>BPLQ01007273.1:0-351372 GCA_021605075.1 Caerostris darwini | reverse complement strand
AGTGCAGATGTATAATTTACATCCTTTCGACATCCAGTTGAAAAATAATCAATTTAATATACTTTATAGAAAATGAATCCTCTCGAGAAACTATTACCCTAAAACATTATTTAAATTTTCTGTCACTTTAAATAATAGCATTTTGTCTATTACTCTACAAACTGAATGCAGTCATAATACGTTATGCATTATATCATATGATATTTTTCATGTCATGTTTATAACCACTATTTATTTTATTTTACATTATATGCTTTTTTGTCAGTAGCATAATAAATTAACATATTTTTTACATTGACTAATGCAGATGTATAATTTATCTCTTTGTCCAGAAGAAAAATTATCAATTTAATGCATTTTATAGAAAATAAATCCTCCCATGAAACTATTACAATGAAACATTATTTAAATTTCCTTCGTCCCTTCTATCAACAATAGCAGTATTATTTTGTTATTATATAAGCGACAGATTGAATGATTCATAATATATTGTGTACTATGCCAAGCAGATGTTTTTCATAACATGTTTTCCCATTATTTATTTCATTTGCATTGAATACTTTTCGTTTCTCTTATGCATATGTTAACATAGTAAATTAACATATTTTTTACATTAAGAAATGTAGATGTATAATTTACATCTCATTGCCCAGATGAAAAATAATCAATTTAATACACTTTTGAAAATGAATCCTCTCGAGACACTATTACCCTTAAACATTATTTAAATTTTCTACTTCCATTCTATTACTTTTTACAATATCCTTTTGTTATTTTTTTGTGTCATAGACAGAATCAGTCATTATACTTTGTATATTATGCCATACGATATTTATCGTATCATGTTTATAACCACTGTTCATTTTATATACTATGTATACTTTTATATAATTATATACTTTATATACTTATTTTTAGTTAAATAAGCCCATCATAACCTACTTTTTTTTACATTCATATATGCAGAATCATATATTACATCACATCATTCAGATGGGAAATTCATCAACTTAATGAATTTAAAATGAATCACAAGAATCCATTACCCTGAAAAATTATTATTAAATTCGCTGCGCCCATTATTTCACTTTAAACAATAGCATTTTGTTGTTTATACTCCAAAGACTGAATATTGCCATGATATTTTGTATATGATGTCATGTTATATTTGTCATATTATTTTTAAAATTATGGTTTGGTTTTTCTGCATTATATACATTTCCTATGCTATATTTAACATATGGTATCATATATGTATAAGATACAATTTATTCCTGTAAATTCCATTTATTGAAAATGTACTTTTTTATAATTTGGAACCCAAAACCTTTTTAATTGTAGTATCATACATAGCTCTAGGTATGAGATTATGCGTAAGTAAAATAAAAGTTAAATTAACGCAGCTAATTAAATGTGGTGCCCTAAGTATATATTTCATTTGTACACATAAGGACTTATTTAATTATTTCTCTAATTGTTACTTATTTTCTCTCTTTTTGATTGCTGTTTTATCTATTTTCAGAAATCATGTCTTTCCAATTATTAAGGATATTATTGATTAAAATAAATTATAATTTTTAAAATGATTTATATTTTTAGATTAAATAAATCATTTAAGATTGACACAATGCCTCACAAATAATGTTTGTATATTTTTGCATTCCGGTTTTTATCGGTAGAATTTAATTATCTAAAAAACTAGTTTAATGGGTTTTTTAAAAACTTTTAAGGAAAAAAACTAAATTAATTTTATCTGGATTTCTAGAATTAAAAATTGTTACATTTACAAGAAATACATTATATTTTTGATATAAAATAATATAAAGAATGCAAAAATTTTTTTAATTAATTAAATTTTCAAATTAAGTATTATACAAAAGAAGTCTGTACATATATTTTATATTAAGAAAATCTTAATCTCAATCTTAATCTAAATCGTAAATAACCTTTAATTTAAAAATAAATATATGTTGGAATATGAAAAAAAATTACGCATTTTTATTAATAATGATATTAAAATACATATAAAAATATAATTCCATAAACTTATACACGTAATTAATTTGCATAAAGCAGTTAAGATCAAAATGGATATTGTATTATGGTATTTATCAAAGGAGTAACATGCTATTATTTTCATCCTACGTAAGGAGAAAAACATAAAACATAAATATTATTTTATAAACTATTCTATATTCTATTATTAGATATAAATATAATTCGATAAACTTATAAATTTAATTAATTTACACAATACAGTTGAAGAAAAAATGGATATTATATTATTTGTATTAATCAAAAGGGGTATCATTTTTATCCTAATTCAGGAGATAAAGATAAAACATAAATATAATTCTATAAACTATTCTATATTCAATTAATAGATATAAATATAATTCTATAAACTTATAAATTTAATTAATTTACATAAAACATCTGAGATCAAAATGGATATTGTATTATGGTTATTTATCAAAAGGTGTAATGGGCTATCATTTTCATCCTACATAAGGGAATAAAGATAAAATACAAATATATTTCTATAAACTTATTTACATAAAACAAATGAGATCAAATTCGATTTTGTATTAGGGGTATTTATCAAAGGAGTAACGGGCCATCATTTTTATACTACGTAAGGAGATAGATATATATATAAGTATATTTAATTAAAAAGGAAGTAAATACTTCTTTAATAAATGTTTAAAATATTTTTAATTGATCCTAAAGAGTAAGATAAGATTACATTCATCAAAGATTTAATCGATATGAAAAGAAATTTAGTGAAAGTCTCTTGCTTTAGAATTAAAAAAATACATAAGAGAAGAGGCATTAATGTTAAGAAAAAATTCCCAAAGTTGTTAAATTCCAATTAGTTATCACATTGAACCTTATTAACTCATTTCTGCTTATCTTATGATGAATTGAAGCAAATTTGCTTTAAACTTTATTTTTTCATCCATGAAGATAAATTATGCAGTATATCCACACAACTTCTTAATTAAAAGATGATATTAATTAGTTTTTAAGCAGGGTAAAAAAAAGGTAGGCCCAATTATGCATCAGAAGTATAGCTCATAATAATATGTTATGGAAAAACATTTGAAACAAATTTATTTATTATCTGCTTGTTTCTCTTTTATATTTATCTATAATATTATTCTTTAAAATGGAATTCTTATTTTTTTCTAATAATCCATTGTAGGGATTTTTAAAAGTAAATTATATTTACTTAAGAATCGTATTTAAAAAAAAAAAAATGTTGAAAATACTAAAACTGTAATACTATACACTATACACTATAGACTATAACAATATACACTTTAAAACTGTACACTATATAACACTATACACTTTAACACTTTGTACTATAACACTGTACACTGTAACTATATATGTAGGACTAATAATAATCTTTACATGCATATTTTGCAACCAGTAAAGCTATAAAAATAATGTTTTAAAATAAAATGTAACCTTTCTTAAATATCCAGTGAAAGTATCTTTAAAAATAAATTATTTTAAATTTTATTAAATTATTAATAATTGTTATTTAAATCAAAATATTTTAAAAATACTAAACTATAGGCTGAAACATACTTAAAATAAATATATAACTCAATAACTAAAATATTTTGAAATAGTAAAATTAATAAAAACGTTACATGCATACTTTTATAACTAGTTTATTTATAAAAATATTACTATAAAGCAAATTGTTTTTTTGTTCATTGAAATAATCCTCAAAAATAAATTATTTTAGTTTTTATTAAATCTATATTTATTATGATTTGCAGATTATATGAAAAATATTTGAAAACACTTATGCTATTTATTATCTTTAGATGTAAATTTTTATATTTGAAGGTAATAACATTTCTATTTTCATATCATTTGAAATTATAGAAATTTTTATAGCATTACATTATTATAAAAATATATTTTTAAAATATATTTTTACTTTTTAAGTATCCATTGCTTAAAATAAATTTTTATAATTAAAAAAAATATTAGAAGTAATTATTTTATTTCAAATTAATTGAAAATGGATGCATTTCTTTGAAATTCAATTGAATCTTAAATCAATCATGAACAATCATTCTACAATATAATTTAGAAAATATTTCACGATTTTAAGTATTCCTTTATTGTAATAACATTTTAACAATCTAAAAGATAATCATTTTGCATTCGAATTGTGTTTCTTTCTTTAAAAACAAAAAAGATGGCCCCAATTTTGATCAAACGTAGATTAATAATAAAATAATGGAAGCTTATAAATGCAAATTATACTTTATGCAGTTTACCTTCTTTGTATCAACTACAAAATAGTTACCAATGAAATGTTAAAAATTTCAAACTAATAATCACTTTTTAACATTCTAAAAAAATAATCAATTTACATTCGAATTGTATTTCTTCAACAAAAACAACGGCAAAGTTTTGATCACATGCAGATTAATAATAAAATAATGGATGCATATAAATGCAAATTACACTTTGCACAGTTAACTTCCTTTGTATTAACTACAAAAAAAATGTTAACAAAGAAATGTTAAAAATTTCAAACTGTATTTTCTCCCAAATAAGACGGCAGTCTGGAGACTTCCTTGAACACAAAGTAATTTTTCATCGCTGCCTTCGATGAAAAAAATTAATACTGAAAAGGAGAAATTGATATATCTCAAGAGATCGAATGAATATGAAATTAATTTATATTTAGCATGTATCGCAGCTTAAGTTATATAATCACTAAATCCGTACATTTTAAAAATATCCCTGCTTTTTATTATCTTTAGATGTGAATTTTTACAACCAGTATCATTATAAAAATATCCCTTAAAAATTTACTTTATATATTTTACGTTACCATTGAAAGATTGCTTAAATATAAATTGTTATAACTTCATAAAAAATATTAGAAATCGTAATTTTATTCGAAGTTATTTGAAAATAATAAAATGGATGCATTTCTTTGGGATTCAATTGAACCTTAAATCAATCATCAACAATCTTTCTGCAATGTATAATTTTAAAAGTCTTTCACGATTTTGAACATTCCTTTGTTATAATCACTTTTTAACACTCTCAAAGACAATCATTTTACATTCGAATTGTATTTCTTGATAAAAACAAAAACAAATCTCCAAAATTTGAGCAAACGTAGATTAATAATAAAATAATGGTAGCATATAAATGCAAATTATACTTTGTACAGTTTACCTTCTTTGTATCAACTGTAAAAAAAGTTACCAATGAAATGTTAAAAATTTCATACAAATAATCACTTTTTAACATTCTAAAAGATAATCAATTTACATTCGAATTGTATTTCTTCAACAAAAACAACGCCAAAGTTTTGATTAAACGCAGATTAATAATAAAATAAGGGATGCATATAAATGCAAATTACACTTTGCACAGTTAACTTCCTTTGTATGAACTACAAAAAAAAATGTTGTCAAAAAATGTTAAAAATTTCAAACTGTATTTGCTCCCAAATAAGACAGTAGTGTGGAGACTTCTTTGAACACAAAGTAATTTTTCATCGCTGCCTTCGATGAAAAAAATTAATACTGAAAAGGAGAAATTGATATATCTCAAGAGATCGAATGAATATGAAATTAATTTATATTTAACATGTATCGCAGCTTAAGTTATATAATCACTAAATCCGTACATTTTAAAAATATCCCTGCTTTTTATTATCTTTAGATGTGAATTTTTACAACCAGTATCATTATAAAAATATCCCTTAAAAATTTACTTTATATATTTTACGTTACCATTGAAAGATTGCTTAAATATAAATTGTTATAACTTCATAAAAAATATTAGAAATCGTAATTGTATTCGAAGTTATTTGAAAATATTAAAATGGGTGCATTTCTTTGGAATTCAATTGAACCATAAATCAATCATCAACAATCTTTCTGCAATGTATAATTTTAAAAGTCTTTCACGATTTTGAACATTCCTTTGTTATAATCACTTTTTAACACTCTCAAAGACAATCATTTTACATTCGAATTGTATTTCTTGATAAAAACAAAAACAAATCTCCAAAATTTGAGCAAACGTAGATTAATAATAAAATAATGGTAGCATATAAATGCAAATTATACTTTGTACAGTTTACCTTCTTTGTATCAACTGTAAAAAAAGTTACCAATGAAATGTTAAAAATTTCATACAAATAATCACTTTTTAACATTCTAAAAGATAATCAATTTACATTCGAATTGTATTTCTTCAACAAAAACAACGCCAAAATTTTGATCAAACGCAGATTAATAATAAAATCATGGTTGAATATAAATGCAAATTATACTTTGTACTGTTAATTTCCTTTGTATCCAGTAGAAGAAAAAAAATGTTACCAAAGAAATGTAAAAGATTTCAAACCTTATTTGCTCTGAAAATAAGACGGTAGTGCGGAGACTTCCTTGAACACAAAGTAATTTTTCATCGCTGTCTTCAATGAAGAAAATTAAAACTGAAAAGGAGAAATTGATATATCAAAAGGAATCGAATGAATATGAGATTTAGGTAAACAAACACTTATTTCCCGCAATGGATTGCCATTCAATAAAGTTCATTCCATCAGCAACGGAAATTAGAATTGCATTACCATATCAAAGGAATTTATCATCCGCCGTTTGTGAACTTAAGGGAATGTCTTATTAAAATAAACTTCTTTTGCTTCTGGTTTGAAAATCGATTTGGAAACTTAATGCCAGTGGGTTTGGTAATAAATATCTGAACAGCTAACAAAACGCAGATTGTTTGCTGTGATGATATATACCCCACGAGTAATCAAATAGCTATTCAGAGAAATGTATCTAGTACAGTATTAATCCAATATTGTCTTATATTTAACACGCGACTGGAATTCGGTTAAAACCCGTATTTGCTTAGGTTCATCATTTCTTGAAATTTAATTTATTTTCAGTACGTGATACATAGTCATAAGAGTTATAATATAACGAGATTCTTTTAATGCTAACATGCATATAAAACTAAAAAAAACCAACTAATAATGAATTTTTGAAAAAATAAGTATAGAATCAAGATGTATAGAATATAAAATCGATTAAAAACGTTGGTAATCAGTTGAACTAAATAACATGATTATTTGACTAATTTGTCTCCAATATATTGAGAATACTAAACATTCAACAGTAGAACCCTAAATATGTTTTCTTATAATAATTTCTGTTGCTCTTAAGACTAGCATAGTCTAGTAAATAAGCAAAATGAAATAGAAACATATTATGTAAAACAATTTATAAGATGAACATATAACTACACAATTATCTTATATTTCCCCTAATTAAAAAATAATTTCTTGAAAAATTTTTGTAATAGAAAAACAAAGTATATAAAGTAACTGTAGTACTTTATTGTCTTTTTGAATTACTTTTAATTGGAATGTCTTATTGTAATAAACTTCTTTTGCTTCTGGTTGAAAATCGATTTGGAAACTTAATGCCGGTGGGTTTGGTAAAAAATATCTGAACAGCTAACAAAACGCAGATTGTTTGCTGTGGTGATATATACCCCACGAGTAATCAAATAGCTATTCAAAGAAATGTATCTAGTACAGTATTAGTCCAATATTGTCTTATATTTAACACGCGACTGGAATTCGGTTAAAACCCGTATTTGCTTAGGTTCATCATTTCTTGAAATTTAATTTATTTTCAAATACGTGATACATAGTCATAAGTTTTATAAAATAACTAGATTCTCCTAATGTTAACATGCATATCCATTCCTATAGAAATGGTTGATTTAAAACGTGCATAGACGTGACTAGTTTTTCTTATTAAACATACAAGAAAATTTATTTGCCCTTTTTTAAATGCAAAAAACAACAACTAATAATGAATTTTTCGAAAAATAAATAGGAAATCAAGAATTATACAATGGATAGCTGATTAAAAACATCGGGATTCGATTAAAATAAAGCAATATATTTATTAGGTATTTTTTCTAAATTTTTGTCCAATATATTGAGAATACTAAACATTCAATAGTAACAATTCTTGATACGTTTCCATACAAGCTCTAAATATATATAATGTGTTTTCATACAATAATTTTTGTTGCTCTTAAAAGTAGCCTAGAATAGTAAGTAAGCAAAATGAAACAAATACATATTATATAAAAACAATTTATCAAATTAAAATATAACTACCCAATTTACATATGTTTCCTCAAATTAAAAATTTAATTCATGGAATTTTTACAATATAACAGAAATAAAAAGTATCTAAAGTAGCTATAATACTCTATTCTTTACGCTAATTGGAACTAACTGAAGATTCCATGAATCATCATTGAATCTCAGCAATGAATCATTGCATTTAAAGAGAGCAAGAATCAAATTAAATATGAAAAATCTTCGTTATTTATTTAGTATTTCAATGTTTGTTATTTTTTTTATTCATTTATACTTCATTTAGATCCTCCTTTTGAGACAAAAAAATTTTTAAAAAAAAACTTCTACCAAATTGTTTTCATTATCTTAGCTAATATTTAATTTATTAATACTAATTTCCAATTCATTAAAGTAAGAAAACAAATCCTTGAATAACAAAACCCAAAGTGTGTCGTTAATTAATTAGAGACAGCTAGACATCATCTTGGAAATAAACAGTTACCTAGTTTTCAAAATTGTATTTACATTACATATTTAATGTAATAATAAAAAAATCACATTAAAAATCAATCCACATTAATAATAACTAAACGATATCATAGAATTATTCATTTTTGCGTAATTTAAATTATCCTTTTGAGACAAAATAATACAAAAAACACCACATATTATCAAAATGTATAAACTAACTCAGCCAATATTTCATTTATTAATACTAATTTCCAATTCATTAAAGTAATAAAACTTTGCATTGAATAACGTAATCCAAAGTGCGCCTGTAATTAATTAAAGACAACCAGACATCATCTTCGAAGTAAACAGTTTAAACTGGTAATAGACCAGTTTTCAAAATTATACTTATATTAAATATTTAAAGTAATAATAAAAAAAACTTCACATTAAAAATAAATATACATTAATAATAAAAAAAAACAATATCATCGAATTAAGAAAAATATTTTTGAATGATTTCTTTAACCTATCTTTATTTAAAACAACCATAGTACAAGTACAAAATGAAATATCTGAATACGCTGAAGAGCCAGACAGAGATACAGACACAGCCAGACAGAGATACAGACACAGCCAGACATCATCTTGGAAGTAAACAGTTTAAATTGGTAATAAACCAGTTAATTTAATATAAACCAGTTTAATTGGTATAATCAGGTTAATTTGGTTTCCAAACTTTTATTTATAGTATCTATTTAAAGAAATAATAAAACAGTTCACATTAAAAATAAATGTACATTAATAATAACAAAAACAATGGAAGATATTTTTGAGTGATTCTTTTTATCATTCCTTTATTTAAAACAATCACAGTATAAGCACAAAATGAAATATTTGAATACACTGAAATGCTCTTTCCAGAAGAGTTACTTCGAAACCCTATTGCTGGGTGCTGAACAGAAACAATGCAGCAATTTCTTGAAAGCAAGCAGATGTCGATTTAAGTGTGAAAAGTCATCGTTGTCCGACCACTGACATTTCTCCTAATTTTAGCCAAACCACCCGAAACAAAACGCATCTACCTATCGAGTTTAACCTCAGGACAAGGACACCTGTCCTGCGGGAATGGCAGGAAACTTGAGAAATGTTCAGAGCTGTCGTAGATCGTAGACTGGTCTCAGGGGGGAAATATCTCCAGAATCGTTTACAACGGTTCTGGTGGAACTTATCTCAAATCGTGAAGATCACAGACATCCCTTTGAATCTTTTTTTTTGTGTCTTCTGGAATTTGTTCTTCTTTTTTTATGTGACGTTTTATTTCTCGCGCGATTGCCCCCAAGTTACGAATGAAGTGAGTCAAGGCTGTCTCGCGTGGTAATTTCTTATGGTGGCAAAAACAGGTTTTTCCCATTTTGCATATTCCTGCAAAAAAAGAAATCAATAAAATAGAGTTAGGAATTTATACATAAAGAAAAAATAAGATTTTTTTTTGTTTGTTTTTCAGTATCTGAAAGATTTACATAAAAAGAAAATTTTTAATAAATCCATACAAGCAAAGAAATAAATTTCAGGAAGATAGAAAAAAAATTAACGTTCGCTGTTAAAATGGCAACATCTTTTTTTATGTACGAAATTTATAATTAATTACTTCAAAAAGGATCCTACGTACAGTACAGTTCCCCCTTTTTACATGATTGTTTTTTTTCCAGTAATTAAAAATTTAATAATTCCATAAAAGCAAAGAAAAACAAATTTCAAAATGTTAGGAAAAATTAACGTTCCCAGTAAAAAGGGGGATTGTACTGTATGTAAGATCCTTTTTGAAGTACGAATTTAATATGAATGTCTGCATAAGTTTGTTATGCATTTATATATAACATTTTGGATGAAAAAGGAAAAATAGGATTTTTCATTTTGGTTGGATGGAAATGGAAATAGCTTTTTCCAATTTGTAATTCCAAAAAATAAATTTCAAAAAAAAATATGAATTTATGAATAGTGAAGAAAAATGTGTTCTATTTTAGAACTTGATAGCTATATACAAAAATAATACTTTAAAAAATCGTATAAAAACAGAGAAATAAATTTTAGAATGTTAGAAAAACTTTCGTTGAAAAAAAAAACTATTTTGGTTATTAACATGTGAAACTGATTTGATGTCTAAAAGCAAAGTTACTAAACATGATATGTAAGCATATGGAAAAATTTTATGAGGAAATCATACGATTGAAATATTTAATGCATTTAGTAATGGGGCAATTTCAACATTTAGTATTTTTGCACAGAGTGAATTTATATAAGTATTTCTTGGAAATGAGTTGAATTTGTTGCCTTACAAATGAAAATAATGCCTTTTGAAAGAGTGCCGCTGAGCAAATAAGAAAATGTTGAGTGTGAAATGTGTGCTAGGAAATTAGAAGGTTTATATTGGGGTAGTCGAAAAGATGAAAAAAAAAGAATAAAATATATAACTTTAAAAAGGAAAATGTTTTCTGCAAAATGCTAGATAATAATTGCAAAATAACCATTATAAAAAAATTATAAATTATATTGTCTGGCTAATAATAATGAATTAGATCATTATTATTATTAGATAATTAAGTTATTATATTTAATTATTATTATGATGTTAATTATATTATATCTATTAGTTAATTGGATTATTAGTATATTCTTTAATAAATTACCAAGTTTAAATTCAAAGTTTAAAAATTGAGGAACATTTGCATAATCTAGTTTTGTTAGGGATAAAGGAAATGAAACAATCATCATACGACTTAAGAAGTCTGTTAAATTTATGAAAAAAAGATTGAATTAAAAAAACGAAAAAGGAATTCAAACTTACCGTAAATACTCATCTGCATTATTTATAAAAAATCACAAAATTTATAATGGTTTATATGATGATATTGTTTAAGAATTTTATTTTTTGTTATTATTAAAGACATTCAATCAATTTTTCTAAACTGAATATTTAAAATTCATGTTTTAGAAATTTTTACATAAAAATTGTTACAGAGGAAACAGATGAACAATTGAGTAACTGCAACTATAAACTTGAATAATAAATGTAAATGCAGCGCAATATATAAATATTCATATTCAATAAAATATTTTGGATGATAAAAGGAAATCATTAGAATTATAGATAAAACCTTTAATTTATACTTAGACAAAGTTATAATGTATCACAATTCACCAAAACAGTTAGTAAAATCGTATTTTTGCGTATTAAATTTTCATGTTTTAAGCAGTAATTCATACAAACACCACCTTAATAAAGGTTTTAATAGGATATCAATTATATGAAGTTTTGTCTGAAAAAATAAGTATTATTTAAAAAAAAAAAAATCCTTAACTGTTTACAAGTAAGGCATTTTGCTGTCTTATCAAATATCAAATATTTTTAAATAACAGAAATTAAGTAAAGCCCTCCTTTTTTAACATATGATCAAATTAAGATTAAGGACTTACATATGATATTTTTTTATGCATAAAAATATTAATAATCACAAAAGTAATAAACCAACAATGAAGCAAGAGAAAAAGTTTTGATTCATGTTAAAAAATATAATTATGAGGAATAATTTTTGCAATTACATAATCTACATACCACTCAAGTGCATTTCCCAACACCTCATTATTATGATTGGCGCAACAGCCCCATGGTGCACCAAGGCCGTCGCCAACTGTCAGATTTCAAGACAGGAGATATTTTTTTTACGAAGTAGGGTTGTCAGCCCAACATCTAACGCTCTACAGTGATATAGACCGGGGCCTATTGCTTAAATTGTATTGCGGACTACTTCAAACCTATACCACTGAGTGCCTACACCTGTTAGCTGTGGCACCGAGTGTCAGAGAGCTAGTCACAGTGCCGTCAGAAACCAATAGCGTGTCTGGAAAATACAACATTTCTAATAACCAAAAATTTCAGTATATATTCATAAAAAAATATTTTTCTTCTTTTTATTGAAATATCTCTTATGGATTAGGAAACGGTAAATGTTGGTAAGCTAATGTTCAATTACATACTGAATATGTTAATAAATTTTTCATACGAGCCCATCTACAAATAATCTCAATTTAATATTATTTAATATATTTTTTTTGTTTTGCCTGCTTCAATTAGTTTTAATTAAAACTTTCAATGAATTATTTCATAATACATAAAATAACTCAAAAAATACAAAATATCTAAGAAATAAACATTGTAAATCTGATTTTATTTCTAATAACTAGATATAAATCCTGTCAGAATCCAAATCAATCTCAAATTCAATGTCATAGACTTTCATAAATTCTACTACATAATAAGAAAGGGTAACACATAATTTTCATTTATAATGTATTTCCTTTTAGATAAATTTTATAAATTAATGTAGTAATACCAAAACTTTGCAAAAGTTTCAAGAAACAAAAAAATTAAGTTTGGATTTATATATACTGCTTCATAACGTTTATCGCTTGAAAAGCTACTGCATAAAATTTGAGTTTGTAGTCGTCTCTATTTTCAGTCAGACGAGGATAAGACGAAAGCCACTTTTCAACTTCTCAGTCTGAGGATACAAAAGCATTGGATTGTAGAATGCAACACTATCCGCAGGAAAGTGTTATAAAAGTAGTGGATTTTCGAAATCCGTGATATGTATCAGTCTGCGAATCCATTAAACGCTTCAGAAAATCTCTTACATACCACTCAAGTGCATTTCCCAACACCTGACGTTCTATCCGGAAAGCCTCTTTATTTTTCTTGCAAATATAATCTGATTTTCCTTTTTGGCAACAAGTGGAGGAAAACATTTGATTTTTTTAACAATTTTAAAATGTTTTCAATGTTTAATAAATATATTTTGAGAGCAGGAGGTATTGAAATTTAAAATAACGTAAAAAGTCTTTTAAGAAACTATTATTTTTCCTTTTCAATACGTTCTAACAAATATGTCAATTTTACCTGATTGTAAAACCGTTGAATTCAAAATAAATCAGCAAATGATTTATATAAAAATAGCAATTAATCAAAGAAAGGAAAATAATGAATATCGTAATAATAAAGACATTAAATATTATGATAGTTACAAATTCTATAATTCTTATAAAATATATGTCTGCTGATAATAACAAATCAAATAATTGTCATGGTATGTGAAAAAATGAAATTATTTATTTATATGCTGAATTTATATAATTAAAATGTAATATTTTGTAATGTATTTTTGTACTTAATATTTTCCTTCATAAATTTTTCATTTTTACTTGATTGAAAAAAACCATTGCCTTTCAAAATAAATCAGCAAATGATTTATATCGAAAGAGCAATTAATCGAAAAAAGGAAAATAAAGGCAATAATAAAGACACTAAATGTTATCATAGTAACAAATCCTATAATTCTTAGAAAATATATGTCTACTGAGAATAATAAGTCAAGTCCTTGTTGTAATGTGTGAAAAAATCGAATGATGTATTTACATGCTGAATTAATATAATAAAACTTAATATTTTGTTTTCTAACTATGGCTGATACTGTTAAACGAATAGTAAACTTGGGAAACATATTTCAGTTAACAGTTTTATTATTTATTAACACTTTTTATTATTTATTTTTATTTTTGAAAAAATAACTTATTATTGTGAGTAACGTGATGAATTAATTTTAATTAATATAATACTGATTTATTTCATGCTGAATTTATAAAATTAAACTTAATATTTTATTTTTCTAACTATTACTGATATAGTTAAAAGAACTGTAAGTCTATGAAACATATATATTTTTATTAAACTCCCATATGCATAGATTTCACAAAAAAATATCTTTTATGGTTTCTTAAAAGAATATTTATTTTTGAAGAAAATCTTATTGTTGTGTAAAATGTGATGAATTAATTTTAATTAATATAAAAATATGAATTATACTGAAATATATTATATACTTTTTAAAACTTAATTTAATGTAAGCATACAATATTTCAGAGATTAATTACTAATTTTCTTGATAAAAATAGGCTAATTATGTCAACAGTAGTTATAAGAACCATTTGAAAATGAATATCTAAAATACGTAGTGAAATTCAAGAAGACCATTACATAAGACTTAAGTCCTACATAAATTTTTCTCTTTTCAGGTTTATACCATTTCTTTTAGACCTTAAATTATATTTATTGGAAAGCAATTTAGTATCGAATTTTCAACTAAATTGTCTGCATTTAAAGATCAATATTTCTTTCTTCTTCTAACTTCCCAGTTTCAAGCAATAACATTATTTTATAAGATAAAAAAGGTTTACTTTATATCTACGTAAATTCAACCGTAAATAATATATCGATGATATACGTTATAAATTAAATAACTACTTTTTGCTAACTACAAGTTTAATTCGTTTTCATGTGAAAAGGTAATACATAAAATTTGCTACACCTGCAAATTTTCTGAAGATTTCAATTTTTAAAAAAATTCAAATGACATAAGTTTTACAATTTAAAAATTCGTGTTAAATTATAAGTCATTTGTGGATATTTTTCGTAGTTTGTAAGAGCAGTAAAATGCAGAATACGCAACTCTTTTTATTATTGAATGTTGTAAATTTATTATTTTTTTTTTTATAGTCAAAACTAAATTTTCATTTCTAACACGTTACAGAAAGAATTCATGTATGAATAAAATTGAATTTTATTAAAATTCAAAATATATTTCTCAAAATTATATGGTTCTTTAACAAAAAGGGAATTTTGCAGCCCATAAATTTTTCTCGCTTATTACGTGTTGTCAAAAAACTTTTTACATAGCCTTAGATCTAATTTTTAATAATAAAAGTTAATAATAATAGTGTATGTTAAATATTTTTATAATAATTAAATATGTTCTAACGATGAAATTAGATTATGATTGACATATTACAAAATTGAGAATGGCAATTTATTTATCTATTTTCCATTTTAATTATGTACTTTTAAATACATAGATATATTTGAAAATAAATACCATCTTTTATTATTAAAAAATAACATAAGATGATATTTGAATTATTTTTTTTAGAATTTTAATTACCAATTTAATAATTCAAGAATTTAAAAATCAATGGACTGGAACTGGAATACTTTGTTCTTTAAATAAAAAGATAAAATAACTTCCTTGAATAAAGCAATTTATTTGTATCTGTTATTTTTCTACTTAGCTTAATATTATTACCATTAATAAGTATTTTTTTTTTTAATGAAAGCATTATATTTTTTTTCTATTTTGTTACTGAAACTTTCAAAAATACTGATTAAGAGTCCTTTTTAAATTTGAGAAGAAAGGAAATTAAGTAATTGTACAGATAATATAATTATGTAATTTTAATAATGAGATAATATGTAATTTTAGTTTATAATTAAATGTATCCTTTTAGTATTTTACTTTGAAATATTAAATTATTCGTCTTACAACTACAAAAAATATCAATAAATAAATAAATAAAATATTAATATTCAAACATTTCGAATTTATTGTTTAGATTGTAAATATACTACTTTGTATGAATGTAAAATTACAACTAACATGAGTTTTTAATTTTAAATTTAATAAAATTAAACTCCTTTGTGATGGAATTTATATGAATATTGTATATTTAAAATTTATATTTTTATAAATTGATTGTAAACAATTTGTAAAAACAATCATTCATTCTGTAATCATTTGTAAGTAGCAATCATTCATTTTGTAATCTCTTATAAGTAACAATAATTCATTTTGTAATCATTTGTAAATAACAGTCTTTCTGTAATCATATGCAAACATGATTGCAGAATGAAGTAGATGGAGAATGGAGAACTCTAAAGTAGTAGATATTTTTTTAAATGCTGAAGATCTTTCTCAAATTTTGTAGAATCCAACCTTTAATTTTTCGATTATATTCATTTTATCAATAAGACTTGCCAAATAAAACAAATATGACTTTTTTATTAAAACCTGAAAATAATTATCTTATTTGCTATTTAGTTTACATTTAGGAAATTGTTTTTTCTTATAAATTTTGTCGTAAAATGAATGATAAAGAGTAGGAAAAAGTGAATGAGAGTAGGAAAAAGTGAATGATAAAGAAACTACCTTTCTTTCTACTGTATGCATAAACTGAATTTAATGATATGGATGTAAATAAACTTATGTTTTTTATTAATGAAATACAATAAATATATTTTTGTACCCGTTAAGAATATATTCTTCACCGGAATAATTAACTGGATTATGTATGCTAATTTCAACATTAAATAAGTCTAATAATTACTGAATATCTTTAATTTTTGTTGTAAGAAAAATACTGTAAATAATTTAATTTTCTTATCCATTTCCAGATATTATTTTCTCCTATCTAGGAGTCAATCTTTTTAATTCAACCACTCCCCCATTCTTCTTTAGGCCGACATCGACCGTTAAAGTTGCTGATGAAATTCTCAATCTCCGGACAATTTTCCCCACTTTAAGATTAGAACTCATCCGCCTGTAAGTTATGCTTCCCGGCTGATCCCCCATCATCCGCGTATTACTCCAGTACCGGAATCAATACCGGGGATCGGCGGGGCGTGATGGTTAATGACATTTTCACAATATCTTCCTCAACAAGGCATCGTTTGTCAAGTGAGAGGCGACAGAGATGTCACTGCCAAAAGTACCGCACGCGGTTTTCATAATTGAAGGCAAAGAGCACACGAGGAAACTCGCCCTGTATTAATGGGCAAAGGGGAGGGGGAGAAAGAAATATGTTCTCACTTTTTTTTTTTTTTTTTTGCTTTATAGTCGTTTTTCCTATTCTTGTTGTTTCAGGATGTCGAGCGTAAATGACATTATAATAGTTTAATGGAAGCAGTGGATGTGAATGGATTCTGTGAGGTGATTTTGAAGATAAGAATGGTTGGAAAATAATTATTTTATTCTTAACTTTGTGAGATACATTGTATTTTGAAAGTATATCAAAATTTTTTAAATTAAGATTGTTGAAGAAATTACGTAATTTCCACATAATATATATATATATATATATATATATAACCATAATTTGCATAACCAAAGTTGGGGCAGAAGACAAAATGGTCATTATATTTTGATTATGATATTATAATTTAAATAAAATGATCATCATATTACTACAACTTCAGTTTCAAAAGAGCAAGGAAAATTGCATAATTAAGGGAAATCTTAAAAAAATTGCATCTATTTAACATTAATAGTTAATATAATCTATATTTACAAATATTTAACTGATATTTATCAACATTTAATGAAAATTAATATAAATAATTAATGACATACGAATTAATGCTTAAGTAATGCCAAGTAAGATCTGCATGGTTTTTTACTATACAGATCTTATTTGACCTTTCACATATGATTGGTGTTTATCCATAGCTTTTTTAAAAAGGGTTAACAATATGTTATTTTAAGGTTAAATTTATTTTTTTGGTTTAAAATTTATTTTACTAAAATATTTGTTTAAAATAATAAATACGTATTTTATATGTTTGTAAGTAAAATCTTTATTGTACACAATGCCGAATTAAATATTTTTATACATTGATAAATTTCACTGTTGAGTTAAATAATGTTTCATGAATGGTATTATAAGATTTAATAATTATTTCGATAATGTAAGGGAATTAGTTCTAAATATTTATTTTTAATACTATAATAGGAAAATTTGTTATTTATTATTAACTTTAAGGTTTATTTTTATTCTTAATATAATGTTTGGATAAATGCATTTTTTAATACTGAAAAAAATTTAAAATCTCTTATTATATATTTATATTTAATAATATAAACTTTTGTTAATAAATTATTCTAATTAACTTTATAGTATAATTGTGTGGGGCTGATGCAATTTATGAGGAAAAATATATGAAACTTTTTACATTAGAGATAATCAAGGCTTTTTAAAAATGATGGTAAATACTTATGCAAGTGTGCCTTTTCGCCATAACAGTTATTGCATTTTGACTTTAATAAAAAAAAATTAATATCATCATGAAAATTTAAATCAAATTAATTCAATAATCAAATAACAATATTAAATAGTAATAAAATTTTAATAATTGAATTACAACAGCTAATGAATGCAATCAAAATAAATTAAAGTATTTTACATATTACGTAGTTTAGAAACTTTCATATAGTCCAAAAAGTTAAATATTTCACTTGAATTAATTTTTAATTCACATTATTTATTTCATATATATGCATATAAATATTATTCTATAAAGTTTATTTGTACAATATATTTAATAATAATAAAAACAATTATGCAAATTTAGAGCTACCACAATTCGTGTTATTAATAAATCCTTTTGTCAAATATAAATGCAGAAAAATTGTAAATTTTAAAACTGAGTTTATTAAAAAAATTCTGAAAAACAATTCCATTCAGAATAATTGATACAAATGAAATATTTTGAAGAAAATAATTTTATGCACAAACGATGCGAAGTTACTCATTTGGGATTTTTCCAGAAAAAATTCTTCTAAAAAAACTATTTTAATTGAAAATAGTACTTAGAGAATTAAAAATGATGTTTGTGATGTTTGGAAGCATTTAAAAGTGAGTCATTCTTTCCCTTATCATCATCAATGTAAAATATGAAATCCTTAAAAAAGATTCATTTGAAAAGCAGCCAAATTTCTTAGAAATATTCGCAATTAGAATATTCAAATCAAAATATATTTTACGGCCAAGAAGTTCAAAATAATAATAAAAATTGATTAATAAACATCTGTCTGTTCAATATTTTAAATGCTTTTTAATTACTTTATACCACGTTTTAAATTTATATATAAAGTGTTTATATGTGTATTTATTTAATAATAATTGCAAAATGTCAGTTTTTTTAAATTTTTTATCTTGTCAAATACTTATTAACAAGCTATTTTTATTATTATTATAACTATCATGTATATTTATAATATTATATATATATATATTAAAACAGTTACTTTTAAGATGGAATAAACACAGTGATTTCTTTCGAGCTTTAGGACATATACAAAAACCAAATCACTCTTATAAAACCAAAAAAAAACGTTTATTATATTATTTTTCCTAAATTTTACCTGGTTTTATATTTACAGCATTTTTTTATCTATATGTTAAATATGTCAGGTTTATATATGAAAAATATCAAAAACAAAGTATATTTTCAAGCATCAATAACTATATGAAATGTATATTATAACAAAAATTAATGAGAAAGATTGAAGAGATGTCTTTTGTAACAAAATTTCAATTTATTTTCTGATTCAGAACTAACAGGAACCCATTAAAAACAATAGCTATTTTTAGCCAAACATTTGCAATTACCAGATCCAAAAATTATCATCCAAGTCTGAACTAAAATTAATGCACCTCCAACAAAGGCAATTTCACGAAACTGAGTTGTTGGCCTTCTCTGTTAAAGCAGTAACGTGAAAGTAATGGACGTCAATCATAGACCTGGTGTTTATGGCGTTCGTTTCTTCCATCGTTTATCTCATTTATTGTCAAAAAGCGCAGGGTACAGTAAAGAGCATCTCCAAAAAAAAAGAAGAATGTTTCACAATGGGAAAGTTCCTACCTTTCCAAAACGAGAACTTCCAGTTCAGAAGCAAAATGCACATAATATTATTAGATACTGCGATACCCATGAGACTGAGTTTTAACAATTTCTGAGTTGGGAAGTCCCATGAGGTTTGAAGAAGAGCACAGTTCGATAAATTTTAAACGCATCTAGACATTTTTATCAATGGGATTATAAGTTTTGAAAATTATATGAAAAGGACTTAAAGGAATTAGTTTAAAGTCTTGATGCTTTTATTTTAAATACAGAAAATTACTTTTTAATGAGCTTAAAGTTGAAATCGCTTGACTCGTGGCGTAGTGAAAACTTGTACAATCTAGAGTTGCAAGAAGAAGGAAATTCAAATATGGCGACGATGCACATTGCAAATAGTGCAATTATATATTGTATATAAATAAGAAGTATTGGTAACGGTGCTCATTGTAAGTAGTGCAGTTACACATAGTATATAAAGAAGGAGAATCAATGACGAGGCATGTAATTGTCCTGTTTTAACAGCTGTTGTCTTGTCAATTGAACGTTTTCCAAATGTGTTTCTGAAAACAAGAAAATATACAGAATTAATCTTAAAAATTTTCAAGGAAGATAATAAATACTCTCCTTCAAGAGTATTCGAAGAATATTTGTGGACACACAATTACAGATATAAAAGTATTTATTATAATATGATAAGTATTAATTAATTTTATCAAATTCCATTAATCAATTAAAATTTTAACAAAATATTAATTTTCATTACGATATACATTTAAGGCTCTTGCAATAGCGTTGCAAGAATGAGGAAATTCATATTTGGTAACGGTGCACATTGCAAGTATTGCATCTATATATTGCAAATAAATAAGAAACTTTGACGATGATGCTTGTAATTGTCTTGTATTAGCAGTTTTATTGTTAATCGGAAGTTTTTCAATTGTTTTTCAAAAACATATATGCGGAATTAATCAATAAAAGTTACCTCGAAAAACAATAAATAACCATTATAAGAAATATATAAAAAAATTTTAAAACATGAATAAGCATCAATTAATATTTTATCTACTTCAATTAATAAATTAGCATTAGAACAAAATTTAAATTTCATTATCTTATTCGTTCAATAATTAGTGATTACATGTACTAGAAGATGGAAATATAAGAATGTGAATTAGACATACGAGTAATTCAATATTTTTAATCAATACAAAAACAAGTCTTTATTTTTTAAATGTTCAAAATAATCTTACTTTATTGATAATTCATAGTAATTTAAAAGCAAACAAATGAGATTTCTAATAGTAATCACAATGATTACTTTGTTGACTAATTTTACATAAAATATTTCATTTCATTTAATTACATATTGCAATCTACGAAACCTTTTGTAACGACCTTAAATTAATAATGTATAATAGTCTTATTATATAAGTGTAATATTCGTAATTAATGTATAATAGTCTTGTCATGCAAGTATAATATTCGTAATTAATGTATAATTTAATTATTATATAGACATAATTTGCAATTATTTTCATTGTAAAAGTTCATAATCAGCGTTAATGAACAAATAAACAGTTAAATATGTTATACATAAATAAGAAAAAATTAGATAATTATTATATGGTGGTATATTTTAGAAACATATTTTATAGCGAATCTAAGGCATTTATTTATTGTTTATTTCTTATTAAGGCATTTATTTATTTTTTTTACTTAATTATCTATCTATTTATTTAAACTTAATTATATAAATAAGAGATAGTTAACTACGAGATAGAATTATTTATTTCAAAGGTGCATTTTTAAATTTTAGATTTTTAAACAAAATTTTTGAATTTGAGGCTATTCAATTTTTTTCATTTTTGATCATTAATTGTGAACAAATTTGATTTATTATAGTTCTACATAATTACTTTATTTAATATAGTAAAAATTTCTGGGAAATCCATTAAAATATTTACTCTTATTAACTGAAAGATTGTTGCTAAATTTGTAATGGGATTTTCTTAATACAAATTTAGTCAAATATAATTACAAAAGACCACATGGCCTTAGCTATAGTGATGGAAAGATAATGTAACAAAAAATTTAATAAAACTGATATTTATTTTATGAAAATGCCTATATTAGCTTTTTTTAAATTGTTTAAGCACTACCTTAATTACAAAATATTTTTTATAAAAAGTTATAAGCCTTTAATAATAAATTTTCTTACAATAAACTTTCTTTATTAATGTTGCAAAATTTGAATAAAGGGGTATAATTACATTGAAAGGAAATGTTGGACTTATTGAAGTTATAATATGTTTTCTTTCTTTCTTATTAATTGAATTTATACACCAAAAAATGTCATTACATAAAAAAAAAATTAATCCGTATGCAGAGCCAAATTAGATTTTTTTTCGACCGTTAATTCTCAGAATTTTTAAATGTCTTATAAATTAATGTAAAAGGAAGTATTATTATAAACAAGTCAGTCGTTAGAAAAAAAATAACAGTAATATAACAAGATTTTTATTACCGTTTTCAATTACTATTTAGCATAATTTTCTTTAAAATTGATAAATATAAAATTTGACATATCTACTGAAATATCATGCAATCCAGATAACAATATCTTGCAAAAATTTACGATCAATTTATGAAAAAATTTAATAATGTAATTTTTAAGTGGTGTTCTTCATTTAGTATTAAGATTCTTTACTCTTGTTTTTATTTTTTAATTTGATTTAGTTGATAAATTTTTAACAAGAAGTTTAAATGTGTGATGATTTTTTTTTTTAAATATCAGTTTTTATTACCAAACTGAAGGAGAAATAACATATCATATAAGGATTTAAATAATTAAAAGCAATTAATTTGAAAAAAAATACGATTGATATAATGCAATCATAGTTATAATATTTAACGGAGATGTTCTGTAAAAACCTATTATGCAATGCGAAAAGTTTCACCAAACTCTAAACATCTTTTCTTCAGATTTTTTGTTATGAAAGGACTTAAAGAAGTATTTATATATTAACATAACTGTTTTAAATTACATAAATAAATCTTTAAATACTAATTACAATTTAGAATTATTTTCTTTGCAATTGGTAAATACAAAATTGGACATATCTACTGAAATATCATACTATCCAGATAACATTATATCGCAGAAATTTACTATCAATTTGTGAAAACAAACTAATAATGCAATTTTAAAATGATAACATTTAATTAGTATTAAGCTTCTTTACTATTGTTTTTATTTTTAATATGATTCAGTTGAAAAATCCATTTTTATCAAAGAGTTTAATACAAAATTTCACACACACATTAATTTTTAAATTAGTAAAAGTTTTCGTTTTAAATATATTCACAAAAAAAAAAGCATTATTCAATGAAGGGTTTGATATTTAAAAAAAAAATGTATCGAAAGACCTTTTGTTATCTAACAACAATGTTTCAAATATTTTTATTTGTAACTTTCTCATTCAATGTAATTATTATGAGCAAAATAAAATTAATTAGCTTCTACGATATTAATTTTAAAATACATAATAATTACGAAATTATTAATTAAATTTCGAATACATATTGATGCACATGCTTTAGTTTGTCGAAAATTAAATACATTAACGTAAGAAGAATAATTTCTGAAAATATTAGACAATAGATTGCTATAAATGTAAAAATAAAGATACATACCTTTGATATATAATCCCTTTTATATTAAAATAACAATTGTTTTGCAAAATTTTACATTTCTATTAATAAAGAAATTATTTTTTTTTATTGCTTTTATCTTTGATATTAAATTAAAGGCATTAGAATATAATTTGTTTTAACAGTTTTAATATTACAGTTTTGTTTTACTTGTGTGATATACAATAAGAATAATTTTGTTTATATTACATTTTTCCAATTTTTTACAACACATATTTTACATTTTAGAAATTTAAAGCTCTAAATTATTGTCAGAATAAATGATTTAAAGCTCAAATACAAAACCTTTTTCAAAATAATAATAAAACACTGATGAAACAAATAATTTTATCCAATATTTATTTATCGCTTTTAAAATAATTTAGTTTAAATAAATAAGCCATTTAAAAATATATTTATTCTAATAATAATATATGTGTATTAATAACACACAATGTCAAGTTTTCAATAATAATAGTCATAAAAGTATGATAGTCTATTTAATTAATTTTATTTTTAAAATATATATTTTTAGAAGATATTTTTATATCAAAACTAAAATGTCCAATTTATTTATTTGTAGTTGCAAATAATGAATCTTTTGCAATTATAACTGTAAATAATTTGTAGGTTTTGCTGAAAAGCTTGTTAATTTTTTAGACATTTTAAAACTTATTTTTCGTTTGATGATTAATCAAGAGTTTTTTCATGGTAGTTAAAGTATATCGCTTTGAACATGTAATTTTAACATATCTGTAAAAAAAAAAAAAAAAACTTTCACAAATATGTTACTGAGAAAGCAAAAGATATTTTCAGATATTTTTTTAGAAAAACATAAATTAAGTATCAGTAATTAGTTGTTAATAAATAAAATTAGTATTTATTACAAAGATTCTTTCAATTTAAAAAAATGTCTATTTATTTTAGGCGATTTAATATTTAATCATAAGAAACCTTTGCTCCTCATTCTACTGAAGTTTTCAAAATTACTTATGTAATAGTCCTCCAATCTCTTTACCCAGGGTTCAATGTCTTCTATGAATGTTAAAACATTATATATTTCCTCAATATAAATAAATTATTTAATCATATATAAGATTGTTAACATATTTATGTTTTGTAATGAAATATGTATAACTAAAATGATATACTAAATAATATCAGAAAGAAACAATATGTGATATCAAAAGGGAATGCTATATAATACCCTTTATTATACATTGAATAATACAAAAACTGTAATGGTTAACATAATTGAAGGAATTGTTAACTAAATCCTAATTTGAGAAGCATTAATTTTTCAAAAAATACTTCAATATTACTTTATCACTCTTTTAAAGTAAACCATTCACTAAATTTGTTTATATAAAAACATATCAAAAGTATGACATTGTTTTAATTATTTTCTATTATTTCTTGTAATGTAATAAAAAATTTAAATCTTTATAAGATGTTAAAAAATAAAATTTTAATAAAAGATTTAATATTTTATACATATTAAATTGTCGAAAGAGCACAACATGAATTGTTAAGGAAAAATCAACTTTATAAACATTAGTTCACAAAAAAAATAGTGGTAAATTAAAATGAGATTTTTTTCTAAAATATAAAAATTTCTAAAAAGCAGAACATGAATTGTTGATGATTTGTGTTGTTGCGAAGCTTGTGTTGGTGCTAATTGATAGCTTCTATCTTGAGTTGGAGTCCTTTGAAGAACATGAATTGTTAAGGAAAAATCAACTTTATAAACATTAGCTCACAAAAAAAAATAGTGGTAAAGTAAAAGACCATTTTTTTCTAAAATATAAAAATTTCTAAAGAGCAGAACATGAATAAAGTCTTTACAGTTTATCGCAGTACTTTATTCCCAGGAGCCTTAAACTCCTATCTGGTCAAAATGAGTACATGGAAATTCTAATGGCTAAAATTATTACAGGAATTGTTAAATAAATCTTAATTTTAATAGCATTAATTTATCAAAAATGCCCCAATATTAATTCACCGCTGTTTCATAATTTATTAGACACTAAATTTATTTGTATAAGAACATATTTAAAGCATGACATCATTTTAATTTTTTCTACCATTCTTTTAATACAATAAGTGATTTAATTTTTTACAACATGTTAAAAAAATAACATTTTAATAAAGTGTATATATATAAAAATTCCTATAAAGTAGAACATGAATTGTTAAGGAAAAATCAACTTTATAAACATTAGTTCACAAAAAAAAATAGTGGAAAGTAAAAAGGAGATTTACTTCTGAAATACACCACTTACGCAATAAGCAATAATATATTTTATTATACATTGAATACATACGGAAATTCTAATGGCTAAAATAATTGAATTGTTAAATAAATCTTAATTTTAATAGCCTTAATTTATCAAAAATGCCCCAATATTAATTAACCTCTGTTTCACAATTTATTACACACTAAATTTATTTGTATAAGAACATATTTAAAGCATGACATCATTTTAATTTTTTCTACCATTTCTTTTAATACAATATGTGATTTCAATTTTTACAATATGTTAAAAAATAACATTTTAATAAAGTGTATATATATAAAAATTTCTGTAAAGTAGAACAAGAATTGTTAAGAAAAAATACTCTTTATAAACTTTAGTTCACAAAAAAAATAGTGGAAAGTAAAAAAGAGATTTACTTCTGAAATACACCACTTATGCAAGAAGCAATAATTTATTTTATTATACATTGAGTACATACGGAAATTCTAATGGCTAAAATAATTACAGGAATTGTTAAATAAATCTTAATTTTAATAGCATTAATTTATCAAAAATGCCCCAATATTAATTCACCTTTGTTTCAGAATTTATTACACACTAAATTTATTTGTATAAGAACATATTTAAAGCATGACATCATTTTAATTTTTTCTACCATTTCTTTTAATACAATATGTGATTTAATTTTTACAACATGTTAAAAAAATAACATTTTAATAAAGTGTATAAATATAAAAATTCCTATAAAGTAGAACATGAGTTGTTAAGGAAAAATCAACTTTATAAACATTAGTTCACAAAAAAAGATAGTGGAAAGTAAAAAGGAGATTTACTTCTGAAATACACCACTTACGCAATAAGCAATAATATATTTTATTATACATTGAGCACATACGGAAATTCTAATGGCTAAAATAATTACAGGAATTGTTAAATAAATCTTAATTTTAATAGCATTAAATTATCAAAAAAGCTCAAATATTAATTCACCACTGTTTCAAAATATACCACAAAATAAATTTGTTCCATTTTGTTAATTTTTTCTACCATTTCTTTTAATGAAATATGAGATTTAAATTTTTACAATACGTTAAAAAAATAGTATTTTTATATTGTATGTATATTACATTTTCTGTAGAGTAGAACATGAATTGTTAAGGAAAAATCAACTTTATAAACATTAGTTCACAAAAAAATAGTAGTAAGGTAAAAGGAGATTTACTTCTGAGCTACACCACTTACGCGATATGCAGTAATATCCTTTATTATACATTGAGTAAATACAGAAGTTCTAATGGCTAAATTTATTACAGGAATGGTTAAATAAATCCTAATTTGAAGACTATTAATTTATCAAAAATACACTAATATTACTTCACCACTCTTTCAAAGTATACCACAAACTAAATTTGTTCATATAAAAATATATCAAAGTATGGCAATGTTCTAATTTTTTTCTACCATTTCTTTTAATGTAGGATTTAATTTAAATCATGATAATAAAATAGCATTTCAATATAAGCTTTAATACTTTTTATATATTATCTAAAAATCAGAACAAGAATTGTTAAGGAAAAATCAACTTTAAAAACATTACTTCATTAAATAATAATCGAAAGGTAAAATATATTTATTTCTAAAATATAAAAAATTTCTAAAGATGAGAACATGAATTGTTAAGGGAAAATCAACTTTATGAACATTACTAGTTCACAAAGAAATATTGGAAAGGTAAAAGGAAATTTACTTCTTAAATACACCACCTACGCAATAAGCAGTAATATCTTTTATTATACATCGAGTAAATACAGAAGTTTTAATGGCTAAATTAATTACAGGAATTGCTAAATAAATCCTATTTTCAAAAGCATTAATATGTCAAAAAATACCCCAATATTTCTTCACCACTGTTTCAAAATATACCACACACTGAATTTGTTCAATATACCAAAAATATGACATTAATATAATTTTTTCTAGCATTTTTTTAATGTAATACGCGATACAAATCTTTAAAAGACATTAACATTTTAACAAAGAACTCAACATTTTAAAAAAAAGTTTTAATATTTTATATCTATATCAAATTTTCTAAAGATCAGAACATGAATTGTTAAAGAAAAATCAACTTTATAAACGTTAGTTCACAAAAATAATAGTGGAAAGGTAAAAAGGGATTTACTTTTGAAATACACCACTTACGCAGTGAACAGTTCAACCAACAAGCCCTTAAAGGGTATGACATTGCTTCAATCTTTTTACCACCGTTTTCTTTTCTCATCTTTCATTCTCCTACACCCTGACTTAGCCTCGCGGTCTCTGGAACCATACCCACTGTTCCTGGAGCAGTTGACGATCGTGGTGAAACAATCCATCATCGATTTCCTCCTAAAGTACCTTATTATTTATTCAGGAGAACAGGAAAGGGATACATTCACGAAATGACGTACTGTATCCACATCGTGTGTCTTTCTGTGCATGAAAAATTTATGAATTTCCTCATGTGTGACTCCCATTCCTAAGTTTTGCCAGCAGAGATGACTGCCAGCGTCTATTGTCTGTGCCGAACTACATAAGTGGGTGATTGGTTTTCTTTTGACGTGGATTGTACGAAGCCAATTAATTAAAACGGAATTGAATTTAAATAATTAAATGGTCTTGCTCGCATTTTGTAGGAATTTCAATTGATTAAAATTTCCATTTCATGTCTCGCGTTTTGCCTGATAACGTTTTATATTATTTTGAGATATTTTAATGATGACTTTATCTATAGATTAATAAATTAATATCAATCAATTTGAATTTTTAAAAAGCAATTTCTTTTTATATAAACGTTTATTTTTTTTTAAAATTGCCATTTGAATATTTTGAGTTGATAATATATTGGTATTTTTAGCAATCCCTTTATAGGTGAAGTTTCATCTATCAATGTTACGAAAAGCAATGTTTAAATCGTTATCTAATGAATTTGAGTTATTATTATTATGGTAATTTTAACAATATCTTCACCCATTGATTCATCAAATTTTATTTTTCAATGCTATAAAAAAGCAGCGATTAGATAAATGTTAATTTTTAAACTGATACTCGATTATTTTGAGTTGATATCATATTAGTTATAGTTTTAGCAATGCCTTCATTTACTGATTGGGCAAACTTTACCTATCAATGTTATAAAAAATAATTTATTTTGCCTACATGCTTAATATTAAAACTGATAAATGATTATTTTGAGTTGATGTGATAATGGTAATTTTAACAATCTATTTATTGGTGAAATTTCATCTATCAATGCTATTAAAAGTAATTTTTTAGATAAATGTTTAATTTTTAAATTGTCATCTTATTAATTTGAGTTGATATTATGTTGATAGTTTTAGCAATGTCTGCATCTACTGATGGGTCAAATTTCATCTATCAATGCTATAACACAGCATTTTCTTTTGTATAAATGATTAATTTTTAAACTGATACATGATTATTTTGAGTTGATATTATAATGATAGTTCCAGCAATGTCTTCATCTACTTAATAATTAAATTTTATGTATCAATGTTATAAAAAAGCATTTTCTTTTGTATAAATGCTTAATTTTTAAACTCATACATGATCATTTTGAGTTGACATTATAATGATAGTTTTAGCAATGTCTTCGTCTGCAGATTAATCAAATTTTATCTATCAATGTTATAAAAAGGCAATTTTTTTTGTATAAATATTTAATTTTAAAACTGATACATGATTATTTTTTAATATTATAATGGTAAATTTAGCAGTCTTCATGCACTAAATGGTCAAATTTTGTCTATCAATGTTATAAAAAAGTAATTTCTTTTATATGAATATTTAGTTTTAAAACTGATACATGATTATTTTTTAATGTTATAATGGTAATTTTAGTAGTCTTCATGCACTGACTGGTCAAATTTTATCTATCAATGCTATAAAAAAGCAATTTCTTTTGTATAAATATTTAATTTTAAAACTAATAGATGATTATTTTTTGATATCATAATGGTAATTTAAGCAATGTGTTCATCTACTGATTGGTTAAATTTAATTTTTATAAAAAACAATTTCTTTTGTATAAATGCTTAATTTTTAAACTGAAACAGGATTATTTTGAGTCGATGTTATAATGGTAATTTAAGCAATGTTTTCCTCTATTGATTGGCCAAATTTTATCTTTATAAAAAAGCAATTTTTTTTGTATAAATGCTTAATTTTTAAATTGATGCATGATTATTTTGAAATGATATTTTAATAATAATTTTACAATAATTTAAAGTAACGTTTAAATTTTTTTATTCGATAAATTTACAACAAGTACGTATTTAGTAATATTCATAAAGAATTAAATACTCTGTTTTATTTAGAAAATTGCAATTCGCTAAAAATTAAAATTATAGTTTTTCCTTGCATTTGTGGAAATACATTAATTTGCTTATATAGCTTTTGTTTTCATTTCCTTTTCCAAAATTTTAATCAAATTAATCACAAAATTATGTCATTATTTTAGCAATTTAGAGAATCTCAGATATATTAAATTTTGTACTTTATTTAAGGATTAAAATATTATTACTGTTATAATAAATTTTATATAAAATTTTATTTGATTAGCTTTTTGTGTGAAATTATATTTCTTAATTTTGTCTGTGGAAAGGAGTGCAAATGTCTACAGTCTGAGTCTACATAATGTATATACTGTATGAATGGTGTTCTAACTAAATAAACATGTAAAGTTTCAGTTAATTAAATCGGAATTGAATTTGAATAATTTAAAGTTTTACATGAATTTTGTAGACATTTCAATTGATTAAATTTAACATTTGACATATCTTGCTCTGTTTAACAAGTTTGAAATAATATTATATGGAAACGATATTTTAAGCCTAAATTGAATAAAGTTATCATTGGTCGTTCTTTTTAAATATCAATCACAAAATTTTCAAGTTTACAAAATAAGTACATCAAATTACTAATGCAATTTCTCATTTCATAAATGTATAAACGTATTTTCATACTTGAATTTTTTATTACCATTTTATGCAAAATGATGAAAATTGAAGTTATTCTTTTCGTTAGAAAATGGAGTTTGTAGGATATTAATTTATTAAAAAGTTTATATTAAAAGGAAGTAACCAGGAACTGAAATATTTCGTATTTCAGCGTAAATTTTTAAAAAAAATTTTAATGTTTTTACTATGATATTACATTAATTAATTACTATTTCTTCATATCTACAAATCTGTCTTAACAATTTATTTAAGTGTCAAGATTCTTGACACAATGAAAGAATATTCAAGAAACAAACGTAGCTTTTTTGTTTCGAAAATTGTATTTAATTCGTAAAAAGATTAATAAACTTTCATTTCATCTAATTTTATATTTAAAAATATATATTATTTAAAAATAATAGAAAAATAATAAAGTAAATTTTAGGCAACAAATATAAAAATTTCAAAAAAGTGTACATACAACCTTAATCGACAATCCTTTAAGAAGACTATTATAATTTTTCATTTTATTAAATTACTAAACGGGATTAATTTTTCATTATTTTAATAAACATTGATGAATTTGAAATCTGTATATTTATACTGATAATATCTATGCTAAAATCTTTTGTCAATTGTGTAAAATGTCCATTTGAATAATCGTATGACCAAAGTATTTTTAAATATATCCTGTTAATTTATATTAAATGTATTACAAATAATGAGTAATGTGTTAAAAAATATTCTGGAAATATATTTTTCTAAAGCAAAATATTTTAAGATTTTGGAAAAAAACTGATTTATTTTTACCAAGAGAAAAACAAATTAATAAATTTCTACACCTAATAAATATTTAATTTTAAGATTATTTATTTATTCATTTGGAATATTCTGTTAAAAACACTTAGTTTAATTATGTTCAAAAGTAAGTTTAAGTTAAGTTAAGTTTAAAAGTTTTAGTTAAATTATTTTTAGTTAAAAAGCTTATTTTTTCATGTCAAATTATTGTTAAACAAAGTTTTATTGTTCACAAAAAAAAAAATCATTATTTCTTTTATTTCTATACATCATTAAAAAAAAGTGATGATTTACTTCCTGCCATTGCAGAGCCTTTGAAAACATCAAAATAACATTTCAATTTCATTTCAATAACATTTCACAAGAAATTCAAATTATTTCAAATAAAGCAAATACAATGCACCATTTTAACTTTTTAGCTTATTTCATCTTAAACAAAAGACGATGATTATGAATTTCCTTTTATCAGCTTTAGTAAATAAAATGCAAATCAAAATCAATCCTTTGTTACTGAATGAAATAAATCTCCAAACATACGATGAATTTATTCAATCACTTAACAAGTTGCTTGGAGACAAAAATAAAAACTTCGAGGAATATATCTAAGAAAATTTTGCATTTTATATTTAATCAGATAGCTTTGGCGAAATTATAATCAGAAATATAGTCATGTCATCAAAAGGATGGTGATTTAGGAACACATATTACTTCACCAAAATCTATTTCTGTAAAGGAAAACCGGTTCCTAATTTATTTGCATGTCCCAATTCCCCAGCCAAATTTAAACAAAACACTGATGTGCCTTCAAGTAATCGATATTTTTGTATATATATGTATTTAAAAACGAGGACATTAACATAACAAAGTTGTATCGCTTTCTATTCATCCAGTAACAAACCGCTTCTATCTTTCACTTTGTTGCAAGTGTTTTACCTTTTTTTTTTTTTCAATTTTTTTTTATTTATTTATTTTTTTTTTTTGCCAAGGAAGTACTGACGATAAACTGTTTAAGGAAAGTGCATAGAAGCGATTATTTTGATCATGGACATTTTTTTATCAGTTCTGTCGTAGACATATTCCATATTCTCCTACTTTTTTTCTAAAAATGAAATTATTTTTTTTTGTTTCGTAGTGTTTTACAAAATGTCAATAATACTTAAAAAATAGAATTTGAAAATGTGTTCAATTCAAGTACTAAATTTCGATGTTTTGCTGGGTTTTTTGTTTGAGAAATAGGTATGAAACTCAAAAGAAATAAAATGCTTAATTTTAAGGAGTTCTTATCATATACATTTCATTTTTTTTTCTGTTAAGATGAACTTTTTTAAAAAATAAAAAAATATATATATGTAAGAAATAGTAGTTGTTTTTAAAAATGCATCTTAATATCCTTCAATTTGAGTCTTGTTTATACTAAATTTTTAAAAACTTTTCTGCTTAATTTTTATTTCACTAATTTTTTCTTCTATGTTCGTCTAACAGTCCTTCGGTGGGCCAAGGTCATCTGCCTACTGGCAGATTTCGAGACTTTTTTTAATGTAATTGGTAAATACTTAGACAGTTATCCTTATGCCATAAGCAAGGGCTACATCGAAGTTACTCATTTAAAACACCAACAGGGCACGTGTAGCTTGAAAATATGCAACGGATGGGAGTAAAACTACCCTCGCAACGCTCTACGGTTTAAAGTGGGTTTCGAACCCCTCCAAACATCCTTCGAACCACTAAAACATCCAAAAATCGAACTCAAAATTTGTGGCTGCAAGAGCCAAAGTGCTAGTCATTTGGACATCGAGACCCCACTAATTATTTGGAAACATAATATTTCAATTTTAATAATTATTCACAACTAAATTGATGATTTGTTATGTGACTACTGTATGATAACTAACAATTTCAATTAAAAATTTTCATCAACAAATTCCTAAAAAGATATAAAAATTATTTATCAATTAAGATTATGTTTGATTCCTAACGCAGCTGGCAATATAGACCGTGATCTTTTACGCCATATGGGCTGCACCGACGTTACTCACTTTGCACTACCCAGGGGACGCGTGTAACTTGAAGATAAGCCACGGACGCGGAGTAACATTGCCCCCGCAACGCTCTACGATCCTATTAGGACCGGGACCTACGGTTTAAAGTGGATTCCGAACCACTTCAAACACCCATGGCACCGTCGAAATTCGAACCCGATACCTGTTGAACCGAGCGCCATAACCAATTAAGATTATAGTTATCAATGGGATAAAAATCACACTAATAACTATGTTACGAATCTAAAATTTTGAAATTTTTATGTTATGAATCTTAAATTTCAATAAAATATACCTCAAAATATTTTTCCTTCAAAATTATTCTCTAAAATATATGGGCAACAATAGAATTTATTTACACAATATACAAATTCTTCCTTTTTAAGAAGAGATTTAAAAAAGTACGATTCCCTGCGAAACTACGATGGCTTAGAAATGAGTTTCTTTCGGAAAACCAAGCTCCAAACAAAGGTCTGCTTCGAATTCGGGTGGAGTTCTAAACAGAGACAGAAGCACCTAGTTCACAAATTCCAACTCATGGAGCTGCAGTTCAATCACTCGGAATGATAACCCGTTCGAACCTTTCGTTTTCATCTCTCTTCAACCATGGATTTGTTCGAGGAAAATTCTTCCATAACAACATTTCCAGTTTTTCCTAAAGCAGCTGGCAATACAGATACATTAATCTTTATGACATAAACAAGAGCTGTACCAACGTTACTCATTTAGCACTACCCATTGACCACATGTTACAGGCGAAAATATGCTACTTGAGCGGGAACAGTAACCCCTTAACGCACTGCGATCATATTAGACTAAAAACAATGGTTTAAAGTAAATTCCGAACCACTTAAAAACATTCATGGAACCGTCAGCACTCGAACCCTAAATCTGTGACACCGAGCGCCAGAGCGCTAGTCATTCTGTCATCAGTAGTCCAATAATTTTTTAGTTATATAATATTTCAATTTTATTAATTATTCATAAATAAATTGGGGATTTTTTATGTGACTATGATATGATAACTATTAATTTTAACTAATATTTATCATCAGCAATTTTCTAAAAAGATATAAAAATTAACTATCAATTTAAATTATAGTTATCAATATGATTATCACGAAAATAATTATCAATATGTTAGGAATTTTAATATAACTATCAATATGAATTATTTTCATAATATAATTCATATTGATGTATGAGTCTTACTGTTAAGAATCAGTTATATGAATCTTAACATAATTATCATAGTTTCGTTATCTTTTATGTTATGAAGCTTAAATTTCAATAAAATATATTGAATTTTTCAAACTTACGTTTCTCTAAAATATATGGACAACAATAGAATTTATTTACACAATATACGAATTCTTCCTTTTTAAGAAGAGATTTAAAAAAGTATGATTCCCTGTGAAGGCTTAGGAAATAGTTTCTTTCAGAAACCCAAGTTCCAAACAAAGGTTCTGCTTCGAATTCGGTTGGAGTTCTAAACAGAGACAGAAGCACCTAGTTCACAAATTCCGACTCATGGAGCTGCAGTTCAATCACTCGGAATGTTAAACCCGTTCGAAACCTTACGTTTTCGTCTCTCCTCAACCATGGATTTGTTCGAGGAAAATTCTTCCATACCAACCTTTCGAATAAAAATAGCGCAGGAAGTATAAAGGAACGGCTTGCTTGTTTAAGAACGATTTTGTGCCCGGAACTAGATCTTCCTTCCCAAATTTATTTACATCGCTGGAAAATGTTTGGTGGAAAAAGAAATATGCGGAAGCTAGAAAAGCAGAAAAATGCAACTTAAACATGCGTAGGAATTAAATAACGTAAAACTTTATTGTTTACATTCTGGGTTTCTAAGCAACGCATTGCTCAAACAGACATAATACTTTTGTTGAAATTACGTCATGAATACAAAAGTCGGTTTGAAAAGTCGTTATGAGATGTTTGTATCTGACATATTTAATCCGAAGATCAATTTCACTTTGAGAAATTACGGTGTTATTTTTTTTCTCTTTTTTACAGATTCGAATGTTATCTAATTTGAATAACACTTGGAGTAGAATATAAAAAAAAATAATTATATTTAAAAATTAAAATTTTAAAAACCAGATGAAAAAATTTAATGCATAACTAAGTTGTTATATTTTAATTAAAATTAAATTTTAGATAAAGAAATATTAATTTAGCTATGCAATACATATTAAAAACTTAATTTTCCATAAGATTTTTTGTATTTCATTCTTTTCTTAAATAAAAAAATGTGTTACATTTAGATATTTTGAGATATTTTTTTGGCAATTCCATATGTTATCTTCTTTAAAGAAAATTAGGTGTAGAATATCACTTAGTTTTCAAAAATTAGTTTGAAAAATAATAACAATGATTTTAACTTAGTTATGCAATTCTTAATTAAAACTTAATATACCATAAAATTTATATATTATATTTTTTTTTAAATAAGAAATGCGTTCAATTCAGATATTTCGAGATATTTTTGACAGTTCAGTATGTTATCTTCTTTGAGTAGAATGTCAGTTGTCTTTAAGAAATTTTTCTAAATAAAAAAAAAATATTTAATTATGCAATACATAATAAAAACTTAATTTTCCTTGAAATTTTTATATTTTAGGGCTTTTTTAAACAAAAAAAAAGTTTTACATTCAGATATTTTGAGAAGTTTTTTGGCAATTCCATATGTTATCTTCTTTAAAAAAATTTATTAATGGAATGACCCCGGTTTAATATATATATATATATATATATATATATTAAATAAAATATATATATAAAATGTAATAATATAATAATATATAATATATATATATATAATAATGTAATAATATAATTCACTATAATATATATATACATATATATATATATATATATATATATATATATATATATATTATAGTATTCTTTAAAGAAATTTATTAAAAGAATGTCATCCGGCTTTAAAAATTATATATATTTAATTTAAATAAAAAATAACTAAATAATATTAAAACTAATAAAATAAACTCCACACACCATACCTATCAAAAACTATAGTGAATATTTGACGTCTTCTTGCACCATTAACTGTTCCCAGTGCGATCTGAGTAGATTAATAGTATGAGTAAGAGAATAATGATACTAATAAGAAGAAAAAGTTTAAGAATAATAAGTATAAGAATAATAGTATAAGTAATGTATAAAAGTTTTTAAGCCTCTACAGCAAATTTTATAAATTCTTTATACCATTTTCTATTATATATCATATTATATTCATTCATATTGTAATCACTTTTTGTAATCATTAAACTCAACCATTGTAATCTTTTTTTTTTCTGTATTCATTTAAGTAGTTAATAAGTTTTTTCGAAATCTTAAGTGTATAAAAACGAAACAAAAAACAGACACTTAGGATCAAAAGTTAAACAAAACGATACGAAATTTTATTTATTTTACAAAAGCACCAAAAAAAATCATAGACAAAAGAGCTACTATTTTGAGCTCCTCAATTTCCACAAGCACTATAATATAGTATGAGTAAAAGAATAATAATTATAAGAATAATAATAATAATATTTATAAAATTGCTTAAACCTCTACAGCAATTTTTATAAATTCTTTATACCATTATTCTACTTTTACAAAAAATGCTTATTTTTATCCCTTTTTCCAATCATAAAATTCAACCATTGTAATCTTTCTTGTAAATAATATTGAAAAATTTTTCGAAAAACTTTCATCTTAGGTATACGAAAAAACGCAACAAAAAACGGGCCATTGCGATCAAAAGTTAAACAAAACACACATATGTTAATTTGAAATTTTATTTATTTTACATATATTCCTTCATCCTAGCCAAACGTACCAAAAAAAGAAACATAGACAAAATAGGTACTATTTTGAGCTCCTCACACAAGCCTGTCAAAGCAAACTCCACACCCCATATCTATCCAGAAATATTGTGAATATTTGACGTCTTTTTTCACCATTAACTGTTCCCAGCACAATGGGATTAGAATAATAGTATAAGTAAAATAATAATATTAATAAGAAGAAGAAGTATAAGTAATTTATAAAAATTTTTAAGCCTCTACAGCAATTTTTATAAATTCTTTATACCCTTACTCTATTTGCATACAAAAATGCATACTGTTATTACTTTTTTATTCATAAAACTCAACCATTGAAATCTTTTTTGTCTCTTCTAAATACTTAAAAAAAGTTTTCGAAAAACTTTCATCTAGAGTATACAAAAAAAGAACAAAAAACAGGCACTTAGGATCAAAAGTTAAACACAACACACATATACTAATTTGAAATGTTATTTATTTCACATATATTCCTTCATCCTAGTCAAAAGTACCAAAAAAAGAATCATAGACAAAATAGGTACTATTTTGAGCTCCTCGATTCACACAAGCCAAACAAACACCACACACCATATCTATCCAGAAATATTGCGAATATTTGACGTCTTCTTTCACCATTAACTGTTCCCAGTGCAATGGGATTAGAATAATAGTATAAGCAAAATAATAATATTAATAAGAAGAAGAAGTATAAGAATAGTAGTATAAGTAATTTATAAAAATTTTTAAGCCTCTACAGCAATTTTTATAAATTCTTTATACCCTTACTCTATTTGCATACAAAAATGCATACTGTTATTACTTTTTTATTCATAAAACTCAACCATTGAAATCTTTTTTGTCTCTTCTAAATACTTAAAAAAAGTTTTCGAAAAACTTTCATCTAGAGTATACAAAAAAAGAACAAAAAAACAGGCACTTAGGATCAAAAGTTAAACACAACACACATATGCTAATATGAATTTTTATTTATTTTACACATATTCTTTCAAAAGCACCGAAAAAAATATAGACAAAAGAGTTACTATTTTGAGCTCCTCAATTCGCGCAAGCACGTCAAAGCAAACTTCGCACACCATACCTATCCGAAACTATTGTGAATATTTGACGTCTTCTTCTACCATTAACTGTTCCCTGTGCAATCGGCACAGCGACAAAATGTTCATATCCAGGACGATAAAGACTAAATATCCACATAGCCCACTGACTCCTTGGCACGAACTGCAAATATAATAAAATTAAAGTGTGGCTAAATGCTGCCCTTTAAGGAATTCGTAGGTGGCGTTTGTGCATATGGGATGCATGCAGCTGAATTTGTGCAGGAGGGCATTAGACTTGCAGCTTATGGTGTGTTACGAGGATTAATACAGTACTATTCTAACCTAAGCTCTTAGTGTCATTTAAAATTACTGCTGCATATACTGCAGGGTATTCTCACGTTCTAAGGGAAGGGGGAGTGACTGAATTTAACCCCCCTCAAATCAATAAGTTAGATGTCCGTTGGAGATAGGGGGAGTCAAATGAGTAAGCTTATGGCCTCCCATCAAAATATAAAGGGGACAGAAATGGAGGGGGTAAGTAAGTGATCAATCTGTGGGGAATACTTAAGGGATCAATTTGCTTAAAGAGCGAAGGCATAGGGGAGGTACTTAATTTCTTTGCCTTTTAAATTGACCGATTAGGTCTGAAATCTTTTTTATTGGTGTACCGTGTGGCTTTTGGAGATTATGCGTACTAATAGGTTTGTGTAATTTGATGGAAGAATTTAGATTTCTTAAATGAAGTTCCGTTTCTGGTTTTCTCAAACATGAAGGTTAATTCGTTATTATTATTATTTTTTTTTAAATGTAAGATGTTCGGTTCTCTCGTAATTTCAGATGTTTCACTTATGGAACCGATATATGAAAAAGAATTAAATAATTTTATTTTTTATATGCTTCTCAAATTTTATTAACAGAAATGGTTTGATAATTTTTCCTTTCATTTTCTTAAACATAAATGTATCTATAAAATTTTTCATGAATAATTATAATCATTTTAATATTAATTCTTATCATTCATAATAATTATAATCATTTTAATATTAATTCTTATCATTCATAATAATTATAATCATTTTAATATTAATTCTTATCATTCATAATAATTATAATCATTTTAATATTAATTCTTATCATTCATAATAATTATAATCATTTTAATATTATTTCTTATCATTCATAATTATAATTCAGATGCAAAACACTTTGAAAATTCTGAACAACATTTTTGAAAAAAAAAAAAAAAAATACAGAAATTTTATTTATTTTATAAAAATACAACATGCATTAATCAAATCTGATTAAATTATCAAAACATTGCAAAAAAAATATAAAATATATAAATAACTACAGGATAAAATTGCACTCCTACTGAATAACTACTAATAAAAACTACCATATATATATATATATATATATATATATATATATATAAGGTATAGGAGTTTATATATATGGTATAGCAGGGTATATATATATGGTATGGAGGATATATATATATATATACATATACAAATTAATAAAAATCCATATTCGGTAGTTCATATTACCAAGAGCATTTAACAATTTTTTGTAATCATAAAATTATAAATAAAATCCATATCAAAATGTTGTATATATAAAATTGATATGGGCTTTAAATTATTAAACTGGTATAGTTGCTTTAAACTTTAAAATTCAAACACTTCAACTGAGGTATTCGTCACTTAAAAGGTCGATATGTAGAGACCTCAGCGTTATCAAGGAATCAACTTAAGAGTAGTCCACATTAGATACAACACAATTTGACTATATGGCATATGGCATAGGAAAGTTCTACACTTGTTCCTTATTTCTTCCACTCAATTGGAAAATTTCAGCCGAGTTTCCATTCTCTATAAAAGTCCAAAATTTTTGGTTAGTCAACTTTTTTTTTTCTTTATTTGATAGCACATTATTCTCAGGTCGATAAATCCCATATTTAAACTAAACAAATAAAATTTAATTAATGTTGATAACCTGAAATATTTTTGAGTTAAAAACATACATTTACAAAAAACTGTATATTTATAACTGCTAAGTAGTGCATATTTTAATAAAGGATTTTAATTTTAAATAACTTAAAAAACGAAATACCAGATATAAATATGTAAAATAGTTTTAATTATTTTGTCAGTGAATTTTCTCGTATAATTTATATTTTATGTAAAAAATTAAACTCTTATCCAAATCTGTACTTTAATTATTTCCTTTTTAATCAAATTATATCAGTTTATAAATATGTGCTTTTAATCGTATCTGCTTTTTTTTCTGTTTATTTATTTTTCTAGTCGGTAAAGGAATTTATTATATCTGAAATCGTTTTTAAAATGGAATTAGAAAAATAAATTAACGAATGGAAAGGAATTTAATAAAGTTAAAGGAAAATAGATTCATTACAACCAACTGGTAACGCTAATTGAAAACTAAGTATAGATTAATTCACTTAATTTAAATATACATTTTTTTTATTCGTGAAAATCTTGATAGAACTTCGGTTTAAATTAAAAGGATTTTAAAAATGCATATTAATCTAGTTCGGAAGGACATGGAAAACAATTTATGGATTGTTTCATTTTTTTGTTGTATTTTTCAAAGAATTAATAATTATTTATTTTTTCCGCGAAAACATTTTAAATTAATTTTAATATTTATTGTCACAAAGCCTTCGAATAAATTAATTAATTGTATTACAATTTCACAGTTATTCGATGAAGATACCCCATCCCATTTGTTAATCACATTTTAGAATTTTTATATCTAAGAAAACGTAAAATTGCCCAGGAAAAATTAAAAATTTACATAAATTTTGGTAAATAACAATACATCTTTAATAAATAATATTTTTTTCTCCTTTAATTAGTTTTCAATTGAAAAAATCTTTCATATTTTTATCAAAATATTATTTGCAGAAATGCATAAAATTAATATTGTAATGTGCAGGTTGGCCAACCAAATTGTAACTGGGTGTGGTTGGCTGAAAAATTTGAGGCACAAGTTGGAGAACTCACAGCTTTATGTACACACGCAGTAACATCATACACATAAAATTAGAGCCATACAATATTTAACACATTTAAAAACATATAATTATAGATTAGCGGAAGGATTCCAATTTTAAACCGGAAATCAAATACTCAGCTACGCGCAGGATACGAGAAATATACTTCCCCTTCGCGTCAGAATCTATAGGCGGACTAAATCACCGGGATGTGCTAAATATATTTCTTCTCTGGATGAGAGAATATAAACTAAACGTTTCTCATTGGGAGCGCAGGTTTGCTCTATATTTCGTCTCGGGTGAGTCTCCTGAATGCAAAAGGGATGCGTGCGCTATTGCAGTGTGTAGGAGAAGCATGGTTACAATATGTTTTTAATTATACTTCGTCAAATAAATTTTGCTTTATTTATAATTTAAATGTAGAAAAAATTATCCATTACAGCTTAAACATTTAATTTTCATAATTTTTTGCATACATAATTGAATTTCTCAAATAGAATATACTACTTAAGAATATATTTCTAGAATAACTTCTTTCGAATATATTTCTAGAATAATTTCTTTAGAATATATTTCTTTACAAACAATAAAAAATAAATGAATATAATATCATGTTTCTTTAAATAAATGTAGTGTACCATATTACGTCATTTATTTTGTTGCATTTCATTTAGAGAATAACTTAGACTTGTTCTAGAATAACATGTAAATTAACTATGAATTCGTTCTACAGAAAATATAGCCATATAAAATGAAATCAAACTAAAATGTATTTAACTAAAAATAAAATATATTATTTAAATTTTGCGGCAAAGTTGAATTTTGTAATGCTTATCCTTTCAAAATAAATTGGCTGAAAAAATACGTAACCCTGTCGTAATACTGCTACTTCAAAAGATTTTTAAGAGTTAACAATTTCTTTTTGTGGTATTAGAATATAATACGAACATAATATTTTATTTGTAATGGTTTTGTTTTGTATTATTTCATAATTATAACCGTGTGTCTGCATATTTATCGTTAAACTTATAACATTCTTACTTAATAGCACTTAAATTAAGATTAAATTCAATCTTCAGACAAGTTTTAATCTTTCGTCTAGACAATTTTTTTTATCTGAATTCTTTGTTTTCTACATCATATTGTTTTCCAATCAAATTGTTTAAATTCTTGTATCTTCCCCTCATTTATTTTCAATTTATTATGATTATTTTTGTATCTTCAATTGATATTTAATGTCATCATAATTTCGCAATGAAAAGAATTTCTAGAAAAAAACATAATTCCTGAAATTCAAGAGAATATTAAAAAAATAGAATGATTAACGGCATTATCATTTTGCCACTTTTCTTTTTATTGACTATTTATGTTATAGAATTTATAAAGGGCACTCAACGATCTAGATGCTTTACATTATTTTTTATGCACAGTAATCTATTTATTTACATTCATTTGAAATTTTTACAAATAATAAACTAATATTATAAATTGAATATAAATACGTCATACAGACAATCTAGCCATATAAAATATAATCTAGCTAAAATGGATTTTACAAAAATAAAATGTATTATTTAAATTTTGGTGTCGCAATACGGCTACATCAAATGATTTTGAGAGTTAACAATTTCTTTTTGTGGTATAAAAATATAATACGGCCATAACATTTTATTTTTAATATTATTGCTTTGCTTTATTTCTTAGTTATAGCAATGTGTCTGCATATTTAACCGTAAACACATAAACATCTTACTTAATAGCACTTAAAGTAAGATTAAATCAGACTAATTTTGAGACTTCAGACTAGTTTTAATCTTTCGTCTAGACAATTTTTTTTTCTGAATTCTTTGTTTTCTGCATCATATTGTTTTCCAATCAAATTGGTTATATTCTTGTATAGTTCTTGCATTTATTTTCAATTTGTTATGATTATTTTTATCTTTAAGTGACATTTAATGTCATCATAATTTCGAAATAATGATGCCATTAAATGACATTTCTAATTTTAACGAAAAACAAAATTCATAAAATTCGAGAGAATATTGACAAATAGAATTATTAACGACATAATCATTTTGCCACTATTCTTTATTTATGGTATAGATTTAAAAAAAAAAGGCATTCTGCAATCTAGATGTTTTACACAAAATTTGTATATAGAGTAATTTAAATCTTTACATTCCTTTGTAATTTTTCCAAATAATAGAGTAAATAAAATTAAAAGTTCACTGTGAATTCGGAGTGGATTAAATTCACTAAAATTGATTTTATAAAAAATAAAATGTGTTATTTAAATTTTGTTGTCGTAATACTGCTACTTCAAATAAATTTAAGAGTTAAAAATTTCTTTTCGTAGTATTAAAATATAATATGACTATAATATTTTATTTTTAATAACTTTGCTTTGCATTATGTTATAAATATAACCATGTGCCTGCATATTTAACGTTAAACTCATAACCATCTTACTTAATAGCACTTAAATTAAGATTAAATTCAATCTTCAGACAAGTTTCAATCCTTCGTCAAGACAATACTTTTTTTATCTGATTTTTTTTTTTTTTTTTGCATTATATTGTTTTCCAATCAAATTGTTTGATTTCTTGTATCTTTCCCTTATTTATTTTCAATATATTATGATTATTTTTTATCTTAAAGTGGCATTTAATGCCATCATAATTTCGCAATAAATCTAATTTCAAGAAAAAAAATCATGAAATTCGAGAGAATATTAAAAAAATAAATAAATAGAGTGATTAACGACATTATCATTTTGCCATTTTTTTCTTGTTGATTATTAATACTCCAGATTTAAAAGAAAAGTATTAAGCAATCTGGATGTTTACACGAAATTTTTTGACACAGTAATCTAATTATTTACGTTCATTTGTAATTTTCGCAAATAATACACTAAAATTATAAATAGATTTTGAATTCGTTATACAGAAAATATAGACGTATAAAATAAAATCTAATTAAAATGGAATTTACAAAAAATAAAATGTGTTATTTAAATTTTGCTGTCGTAGTATGCTACTTCAAATGGTTTTGTGAGTTAACAATTTCTTTTTGTGGTATTAAAATATAATACGAGAATAATATTTTATTTTTAATAATTTTGCTTTATATTATTTCATAGTTATAACCATGTGTCTGCATATTTATCATTAAATTCATAACCTCCTTACTTAATAGCACTTAAATTAAAATTAAATTCAATCTTCAGACAAGTTTTAATCTTTCGTCTAGACAATGTTTTAATCTGAATTCTTTATTTACTGCATCATATTGTTTTCCTGTCAAATTCTTTAAATTCTTGTATAGTTCATTCATTTATTTTGAATATATTATAATTATTATTTCATCTTGAAATGACATTTAACATCGTCATAATTTCAAAATAAATATAATTTCGAGGAAAAAAAAATTCATGAAAATCGAGAGAATATCACAAAAAAAAAAAAAAAAAAAAAATAGAATGATTAACGACATTATTATTTTGCCACTTTTCTTTAGTTGACTATTTTTTATGTATATTTCAAAAAAAGCACTGAACAATCTACATATTTACACGAGAATTTTTATGTACAGTAATCTAATTATTTACGTTCATTTGTAATTTTAGCAAATAATAAACTTAAATTTATAAATTGATTATGAATTCGTTACACAGAAAATATAGAAATATAAAATAAAATCTAACTAAAATGGATTTAGCAAAAAAAATAAATAAATAATAAAATATATTATTTAAATTTTTAATAATACGACTACTTTAAATAATTTTAAAAGTTAACAATTTATTTTTGTAGTTTTAAAATATAATACGAACATATTATTTTGTACGAACATTTATATTATTATTATTTATCGTTAAAAACGTAAACATCTTACTTAATAGCACTTAAATTAAGATTAAATTCAATCTACAGAAAAGTTTTAATCTTTCGTCTACACAACTTTTTTATTTGAATTCTCTGTTTTCTACATCATATTGTTTTCCAATCAAATTACTTATAGTTTCTTCATTTATTTTCAATTTGTTATGGTTATATATTTATCTTGAATTTATATTCAATGTCATCATGATTTTGCAATGAATCTAATTTCATCGAAAAACAAAATTCAAGAAATTCGAGAGAATATTAAAAACTAATAGAATGATTAGCGACATTATAATTTTGACTCTTTTTTGTTGACTATATGTATTTTGTTGACAAAATAGGTATTCGGCATTCTAGATATTTTATATGAATTTTTATGCATATTAATCTAAATCTTTACATTCATTTGTAATTTTTGCAAATAATTTACCAAAATTAAAAATTCACTGTGAATTCGTCATAGAGAAAACACAGCCATATAAAATAAAATCTAACTAAAATGAATTTTTCAAAAAATAAAATGTATTACATAAATTTTACTATCTTAATACGGCCACTTCAAATGATTTTAAGAGTTAAAAATTTCTTTTTTTGATATTAAAATATAATACAAACATTATATTTTATTTTTAATTATTTTACTTTGCATTATTTCATAGTTATAACCATGTGTCTGCATATTCATCGTTAAACTCATAACCATATTACTTAATAGCACTTAAATTAAGATTAAATTCAATCTTCAGACAAGTTTTAATCTTTCGTCTAGACATTTTTTTTGTATCTAAATTCTTTGTTTTCTACATCATATTGTTTTCCAATTAAATTGTTTAAATTCTGGCATAGATCTTTCATTTATTTTCAATTTATTAAGATTATTTTTTTTATCTTGAAGTGTTATTTAACGCCATCATAATTTCGCAATGAATCTATTTTCAACGAAAAACAAAATTCATGTAATTCAAGAGAATATTAAAAAAAATTAGAATGATTAACGACATTATCATTTTGAAATTTTTTTTTTCCACTACTTATGTTATAGATTTGAAAAAGCTTTCTACAATCTAGATGTTTACATGAATTTTTATACAGAATAATCTAAATCTTTACATTCATTTGAAATTTTTGCAAATAATAAACTAAAATTATATATTGAATATGAATTCATCATACTCAAAATTTAGCCATATAAAATAAATTTTAATAAAATATATTGTGTAAAACAATAAAACGTATTATTTAAATTTAAAACAAACTTTATGAATTTATTAAGTTGAAGTATTTTAGTGTTTTTGGAGATGAATTAAGAATCAACGAGCCTTACATTGATAGGAGTTAGTTTATCGCATAAAATGTTTAGGTCAAATATCAATTGTGAAGTTACATAACATAGTTAAATAATTTAATAAGAGATAACGTGTAAGTAATTATAGAGTGTTATAAAAAACAAGAAAATTTACTACTAGTTTATGACTTTAGTGTCTGTTTGACAAAAAATACTAAATGCATTTTTTCTCTATATTAATGAGTTTTATATTTATCCCATATTTAAAATTTCTCAGCTATTATTAATATGTTAATGTTTTCTAAACAACTATCTGTCTAAGAAGATATATGAAAAATAATTACAAATAAAAATATTTACTAAATATTTAATTTAGCATATCTTGGAAGAGACAAACTCCAAAGCGTACAGAATTTATGGAAGTTGTAAACTAAGGAAATGGTTTTCTTAACAATTGACTTTGCAAATTAAAGATTAAAAAAAGTAGAGGCGAAGAAATGTATTAGAAACGCCATATATATATATATTTATTTATTTATTTTTTTTTTTTTTTTGAGTTCCTTTCATTATTGTTACTTAAAAGAATTTTTGTTATAGACTGAATCACCTTTTTATTGATGATATTGAAATGGCCAGGGTGATGTTCTCTCTATATTTATATATATATATATATATATTGTAATATATATTACATGCAATAAAAGTCTTTTTTTATCACAGTTGAAGTACTTTAGTGTTTTTAGAGATGAATTAAGAACAAACAAACCTTATATTGATAGGAGTTAGTTTATCGCATAAAATGTTTAGGTCAAATATCAATTATGAAGTTACACAACATAGTTAAATAATTTATTAAAAGATAACGTGTAAGTAATTATAGAGTGTTGGGAAAAAATAAAGAAATTTACGACAAGTTTATGCCTTTACTGTTTGTTCTGACAAAAAATAATGAATCCATTTTTTCTTGGTATTAATGAGTTTTATGTTTATCCTTTAAAATTTCTCACGTATTATTATTATGTTAATGTTTCATAAACACCTATCTGTCTAAGAAGATATATGAAAAATAATTACGGAGATTATCAATAAAAAGAAGCTTTAGCAATATATATTCTTTTTTATTAAAAACAAAAACAAAATTTTTGTCAGAAATGCTTCGCATGCAATATTAAAGTTTTATCTAAGCGAAAAATAAACACAGACGCAGAAGATGATCGATAACTGTATCGTCTATTACTAAAATAGCGATTTCGACGCCCTGTAGTCCTTTCGTCGAAATTAGAAGGAACCTGGTGAAATTACCTTCATCATGAAAGCGGTAACTTCCTCTGCTACTGCTCCTGAATGACCTTAATTTGTGACCTTGATAGTTGCACGTAAAAAGTGTTAACTTTCCTTCCCCCTTTTTTGTTTTTGCTTGCCCTTCTCTACTTCAGTCTGCTAACAATGGATGGACCATCATTATCGTTTGCGTTGACAAGAGTGGCTGAAGTTAATGGTTTTTCACCCCCTTCCTAACCCACTGGGTCCCTTAAGGGATATAGTTCTAACGGTCGAAAATAAAGGAGTCAGGCTAAACTTGACTTGCATTGTTTTTATTTATTACAGGTAAATAAAAAATACAATACACGCCGAAAAAAAAATTTTTTTTTGTTCAAAAAAACAATCAAGACAATGCCTTGGATATATTATAGAAAAGAGAGATCCCAGAAAAGATTGATTAAACAGTTTTTTTTTTTATTTCACTTTAGGGACATTTACAACAAATGGGTATAACACTTTATTAAGTAGTGATCGGCAGGGGATATCAATGAAAACTGAATTTGATCAGTTCAAATTGTCTATTCCTTCAGTTTGTTTATGGATGATGTTTGTAATATATGAATTCGTACATAATGTTAATTTTTACGATACTAATATCACAGTATAAGGAACATGGGATTCTCTGTTAATTAATTTCTACTTTATTTCAAATGAGAAAAATCAAAATTCTCTTTTTGGTGAAGGAAATAGATAAAAAAAATCTGTGTCTAGGAAAAACCTTTATTAGATACGATGAGGATATATAATAATGAAAATATATATATTTACTGTGAATTCCAGTTTACTGTATATGCATGTATATATCATTAATAAAATGATTCAATCTGTAACAACAATACTTTTAACCAAAAATAATGAAGGGAACTCAATAATGTTATTTTAAAAAATGGCGTCCCTAATACATTTCTTCGATAGTACTTTTTAATCTTTAATTTCCAAGATCATTATTTAAAAAAAAAAAACATTTCCTTAGTTTGCAACTTTTATAAATTCTGCACGCTATGGGAGTTTTCTATCTTCCAAGATATAGTAAATTACTCTATCTACGACTCCATTCCACTTTCCCACGCTGTTAATTAGCAGAATCCCCGTAGAGGGCAATTAATCATCCCAGTCTACTTAGATGAATTTATAATGGCAATAAATCTATCCAGTCAGACAAATTATTGATCATAATCGATCAAGCAATCACTCACATAAAGGTCATATTATTATAACACAATGCTACTTGTTATATAATATATAATTTGTTATACAATTTGTGAGTAATGATTGAATAAATAATTTGTGAGTAATGACGCCAATGGCGTCCAAAACGGTCATGTTTCTAATTCACTGCTTGTGAGAATATTTTTGGTTTTTGTATCGATGTGATATGTTATTTATATACATATATATATATATATATTCATAATACAAGATAAAATGTATGACATTAAGTAATTAAAATTAGAATATATTTTAATTAAACAATGATTTTAAGTTTCTTCTTGTTTGAAAGAAAAGATAATGAAAGACATGCATGTGTGAATTGATATAAAACTGCTGTATTTGTTTATTTTTATCGACGATGATGTGCAAGTTATGGGAAAATTCAATAATTTCTTAATGTATTGTACTTCAGCATAAAAAAATATGTCAAAATTTTTAAGGCTTTATTTATGAAATGAGTATATCTGGAAAAATAATACTTATTTATATATATTTCCCCGAAACATTATATGTTTAAAATATTGAATACAAATATGAAGAGTTTTTTAGTTGTCAAAATTTCCCTAATAAAATCCCATATAGTTGAAGACTTCTTAGTAGATAAATAAAAGTTTTCATGACAGAAAAATATTTTTTGTTTTACTGATTTTTTTTCAATTTTATCATAAAATCTGTTCTGATATATATTCATATAAAATATTACTTCTATTTTACTGAAGGAATAAGTATTTAAATTAAATGTTTCTAAATAAAAAAGAAAATTTTCATTAAAAATAATTAAAAAAAATATATATATAATGCTCTGATTATTTTAATTTTTGAAAAAAAGGTAATTAATTAAATGAAAGTATAAATCATTACAAACCGCAGTATTGTACCCATTTTCAATTTATATTATTTGTTCAACTCTTTAATTAATTGTTATTAATTTCTTCCAACCAAAAATAAATAATTGTTTAGAAAATAGTTATACTTTATAATTTTTAATTTATTTAACTTTTTCTAAAATTTTTAATGTATTTGAAACTTTTACATCCAGGTCAAATATAATAAAATATATTGTATTCTATGGCAACTAGAATATACTCAATGTCTAGTGTCCCAGATGTTTCATTTCAAAGGCATAGTACAATGTAATGGGCTAATACACTACACTAATTTGGAGTTTAACTAATGCACTCATAAATTAGCTCATACAATCCTTTCGCTTCTCTAAAGGATTTCTTGGTTAAGACTTGATTAGGTTTAACTTCATAGATTGGTAAATTGCTATTCATAAACATGAATTGTTCTAAGCTTCCTACCAGAGTTAATTCAGTTCTGAGTTAAATAAGAATCCAGTAACTACAACTGAATGATTTTCATATATAATAACTGAAACGCAATTAAAATAAAATCATCATTATCATTTGTTTTATATACTTCAATAAGAATGAATATTTATCAAAATAATTTCGTCTACAAAGTTGAAATGATAAAGTGGAAAGGAGTTTCGAAAATATCATCCTTCAACCATTAAATAAATATTTTGCAGGCATATAAATATATTATAAGCAATTATTTCTTTATACATTGTAATATTTTATAAACAAATTGATTAGGTATAACCACATAGATTGGTAAATTGCTATTCATAAACATGAATTGTTCTAAAGTTCCTATCTAAGTTAATTCAGTTCTGAGTTAAATAAGAATCCAGTAACTGCAACCGAATGATTATCTATTTCATTTTTATCATAATTAAACTCAATTAAAACATCATTTGTGTTTGTTTTATATACCTCAATTTAAGAATGCATACTTGTAAAAATAATTTTGTCTATAAAGTTAAAATACTTGTAAACATTCGATAGATAAATTTAAATATATTCAGTTTTCTCAGATGTGATATTTTTTTACTGAAACATGACGCAAATTCTTAAGCATATGTATTTGAGAAAAATTCTTTCTCAGAAAAATGTTTACGTGAACGCTTTTCTGTTAAAAGTTTCTTAAATAAGCAATGCTTTTCCAGTACGTTTCTGAACATTCTATTCATGTCGATTCTAAAGAACTTTCAAAGAAAGTCGAGTTTCTTAAAATCGTCCCGTAACCATTAAATAAATATTTTGCAAGCATATAAATATTTTATAAACATTTTTCTACCAGGAATTCTATGTAAATTATGTTTTTTTTTTAATATAATGCTACTTGTTTCTAAAGAAACAATGTTCTTCTAAGAATAAAACAATTTAACATCGCGAATTTTATGCAATTTGTATCATTTCTTTTCATTGAATTGAAACATCTGTCAATAATGTATATAAAAATTGCAACAATGCCATCTCAGTGGATGAGTAATTTTAACATTTGTCAGCCGTTTAATTATAAATTAATAAATAAATGCAAAAGTAGTTAGACATATAACTTTAATTTTTTAATGTGCTATATATCAATCATTAAAATTGTTATCCAAATGAATTGCTTTCAGAAACAAAGTATATATATATATATTACTTATCATATATATGTGATAATTAGTAAGTCAAATCATTATAAAAATGTCAGATGAAATTATGTATTAACTACACTACACTGTTTAACATTAGCTATTAGGCCTTTTTAACATTAAAATTACGAAATATTTATTTCATTTACTTGATATTTTGGAAGAATTTTATCAACTTTATAATGAACAATATTCTACGGAATATAAATTCTAATTAATTGCATTTTCTTAATTTTTTTGAATTATTTATATTTTTTTTATTATTTTGTAATTATTTATATTAAGCAGGATTTTTATTTCTAATCGATTTAATAATTTCAGTTATAATTCAGTTCAGTTTTTGTTTTAATAATTTGTTGTTATAATTTCAGTTTTTGTTTGAAATATTTTTTAATACATTAATACGATTATATTAAGAATAATTAATTATTTAATTAATTATACTTATTATAAATAATACAATGCAGTAACATAAAGATAATTAATAACAAAGTCTCTTTTTCTATCCTATTATTTCCAGTAAAGTAACTAATTTTGTGTTCTTTTTTTTCAGTGGCCACTTCTCCACATGAAATTTTGCCTGAACCAGAATTTGCAGAGCCGATTCCTAATGTCACCGTTTCTGCAGGTCGAGACGTCAGTCTGCCATGCGTAGTGGACAACTTGGGCACCTATAGGGTAAAGACATTTTTTTTTACATAGGAAACATCTAATAGAATTTTTTTTTTTTTTTTTTAATGGCAGATTATGAACAATTGCAGCAATAAAAAGACCAACGAAAAAAAAAAAGAACAGAGAATACATCAAAACATGCTAAAACAGAGTTCATTAATCTAACATATCTCTAGCCTACCATTATCTCTCGGCGAGAAAAGTCTTGCTCAGAGCAGGATAGTGAAGTAGATGCGTGGAGTCCATTTCCTCTCCAGAGCTGCACAGAGTGCATATCGGGGAAGGAATAATTTTAAGTCCGTAAAGATAGTTTCGCAGGCAGTCGGTTGTCAAATTAGCCTCCATAATAGTAATGGCATCAATATCCTTCTCACACAAAGTCAGCAAAAGCTCTGCGAGTTTAGATTGAGACAGTCCACCGGCATTCCACCGTAGGACTCGAAGAGTATCAAAGTGAGGAGGAAGACATAATGCCAAGTGCCTAAAAAGTGTTACCACGAGCACCACAGGGAGGTAGATCTACTGCGCACCCTCTAATAGAATATTTAATCATCTAAAACACTTTTTATCTTGGTCGGATATCACGGACATGGTCAACTTTTTTTTTATTTTTCAATTATATAAAATGCTCACTAATAACAAGTTCTCAAAAATAACACTTTGTAACCAGAAATAAAATTGTTTTAAATTCATTACTTCCTTAATTTGCTAATTCTATCTTAAATATAATCAACTTTTTTAGGTAGGTATACCACTATTTTATGGTATGACTTTTTCATTAAGGTTTTTATGTCACTAGGGCCAGATTTAACAAAGTTGAGCCAAATAATTAATCACATATTTTTTTTTTCAATCTAAGATTATCATTTCAATACTACTATAACCTTATTAAAACAAAATCAAATATATTACTATAATCCTACAACATCAAAACCAATTATACTACTATAATCCAACTACAATAAAACAGATTATATTATAAACTTACTATCACAAAACTAATTACATTATTATAACACTTTTACAACAAAACCCGTTATAATGTTATAGTACTACTAAAACAAAACAAATTACACAAATTTAACCCTACTACTATAATAACAATAAATAGTGTTAATATTCAATACATGTCAACTTTGAAATATTTTAGTGCATATTTCCTGTATAATATTCAAAGAGGTATGATAAAAAAAGCTTCACTCAAACCTTGAATGCTGAATTAAATTTAAGGATACTGAAATGAATGAATTCGCATATGAAATTTATGACTCCAACATATTAAAAGGAAATTGAATTCAATTGTTTCTAATGTTATTATTTTTTATTTCATTACAGAACAACCCAAACAGTAATTAAAAGTGCCCTTTGCATTTTTAAGAATATCCTCCTATTTTCAATAAAATAAATAAAATAGGATCATATTATATTTAAGTTTTGAATTAAATTTATTTAATTTAAATGTACCCATATATAAACAAAAAATTGTAGAATAGGCTGGCAATTGAATTTTAGGAAAATATTAATGTCACATTTTATTCTTCTAAGAAATTTATATGCATGCTAAATATATACAATATTTAAAGTTAACAAAGCAAAACATTTATTTATATATATTTAAGGCACACTATATATTTAAAGGTAACGTAAATTTAAATATTCATATATATATATATAAGTTTTTGAAAACATTTTATGCATGAAATTTATTCTGCGATATTTCAATGTCAGTACATACATTCAATTTGATTATTTGAATTAAAATATTGTTACATTCATAGAGCTTTTCAAAAAATTATGTATTCATTAACAAAATATCTAAATAACATTTTAATGATTAAACTTTTAAAATTTTTATTTTATTAACAATACAGAATCTAAATTGGCTATTCATACTTCAATGTATTCAAAAGACATATCTGAATACAGAGAATCACATTTTTAGAAAACAACTAAGTTTGTACTTATCAATAAATTATCTTTAATTGTATTGTTCTAACTTATTATCAACCACGAATCTGTATAGAATAAATTTCAATTCAACAACATTTTATAATTAAAGTTTATATTATTTTGAAAGTTAAATATTAAATTGTCATTTAATAAGAAACATCAGAAGCTTGTATTTTAATTTACATTTATATTTTAATATACATAAATGTAAATTTCTAATGTGATACTGTTAATTTAAATCTAAAGGAATGAAAAAAAAATACATTTTAATTATCATCTGTTATTTATTACCTTTTTTTAAACAATTTTATGAATCCTTTTAAATTTATATAAAAAATTATTTTTAAAATTATATTAAAAATTATTTATTTAAGCTGTATATCTATTCATATTTATTGAATATGGTTAAGTTTAGAAATATCTCAAAATAGCTTGAAATATATATCTTTTTATATGCTGCCATATAAAGAATACCTTAAAGTGCATCATCTAAAATGTATGCGGTGATTTTTCTTTTGTTGTGAACTTTTAATATCTTCACAGTTAAAAAAAGGAGTTAGAAAAAGAGACAGAGAGAGAGAGATAGAAAGATAAATATTTTTTTTTAAAATGGGGTCCTTATGTAATTATTTCTTTAAACAATGCCTTTGAACTGAATTACTGAATACCTAAATTAAATATTGCTACTTCAGTGTATTCAAAAATCATATCTGAATACAGTGAATCACATTTTCAGAAAACCACTAAGTTTGTACTTATTAATAAAATATCTTTAATTGTATATTTCTAACTTATTATCAACCACGAATAGGTATACAATAAATTTAAATTCAACAATATTTTATAATTAAAGTTTATATTATGTTGAAAGCTAAATTTTAAGTTGTCATTAAATAATAAACATCAGAAGCTTGTAATTTACTGTAGAAATATAAATTTGTCATGTGATTCTATTAATTTAAAATCTAAAAGAATGAAAGAAAATATCATTTATATTACCATCTGTTATTTTATTTAATTTTTTCAATTTTATGAAACCGTTTAAAATTATATGCAAAATCTGGTACACCTTTTTTAATCTGTATATATATTCATATTTATTGAATATGGACAATTTTAGAAACATCTCAAAATAGCTTGAAATTTAGCTTCAAGCTAAAAATAGCTTTTTTATACGTTGCATATAAGGAATACCTTAAAGTGCATCATCTAAAATTTATGCGAAGACCTTTTTCTAGTTCCTTCTGTTCTCGTGAACTTTTAATACTCCACGGTTAAAAAAAAGGAGCTAGAAAGAGACAGAGAGATAATTTTTTTCACAGTTAAATTCAATCACCATTTCATCTGTGCTCATTCAAAAGGGCCGGTCCATAAATAATTCTTTCTTTAAACAATGTCTTCGAGCTAAAAGTACTGAATAAAGAAGAAGAAGAAAACAACAGGAAAGAAATCCTAAGAAATGTGTGCAAATCTTTTCGTTTTCCCACGAAATCTGAAAGAAAAGGCAAAAAGAATAGAGGAAGAACAAAAAAATAAAAAATCATTGAAGAGAAGACACATTTCCTATACATTTACATCCTTTTATTTTTTATTTCTCCAAAAAAGGACGAATGCGGAAAATAAAAGAAGATGGCCGGCATCTTATTGATAGGTGGATGGAAAAGGCTTGATGAGGAGACCTTCAGAGGTGGAGAGCTCTATAGCGTGCCTGAATGGCATTCCAGGAATGTCTGCAACGTTGCTGAAAACGCTGCTGCTTCAATGTCACGCGGGATACCACGTCACTTCTTTGCCCGGGAACGTCAATTCTTCAGTGGAACCTTCAAACGTTCCATCCTACCCCCTCTAGACCACCCCCTGTCCTTTGTTTACTTGCTTATTTAGTTCTGGATGGGTCTGAAAACAGAGGGACACAAGGAATGTGGCGAGGAATGTTTCGGGCTGTCAGTGTTATTGCGCGTGTCGAATTCGTGGTTGCGACTGTTTATATTGTTTGTTTGTTTCTTTAGGGGGATACGATGGAGAAGATTTTAATTCTTGGGAGATTTTATTGTTTGGGTGCAGTGTTATTGAAGGAAGATAGTTCTGTTGTAGTACACAGTTTATTTCGATGCGATCGGTGTAGATATGAGATTCGAAGGATTTGTTTCATCTGAATGTATTCTCTATGTGGAAATAAAACCCTAAAGTTTCCTGCTTTCTTAGTGATTTTTTTTTTTTTTTTTTTTTTTTGTGTGTGTGTGTTTTACCCTTCAAGACTTTATTTCTGGGAAACAATATTGTTGAATCAGTGCAGTTGTCGGGACACAGTTCAATCTTTTCTTATTTGAGCAGAAAGGGATACTGCTAAATCTTTTCTTGTTTGAGTAGAAATGGTGAGACTCTAGGTGGGTGGATTTATGAAAATGTTCATACTACTTGTTATTTGTATAAAAAAATTATAAATTAATATAAATTTTGTTCAAAATATATTATTTAAAACAGGAGAACTTAACCCTTATTATTAACTTAACAATTGTTATTAACTAACTTACCATTACCAACACGGAATATGGAAGATGGTTTTGTTGTATACAGTTTATTTCGATGCAATTATGAGATTGGATGGATTTGTTTCTCTGAATGTATTCTTTATGTGGAAATAAAACCCTAAAGTTTATTGCTTTATTAAGAATTATTTTTTGTCTTTATCCTTCAAGACTGTATTTCTGGAAAACTATATTGTTTAATCAGTGCAGCGGTCGGGACACAGTTACATCTTTTCTTATTTGAGCACTGATTTAAGACTCTAGGAGGGTAGATTTATGAAAATATGCTTACTACCTGTTGTAATTGTAAATTAATATAAATTTTGTTAAAAATATATTCTTTAAAACAGCACACTTTATTTATTATTATTAAATTGAAGGACTATGGTTTTGTTGTACACAGTTTATTTCGATGCGATCGGTGCAGATATGAAATTTGATGGATTTGTTTCATCTGAATGTATTCTTTATGTGGAAATACAATCCTAAAGTTTCCTGCTTTCTTAGGAATTTTTTTTGTGCCTTTACCCTTCAAGACTTTATTTCTAGGCAGCAATATTGTTGAATCAGTACAGTAGTCGACATACAGTTAAATCTTTTCTTATTAGAGCAGAAATGCTAAGGTTCTTGGTGGGCGGATTCTTATGAAAATGTGCATATTATTTGTTACCTTGTTAATTGTCTACAAAATTTATAAATGAATATAAATTTTTTTAAAAATATATTCTTTGAAACAGCACACTTTATGCGCTATTATTAAATTGGAGGAAGATAGTTTTGTTGTGGTACACAGTTTATGTCGATGCGATCGGTGCAGATATGAAATTCCATGGATTTTGTTTCTCTGAATGTATTCTTTATGTGGAAATAAAACTCTAAAGTTTTATGCTTTCTTATGAATTATTTTTTGCCTTTACCTTTACAGACTTTATTTCTGGGAAACAATTCAATATTGTTTAGTCAGTGCAGTGGTCGGGGCACAGTTAAATCTTTTCTTATTTGAGCAGAAATGGTAGGACTCTGTGTGGGTGGATTTATGTAAATTTGCATACTACTTGTTGTCTTGCTACTTGTCTACAAAAATTATAAATTAATATAAATGTTGTTAAAAATATATTCTTTGCAAACAGTTTTTATTTAACAAAACCGCAGATTTTATAGATTATTAGTACATTGCTTTTGAGCAAATTGTGGAAGGAATATAGAGATTTAAATTCCAGAAATGTGTTAAAATGTTTTTTTTTAAAATATTTTATTGACGCAAAAACAAAATTTCGCATTTTTTCGGAAACAACTTTAATTTAAGAAGTATATCTAGGCAAATTTTATATATAAAACCAAATTTAATTTTTTTGTTATCAGGGCACACTTTTACTGATGTAGTGCAGAGATGTATGATATCAAAGGATGAGTATTTTTGGTTTTCAAAACAAAAGAGGTCTGTCAATCAAAAAATTCATTTTGAAGAAAGATTTTCTTAAATAAAAACAGTACAAAAGAATATATATAATTATGTGTGTAAGGTAAAACAATTTAGGAATTAAAAATTAGGAATTTTCAAAATTAAATAATACCTTTTTGACAGGTAAAAAGATAGATATATTAAATATAGTAGATTTATGTATATATGTATTACATCATTTTAGACTGATAGAAAACTGATAAGAATGTTATGTTACTGATATAATAAAATAAGACAATTGTATACATAATCATATTGTATGATTTATACATTTACCAGAATTCCAAGACTTTTCTTGAAGCATGTAATCTAAACTCCTTTAAGATTTGAAGGATGAAAAGTATTAATTATTTGCTTATAATTATTCTTTTTAATTATATTTTAATAGTTTTATCATATTATATTAAATTTATAATATATATATATATATATATGTGTGTGTGTGTGTGTGTGGGCTTTTATGTATGTATCCTTGTATCATACCAAATATGTTTATACCTTGCATATCTGCATCCTTGCATTATACTGAAAGAACCAACATGAAGCAATCTACTTTCATCTGTAACGTGGGATTAGTCATTCACTTTCATTAACCAACAACAGATTGTGGGATTTGTTCGTTTACCAGTATTCAAAGATTTTTTCTTTATGAACCCATACTTCCTCATAGATGAAAAGTGGGAGAATCCATTAAGACATTGCTGCGGTATCTCTCCATACACTGACATATAATTCCTGCAGATGTTCAGACTGCTTACGACAGACATCCTGAAACAATCTTGCCTTCCCTCCCTCAGACCAAACATGCCTCTATCCGTGGCTTTATTATCTTCCCCTTCGCAAATGTTACGGAACTGTACTCCTCCCTACTTAAGGTTTCTTCTTACCCAAGCAAGGTTGCAAGGTACTTAATTTGGACTTTGTCACTCACTTCACGTACGTTTCTCATTGGGCGAAGCGGCAGGCCTGAGCGTCGACTAAAATAAAGGAACAAACGTTTTCCATCTGAGACATTACTTAAGTAATGAGAAAGTAAAAAAATAAATGCCAGGAAGCAAAACCGGAGAATGATCCAACCACGTTCTGTATTAGCCAAATAATGCAATTTTGGTTGTTCTTTTTTCTTTTTGTTCCTTTGGCTAGATTATTCCGAACATAGCTGTTGCAGTTTTTCCTTCTCAACCTTTTTTTTGTTCTTTTTCTTCCATCCATTTCTCCTTTTTTGCCATTCTGGGATGTAGATAGCATGTGTGCCAACAAAAAAAAAAAAAAAAAAAAAGATTAAAAAAAACTAAAATAAAAACCAGTAAATAAAGTAAAATGGAATAAAAAGAAACAAACAAGCAAAGGAAATGAAAACTCCACTTTTTTGCTTTTCGAAAATGGTGTGGGGCGGTATTTCTAATTAAGGAAAAATACAATTGTTTATGTTTTCTTCATTTTATGTTTAATTTGATTGTGAGCATTGAGGTTTGAAGTATACTTTTTTTTCCTTCCTTCCCTTGCCTCTTTGAATTGAAATTAGACGCTGTTTTGCCGTGTTAGAGGAAACCACGAACTGCATTCTAATAGGATGCGGTAAATTTCTAAAAGCACCGCTCTTTAAATAAAAATGACTTAGAACATATAATGCGGTATTGAATTTTCAGATTTTTAAATTCATTTTCTTTTACCACTGGAAAACTGAGAGATTCTCGCATTTTGATTTAATTTTTGATACTGTTTATTCTAAAGCGAAAATTATTTATAATATTACAACAAAATATAAAAAATAAAATAATTTTAAAATGTATTGAAATATAATTATATATAATCAATTACATATTTATCTGCCCTACTTACAAATAAAATGAAAGCCATTCATTGACTCCTTCTCAGAATATTATTTTTAAAAGTATAAAAACAAAAATTAATTGGATTTTTGATTATAAAATGCAAATAATGCATTCATTGGCCAATAAAAAATCAAAGACTTCATCATTTAACGGCTGATTGTTATTTATTAATTTCAGAGTAAGGCTAAATTTCATGGTAGTATGTAATCTAAGACATCCTGAGGTTGCTATATATATATATATAAATATATGATTTGAAACTTTTATAATCAAGTAGATTAATAATTTGTATATGGAAAGTGATATTTGAATAATCTTTGCTCATAATATTTTTATCAATAATTAATTTTAAAAATAGTTTGGTTACATTTTAAATTTGTTATTGTAGAAACGTGCTGCAGAATAATATGAATAAGTAATCTTTTCGAAACATATAGGGTGATAAGAATGTAGGAAATATGAGAAAAAGTTCTATTAAATAATTGTTTCTTTCTCAATTTTTAAATGCACGCTTCCTTATCAACTAATACATTTGGTTCCTTTATGAATTACTAAATACTTCTTTCATTATGAATTGCCTCCTGAACTTGTCTCCTTATCAATTTTTAAATTCCTTTTTTTTTTTTTTTTTTATCAATTTTTATATACTTGTTTTCTTATAAATTATTGAATATTTCTCTTATTTCAGAAATTAATTGGAATTTCTTTTTATTTTACTTGACCATTGTATTTCTTTTAGTATTAATTTATAATACCATGGAATAATCAATAGTAATCATTAAATTGTTTCATTTACATTTTCATTCTATCATTAATTATAAATTGATATAATGTTATGTTACAAATGAATGTAGAATGTCTTATTTTTTCTTTAGTTTAAATCGAAGACGTGTAAACATAAGAATGTTTTCATGAGAAAAAAAATATTATGTATATATATATATATGTGTGTGTGTGTGCATGTGTAAATGCGTGTGTGGAATGTTATATGTATTTAATAATTTCATTTTCTTACCAAGATATCATTAATATGTTTATACATCCTTGATTTAAACTAAAGAACAAACATACCTTCATTTGTAACTTAACATTAGTCAAGGAAATTTAGGAAACAACATATTGTGTAATTTATTCATTTGCCAGAATTCAAAGACTTTTCTTGAAGCTTGTAATTTACACTCCTTTAAGACGTTAATATATACGTTATATTACGTAATTATATATGTGTATATACATACGTAACTATATATGTGTATATATATTTATAACTTATGAACTTACTGTACATTTTTATAATAATAAAAAAAAATATAATATGTTTAAAACCAAATAAAGGATTTTATGCATTAAATGACATTAATTTAATAATTGCCTCGACTTTTGTAATAACTAAGTGCAAAGTATATGAATCAATTAGCTTTTATTGATCGACTTCTTGTAATCTTCGCAAATAAAAACTCTTCTTTAAAGACATTTGTTGATCTGTTGATCCAAATATGCTTGGATATTTTACTGAAATATTTAGACAAACGACATGCACTTTGTTGAGCAATATTTCATGTTTTTGGCAATAAATATCTTAGATGTGAAAAAAATTACTCCTATAAAGAGATTGATTTTGCATGTTGTTGACGAAGAATTTGATCTTCCAGTCAGCAACAAAACATAAATAGGGAAAATATTTTCTTCACATACACATGCTTATTTTTTTACTGTACAAAAGTAGAATCTTGTTTCCTTATTTAATCTTTCATAAAATTTCTATATTGAAAAAAATGATCAATTTTCGCTTGACATTCTAGTTTAGTGATTATTTCACCGCAATTTTGTAGAAAATACACTTAGAATATACGAAAGGGATTTTTACAAGGGGCATTAATATAAGTTTTACTGAATTAGATAACTTTAAAAATTAATATAAATTATATTTAAGTATAGAAATAAATCATATATTGAGGAAATTATTTGACAATATACAGAAATCGATTTCACAGCTCATCCAAGCGCATTAATAAAGACGTATTTGTGTTGTGAAAAGCAAAGTATTTCTTGTGCATGTCTTCATTATAAATATTAGCAATCTAGTTAAACTTCTTAAGTTTTACTAATGTATTTCTAATGAATAGTGACGAATACCCGCAACAAATAAATCGTTTTAAAAGATAATGAATAAATAAATTTATTCCTTTGTAAAATTTCAAGAATTTATATAATACAAACAAACATTATCGACTTTTTAGTTATAGAAATATTACGCAGTCACTGATAGTTTACATAATACCAATTTTTATATCAACCAGTGATATTACCGTTCATACGTGATTGAAAGTATAATCTTATACAAATTCAGAATTTTTAGAATTTTGTCATATTTAAAATGTTGATGATAAAGCAACACAGACAGCCTTGGTGCAATTAAGCATTTCTTAATGGCTATTGTAAGTTTTCTAAACATCTGCAAAAATATCTGACAATAAAAAAAGATACTATTACATTGTTTAACTGGACTTTTGTTACCTGATTTGCACACATACACACACACACACACACAAAACTATATATATATATATATATATATATATATATATATATATAACAGGCAGGCTGACAAATTCATTGGCTAACACATAGGTGGCGCTACTAGTATTAAATACATATGATTTTTAGTTAGCCCTAACCTTCAAACGACACGTGCATAAATTTAACAGCTGTTGCACTATTAGTATGTGAGTTACAGCATTTTTAGTGTTCATCACGTGCAGTCCACTCGGCTGACTGTCGATTGGACTCCGGTGTGAAATGATCGAGCTATGTTTCATCCATTGTCACATATCGACGCAAAAATTCGGGTTTATTACGATTGAACAGCTCCAAACACTGTTTAATGTTAATGTTAATGTTTTTGGTCGATTGTGAGCTCGCGCGGCACCCACTTTGAACAGAGCTTTCGCATATCCAAATATTCATTCACGATATGTCTAGCACCTTCCTTTGATATCTTTAGGGTCTCAGCTATCTCAATCAACTTCATTTTACGGAATGAAGAAATTATTTTGTGGACTTTTTTGATGTTTTCGTCGGTAACAGCCTCTTTGGGGCGTCCACTGCGTGCATCGTCATCGGTGCTCATTTCGCTTCGTTTAGATTTAGCAAACCACTTCATTACGGTTAATTTTCGTGGTGCAAAGTCTGAATAACGTTTATCAAGCCAAGCCTTGGCTTCAATATTATTCATTTTCGCCAAAAAGCAATGCTTTATTAACACACGAAATTCTTTTTTATCCAGTTTTTCAAACTAACAAAAGTTGCTTCACTAAAAATGTTATGACTCACATACTAATAGTGCAACAGCTGTCAAATTTATACACGTGTCTTTAGAAGGTTAGGGCTAACTAAATTTTGAATGGATTTAATACTAGCAGCTCGATCTAGGTATCAGCCTACGAACTGTTCAGCCCACCTTTTATATGTATATATATATAATTACAGAAAAAAAATAATACCAATTTAAAAAAGAAAAGTCTAATTTCAATAACCTACAAGCCGATTTTCTTGATATCTACGTTAACATTCCTGACTCCCCTCACATTAATATATTAGACAAAAGAAAATAATTCATCTTCACAATCAATACTTACATAATGGAACTACACTATAAGTATCAAAATACATCGCAACATCATTAATCAACTGCTCAGACATAGTTCCATCTCTAAAAGCACTAATTGTAAACATCAACAAAATATCTTAAAAACCGTTTAGAAAATGGCTGCCATAGAAATAATTATTCGCCATTACTTTTCAATTTGTAATCTTCCGTCCCAATTTTGTAAAAATATTTACCATAATTTACAATTTCCACAAATTTTCCACACTGTAGTTGTTTTCCGTCACATTTTTTCTAAGCAATAATAAATCACTCCATCAATTTCTTCACCACCTTGCCACTTTTTCACACTACTAATTAACAGCAACTCTTGCAGAGCTCAATAAATCACCCCACTCAGTTACTTAGCTTATACAAATTATTGATTATAGTTGGTGAACCAATCACTCGCTTAATAGACACGTTATAAACAGTTACGAGTTTCTATCACCTTTGTTTTATAAAACAACCTACATTCCCAAATATTTTTCTTCAGTCCTATATCATACCGAATACTTATTATGATTAATAGAATTATAGTCTGACTTGGATCCAGCCATCTATCTATAATAACATGTTTTATGAAACCCCAAGAATACACATTTCATGATAAAGTTTTTCTTAGAATGTTATAATTTATTCTTTGGGGTTTTGCAAGTATTTCTTAACAGCAACTCTTGCAAAGGACAATAAATCCCCCGACTCAGATACTAAGCGTATACAAAATATTGATTATAGTTGATCAACCAATCACTCGCTTAATAGACACACTATAAGCAGCCGCGAGTTTCTATCACCTTTGTTTTATAAAACAACCTACATTCCCAAATATTTTTCTTCAGTCCTATATCGTACCGAATACTTATTATGATTAATAGAATTATATTCTGACTTGGATCCAGCCATCTATCTATAATAACATGTTTTATGAAACCCCAAGAATACACATTTCATTATAAAGTTATTCTTAGAATGTTATAATTTATTCTTTGGGGTTTTGCAAGTATTTCTTAACAGCAACTCTTGTAAAGGGCAATAAATTACCCGACTCAGATACTAAGCGTATACAAATTATTGATTATAGTTGATCAACCAATCACTCTCTTAATGGATACATTATAAGCAGTCACGAGCTTCTATAATATTTAGCTTTATAAAACAAGTTGCCTTCCCAAATATTTTTCTTCAGTTCTGTACCATACAGAGTACTTATCATGTTTTGTGGAATTATCATCTATGACTTTGGATCCAGTCTTCTAGTGTGAAGAAATAACATCTCTTATAAACTCTCAAAAATTTCATGATAAAGCTATTTTCACGATGTTATAATTTATTGTTTGGGGTTTTGCAAGTATTTCTTAATTTTTTCTTAATTTTTTTACAGCGCAATAAAACATCCCACACAAATACTAAACGTATACAAATTATTAATTATACCAATTACTCGTTAATACAACGTCGTCAATCAATTACTCGTTTAACGGAAACATTATAAACAGTCGTGAGTTTCTATCACTTTTAGTTTTATAAAACAAGCTACCTTCCCAACTCTTTGTATTCAGTCCTGTACCATACTGACTACTTATTATGCTTAGTAGAATTATCTGCTCTGACTTGGATCCAATCATCTAGCGTGAAGAAATAACAAGTTTTATAAAATCTCAAGAATGCATATTTCATAATAAAGCTATTTTTAGGATGTTATAATTAATTCTTGGGGTTTTACAAGTATTTCCTTTTGTTTTACAAATTTTCCATGCAATATGTTTAACACACTGTTTTTATAAATTTTGCATAAATTTTTATGTTTTTTTTTATCAACCAATGCGGCTATAGCCTTCAAACTTTTGATATTTGTATTTGTCTAATAATTTTCAGTTTCGTTGCGGCAGCGTATGCTCATTTCAGAACTTAATCAATGTTTTTGAGTAAGTGAGGTACTTCACGGTTTCTGAATTACGAATGCTGAAATGCTTATGTTACGTAAGTTGCGTGTAGCAAAAACAGCGGTTTTTATTGTGCATAATAATCATATTTGTTATTTACCTCTTGTTATTTCTGTCTATAGTTTTCATTTTGTGTCTTCGTACAAATCTATACATACACTGCACAAAACAGTTAAGGGATAATGTAAGTTCAGTATAATATAATCTTTTTTTTATAAAAATATAAATACAAAAATTCAGAAATACATTCAAATATAACAGATTAAAAAAAATATATATTGTTTACGAAGTTAAGACTATGCAAATTTTGTATTTGACGTCGAAAACTAAGCGTTTTATGTAAGACGTGAAAAGCGACCTGCAGCATTACTTCTGTAGGAGGAGATTAAAAACAATTGACACGCATTGAATGTTTTGTAACAGTGAATACGATGTCTCAGCAAGATGAGTTAGCTGAATCGGTAACTTGGAGAGTCATCGTTTGCTTAGAGAAGGGCCAAATTTATTCCGTTGTAAAAAATAGTTATTAATTTCTCAAAGTATCCTTTCCAGACTATGTATTCGGTTGCTAAAATACTTGGGTATCAGCATATATCTGAATCCTAAATACTGAAACATTATTAACGTTACTTTTGCTCACTGTATACACAAATACAGGGGAAAATTTGAAACTGTATCTCACTATCCTGTATTTCCTGCAATTGAATCCATTGAATGCCTTTCCCCGTGGTGCGGTAATAAAGAAGACATTTTAATTCTAGGACATAACTATCTTTCGATCTCATTATAGCCTACACATTTTGATTATACCAATGTTTTGCAAGTGGATTTGATACTTTCATTACTAGGAAAGTACAATATATATATATACACACACACACACACATATATATATATATATATATATATATATATATATATATATAGTGTAGATACATAGTGTATTATCCAGAGTTCCTTACTTTTGCTATACATATATATACAATTAATGAGTACTGAATTATTATAAAAGATATGAAAAAATAAAAATACAATTTTAACACTAGTGCACGATTAAATCACAAATACAGCTCACTCCAAGGTCTCAGATTTTTCAGAGTTCTCGAGTCTACGTCGGATCTATTTGACTGGTCTGCGGCATACCTTAATTATCACATGGCGTTCTAAACGAAACCACAAGGGGTTAACTTCGCAAAATAGGCGGACACTCCGGCCTATTCAGACACTTCAGAGAAAAAAGTCAAACAACAATTCTTGTCGCAGAATTCTCTTTCCTCTTCACCAAAAACCTTCTTTTAAAACAATGTCAAGAAGGAAGGGGGATGTGTGTTAGCATCCCTCACTTCTTTTTGGAGTAGACATTTCTCAACTCGTGGTCTATCACAAATAAAGACGGAACAACTTTTGATATAGTTCCTATTCAATCTTTAGTTATTTCGACCTATGAAAGTAACACAAGCATTCGCTAATTTTCTGAGTGTTATTATGCATGGTACATAATATCTGCTGTCAGATTTGAGTGACATGTTGTTCTCATTAATACAGAACACTAATTACATGTAATATAACTATTCACAATACTGCCTGTTTGCTGTCATTTGAGTGATGGATTGTTGTTATATACTTGTCAGATAACATGCATTCCTCTCTCCTTTGAATTAAATGTCAAAATTGTTTCCGTGAGAAAAAATAAATGCTACAACATGAAGACATCTACAATATCGCTGGATGAATTTTGTAATATCCCCTTCATAATAGATGCGGAAGCGCTGATCCTTAGATCTATCGAAAGAGATGGAAATCTCTCTAAGCCAGATCTTGGCGGTAGCTCAGTAATCGAACACTTTCCCTCAGAACTTCTATTTTCACATTAATGTTTATAATTAAAGGAAGATCTATTATAATTTGTAATTCTTTCGTAATCATTTTAAATATTGTGATAAGAAAAACCTAATAAATTTGATAATTTAACATAAGTAATTAGTAATCAAACATTCTGAAAAAGAATTGTATTTAAGCAGAATAATATTTGTCTGAATATATTGCATTGTAGCAGAATAATTTCATTAATATATTGATGTGATTCGTGCAAAACACATATTATCTTGTGTATTATTGCTATCATGCAAGTCATTCCATTTACTCTACTGGAATTCAAGGATTTCATGCATTTTTAATGAATCATTCTAGTTCCATTAGCTAAATACGAATTTCTTTATTATGATATAACACACAAACATCACAATCATCTTATGGATATTTAGACAGAATAAGAGCTTTTTGCTAAATCGTTTTTCTTTACCTGTTTCTGCTTCGAAGTTATGTGATATAATTTGCGTAATAGTATAATTTACTATTCAATTTATTTAAATTATAAGATTTTATTTTATTTAATTAGTTCAATTATTGAATATAAACATATTTATGTATGTTATGATTTTATCAAGTATATGAAATGTAAATAAAAAGCCAAAATATAAATAATGTAAATAAATAATGCAATAAGGTAATAATAATATAATATTTTAAAAATATTATTAATAATAATTAATTAATAATTAATATAATAATATTTTTAATTGTAATAAGGTAATAATAGTATAATAATAATATAATATTTCTTTTTTTATAATTTAATTAAAATATTAATGAAAAAGTTCTTTTATTTCTTTTTTTAACCATCTCCACATTTTTTTTACTTCTTTTTTATATATAGAACGTTTTTGTTGATTCTTATTCGACATAAAGGGTAATATTTTATAAGAGTAGTTTCAGGACAGAACATTAAACCGAATAATAATAATAATGAAAATTATCTTATGTATACAATGTAAGTAATTTGGAACAAAAACAATTTTAAAATTATGTTTAAATCGATTAAAATATAATTTTGGTTGTATTATTTAAAACATAGACATTGTGCTACATGAAAAATATATGAATGGCACTTATTTAGAAATTTGATATCTAACTAACTCCCTGGCACTATAGGCCAAGGCCGTCTGCCTAATGACAGATTTCGAGACAGGTTAGTTTGGTTTAGTCTACGGTCATTTTGTGCACATTTTGAGCTAATTAGACCGGAACCTACAGTTTCCTACAGTTGTGGATTCCGCACAACTTACAAAAAGCCATGCCACTACCAAGATTCGAACTTCAAGGTTATGTTACAAAAGACCACATCTCTACAGGCCGCATTTCGAGACAGGGTATGACTTTTTAATACATGATAGAGTGTTCGCTTTACGCCCGTCATATTGAACATAGATCTACTGTTTAAGGCGGATTCCGTGCCACTACTTAAATTACGTGGCAATGCCAGGACTCGAAGTCTGCATCACCGAGTGCCAGAGCGCTAGCCATTCGACCATCAGGCTATCAGAAAGTAAAATTCATTCATTGTTGTAATTAAAAAGGAATATGATTATTAGTTTTGGCTTATTTTATCGAATGTAATGCTATTATTGAATATAAACATATTTATTCATATTACAAAATCGCGGGGCTTATTTACAATTACCAAAATCAACTTATTTCGAAAAAAATTATATCAAGCTTCTGGACTAAAATATTTTCAGGAATCTTCAAAAGAAATATTCAGCCCGTAATTAAATACTTGGTAATAGTATTTTAATTTCAATCTTTTAGTATCTGAATGATTTAGCTAATCAGCTTTTTCTCTGGTAATTTTTTTTAACTTGCAGGAAAAAAAAAGTTATTCTTTGATTCAGAAATCAAAGAAAATTCAATTACGGAATAGAATAAATTAAAATACAGAAATGTCTTTGAAGTCATCTATCTTTTAAGTTGAATTCATATCATTAATTCAACACATTTATTTTTAGTTCATTTCATTAGCAATTTCTAATAGATTAAAGAGGGAATATATACATATATTTCTATATATTTCTTTCTATTGTAGTATTCATCAGATGCGAGATATTATTTCCCTTTAATCAACTAATTAGCCGTAATAATTTGAATAATTAATCATTCATTTATTATTCACTATGTAATTACATTTGGTCGTCGTTTGAATAAAAATGTAATCTATACAGAGTAGTTATCTTTTCGATGGTATTATTCATAAGAATGTCTCTCTAATTAAACTACGTTTGATTTATCTTCAAAAAATAGTTAACCAAATAGTTCAATAAAGTTCTCAGTAACTTTATTATTACATTTTAATGAACATGTCGAAGTATTAACTTACAGGCAAAGTTTTTTTTTCTTAGTTCATGAAAGCTAATTTTGTTTTACTTCTGATTGTATTTTTTTTTAATTTTGTTTTCTTTATTTATTGTGTCTTGATTTCTTCTGATGTTAAAAAGAAGATAATCAAAAACATTTTTTTTTTTTAAATTTTAACAGTTGTTTTTTTCTGATGTTAAAAAGAAGGTCAAAAACATTTTTTTTTCAATTTTGACAGGTTTTTTTTTCTGGTGTTAAGAAGATAGTCAAAAACATTTTTTTTTTTTTTTTTTTTTTTCATTTTTTTTTTTTTTTTTTTTTTTTTTTTTTTTTTTTTGCAATTTGTAGATAGTCAAAAACAGTTATTTTTTCCCATTTAACAGTGTTTCTTTCAATTTGAAGATAGTCAGAAACAGTTAATTTTTCAATTTTAACATTTTTTTTTTCAATTTAAAGATAGTCAAAAACTGTTTTTTTTAAACATTTTTAAAAAAATTATTCTTTAATTTTTTTTTCCTATTTTAATATTTATGATTTCATGAAAACTCTCAAATTATTTTATCAATGTTATGGAATCATACAAATATTTATATTCGAAAATACTATGCTGCTCAACACGAAATTCTAAAATAATATAATTTTCATTTTAAATTCCTGTGTAAAGTAATGCAAAAAAGAACAACTTATTTTGATAGTTAAAGTATCAAAAGCATTATCAAAATGCATATAAAATATTCATTGCAACAATTAAGTTGAAACTTTATATTCTTTACTCTATTTTTTGGTGTTTATGATAATTAATGATTAATATATTCATTGCCGTGAAATATTTTCATAAAATACACATTATAAAAAAATATTAGTTTCTATGGTATAGTTTTGATCTGAATGATCTTGTGTTAATTTAGAACTTCATTTTAAATATAAATAAATAATGTTTACATGATTAACTTCAACATTTGAATAAATACATACAGATTATAAGATGATGTATAATATGATAGACTTTCCTACGAAAACCTTTTCAAAAAGTATAAATGTTTTTTTGGAAATTCTGTGAAAATCTCGCCAAAAACTTTATAAAAAATTGGAATCTTATTGAACATTTTTTTTAACCTTCGTGTGCAAAAATATTTAATATTATGATTCTAAATTAAGTACTATAAAAGTTATAAATATTCATGCTAACTAGTTTATTAATGCGATATATTTTCTTGAAGAACACAATTGTGAGATATATTCGTAAACTCTATACTTTTATTATTGTCATGATTATATGAAAATAAAAAAAAGCACTTTTGAAGTATTTTATTAATTTTAAATTGACGAATTTACAGAATAAAGTTTTAAAAAATAGCTAAACTCACTCGAGTAACAAGTATTGTGTTATTTTATTTTCATCCATGTTATTTACGTCTACTATTAAGTTATCAATATTTGACCAGTTTTAAAGATGGCTTGTAGAATAAATGTTCCTAAATAAAAGCTGCGCACATACGTATAAAAAGAACTCTATTAATTTACTTTCATGCATGTTACTTATGCTAACTAGCACATGATCAATATTTGACCAGTTTTAAATGAAGAACATGTAGAATAAAACTCTTAAATAAAAGATTTACTCAAACACGTAACAAGGAGTTCATCTCTAGGACTTTACTTTCATCCACGTTATTTACTTTTACTTTTACATCATTAATATTTGACCAATTTTGAAGATAAGAACTTGTAGAACAAAGTTCTTAAATAAAAGCTGTACTCACAAACGTAATAAGGACTTTACGTTCCTCCATGCTACCTAGTTATACTTTTAAATTATCAATATTTGTCCAATTGTAAAGATAAGAACTTGTAGAACAAATTTTTTAAATTGATGTGGTATTCACACGAGTAAAGAGAACTCTATTAATTTACTTTCATCCATGTTACTTATGCTAACTAGCACATGATCAATATTTGACCAATCTTAAATGCGAGAACTTGTAGTAGAGTAAAGTCCTTAAATAAAAGATGTTCTCAAACACGTAACAAGGACTTCATCTCTAGGACTTTACTTTCATCCATGTTACTTACGTTTACTTTTAAATAAATAAAATTTGTCCAATTTTAAAAATTAGAACAAAGTTCTTAAATAAAAGATGTACTCACACACGTAACTAGCACTTTACTTTCATCCATGCTACTTAGTTATACTTTTAAATTATCAATATTTGACCGATTGTAAAGATAAGAACTTGTAGAAATTTTTTTTAAATGAATGTGGTATTCACAAGAATAAAACGAACTGTATTAATTTACTTTCATCCATGTTACTGATGTTTACATACACATGATAAATATTTGACCAGTTTTAAATTCAAGAACTTGCAGAATAAAGTCCTTAAATAAAAAATGTACTCATACACGTAACAAGGACTTCATCTCTAGGACTTTACTTTCATCCATGTTACTTATCTTTATTTTTAAATAAATAATATTTTACCAATTGTAAGATAATAATACAGTATTATCTTTAAAATATAATAATATTGTAGAGCAAAATTCTTACGCTGTACACACACAAGTAAAAATATCTCTATTAATTTACTTTCATCCAAGTTAATGATGTTTACTTGAACATGATCAATATTTGACCAGTTCTAAATGCAAGAACTTGTAGAATAAAGTCCTTAAATAAAAGATGTCCTCACACACGTAACAAGGACTTCACTTTCATCCATGTTACTTACGTTTACTCTGAGAAAAATGTATTTGAAATAAGAAGAGCACTACTCGGGCATTACGTGACCTCAGTTCATCTGTCAAACTCGATTCCCCGATTTTCCAGGAATGTGATTTACGATTTTTCTCTTAAAGGAAGTCATATGAAAAAAGGAAGGTTTTGGGAAAAATGGGAGTCTGTTCCCCTGAAAGAAATGGTCTTTAAATCGGTACTCCTACATAGATATATAGATTATTGTACACTTCGGATGGAATGTAAAAAACTGAAAGTCCATTATTATCAGAAAATTTACTATCTGTACAACGCCCCACAAATTACGTATTAAATCCTTTATATTCAATATTATGGCTTCTTTTGGCTAGTAAAAAATGTGCCTATTCTCATATAAAAATATTAAATGATTTGCAAAACGTTAATTAGAATAAGAAAAAAATATATAACTCAAAATATATATCATCTAATGCAGTAGAAATGTATGATATAAATAATAAAATAAACTTACAATAAGCATGTAAATAAGTTACAATCAATGATATTCACCATTACTATTAAGCAAAAATGCCAGAATATTCGTGGAAATGTAAAAAAAAAATTCATCAGAAAATAAGAAAGAAATAATTTTTTGTAGAAAATCATGCAAATCAAATGTATTGCAGAAATATAAAAAAACGAAAATATACTACTTATATAAACCGTATAAAATGCAACAATCTGTATTCCTGCATCAGAATGTTCACACAACACAAACATTGTGTTTGTAGAAATTTACTGCTTTAAATATACTGTAGAAATTTAAAAAAAGGAAAATGTATTATTTGTCGAAAGAGTACTATTTTACATAAATAAGTGTAATTTGAATTAGATCAAAAACTATTATTCAACATATTTTTCACTTATCGAAAGCTCTATTTCACTTTAATTAATATGAAAGTAATTTTAATTAGTACATAAAAAATCAAAATGATATATTGTTTTCTTCAAAATATTTTAAGGTATTTGTAAGCCATATGGAATCCATTATTAACGTAGGTCCAGTCTAATATGATTGGAGAATGTAAAAAATTGGGCTGACAATCTTACCCCTTAAAAAAAAAACATGCCAGGAAATTAGTTAATTGCCAGCCATATACAATGTGTAATATCATAATTTACAACAGATTAACCATTATAAGAAAGCAAAAATAATATTTCATTATAATGCTCTACAAAATAATACATTATAATATGAACTACTAATTTTAAATCACATAATATTTTTTTAGTTAAAAAATATTAATTTTTCAACGCTTTGACTTAGATATTTCAACCGCTAATATATTCAGAAAAAAGAGATCTGAAATATAGACGTGCATTAAAATCTTCGTTTACTTAATTGTATTTCACTTTCTTTATGTCATTAAAATTTATAGAAATAAATATATAAAAAGCTCAAGATATAAGGAAGTTCATTACAGTACTCTCTCATGCTTACTGCATTTATTTCTAAGATGAGCATTAATTGGACTAAAAATATTATAACTATCTTTAAAAACTGCTTTTTAAGGTAATTATTGATTAACTTTGCTGTTCCAACTTACTTTCAGATTAGACTTTATACACAAAGCTCTAAATAATATACAATAATTATTTAAAAATATTAGAGTTTGTAAAGTAGCACCGTAACGAAAGTTATCAGGTTACTTTAAAACATGACGTCGATTAATTATTTAATTAACGTCTTTTTTTATGATAGATTAATAGATTTTCTATAAAATAAAAAATACTCAGCCAAAATTCAAATCATATCCCACCACCTCGATTGAATATCTTCTTTGGTTAAAAAGAAGATACTTGTTAGTGTATACGGATTGTTAAATGTATATGATTAATCATATCCAACAAAGAACAAAAGATAGTGCCTTAACTATAATTCAAGGCATGTCCAAAAGACTCGAATTGATTTGTAACCGCAGAAGATATTTTTTACTGTACACTGTTTCTTAATTTTCAATTAACCAACACATCATCTAAAAAAAAGAGTAAAAGACAGTGCTTTAAACGTAATGCAAGATCTTTCCAAAAACCTTGAATTAGTTTGTAATCAAAGAAGATACTTTGATTGTATAACAATTCTTAAATCTATATGATTATTCAGTACATATTATAAAATAATTAACAAAAGGCACTGCCTTGAGAGTAATTCAAGGCCCAATCTGTGGCCTCCAATTTATCAGCGACCAAAGAAGATACTACTGAGTATAGATAGATTCGTCCCTCTATATGGATAATCAATAGATTTTATCATTAAAAAGCAAATGCCAATGGCTAAACCGTAATCCAAGGTCTAATCCACAGGCTCAAAATAATATTTAACCAAAGAGACACTTTAAATATTCCTATTCTACATAATTAATCAGTACATCCTATACAATAAAGAGTAAAAGACACTGGATTAGCTGTAATTCAAGGCCTATCCAGCAACCTCAATTTTTTTTTGAAATCAAAGAAGGTTCTTTTAAATTTGACACCGATTCTTAACTGTCTATGGAGTAGATCCTATACAACAGAGGGTAAAAACCCATGTCTGGCCAGAAATAAAGATTATATCCAACAGCAAATGGATATACAACCAAAGAAAATATTTTTGAGAATATGGTGGAATATTCATTAAGACCTGTTTGGTGTCAAACAATAACTGTCACCAAACAGTTCAAATCCCAAAATGCCCCATTATGGATTGTTATTTCCAGTTAGCTTATTGGCAGCACCTAAGACGCTTAAAAGCCTTTTTCAGGAAAAACAATTTTCATTGATTAAATGAAAAGCAGTGATCCTATATGTCCAATTCCACATTTCATGACTGACAAGATGTCCTGCTGGGAAGAGAACACATTTTGGCCTGGAAGCGACACTTAATACTAATAATTCTTATTCAACGGATTGTCATCTTTTTTAAAAGCTTATAGAATTCTTTTCTTTTACTAAATGCAAAGAAGTAGTTGAAAGGAAACTAGATTCTTTATTCAAGGCAAATCCAAAGGAATTTCCTTAAAAAAAGCATCGGAAAGCTAAAAGGAAGACGTCAATAAAAAAATGGCAACTATGTTGATTATTAAATAAAAATATTTTTAAATGGATTTTCAACTTTATTTCAAGCGGAATAACGAAAAACGCTTTCTTCATAATCTGGAACTAGATGGAAAAATTTATATAAATTAAAATAATGTTGAAAAACATTAAATTCTTTGTTATTGATTCTAAACTGTTAAAAACATCCTTATTAATGCAGTCTTCATAGTAAAACGAGATAATAAATATTTTAATTAAAAATACCAATATATGTTTTAATAATAATTAAGAAATAGAATCAGAGCAAATAAAAATAATTGCAAAATAATAGTGTCCTTCTAATAATGTTTTGAATCATGGATATTTATTGTTACGCAATGATGTAGGTTTCAATAATTTTTATAATAATAATTTTCAAATTATCTAATCCCATCTAATAATAAGTAATTTTTTTTATTGCTAAATATTTGTATATTTAAGTAATAATCACAAAATATGTTTTACAGAAAGTTTATTATGAATATGTTTGAAAAATAATTAATAATAATAAATGGAATTTTGATTATTAGAAGGAAATTAAAGAAATATAATACAGTGGAATGTTCTCAATTCATAGAATTAAACACCCCCTAGCTATAATGATTTGATTTTTAAATATCCAGTAACTAGAAAATTAGCTAATTTTCTTAGCCCAATAATAGAAAAATCAGTAGACTAATTTAAAAATTGTGATGAAATAGTAAAGATTTAAATAAATATCAAGACATAAAGTCTAAAAAAATAACTTCAAGCAACAAAGGATAAATAGAAAAGGCATAAGGAAAGATAATAAACTTCCATTAATCAACTAATTTTAATCCTTTGGTAAACACAATTAAACCTTAATTATTTGGAAGTGGTTAAAGTTTCCTCATTGCGATTCTAAAAACTATTACCTTAAATTGCATGAAAAAATAAATAAATCTTATAAAACTATATATGGCATGATAAAATCATCTTTTTATTTCAGCTATACTTATTTATATCTTACAATGCTGGTATTAAAATAACTCTTAAATAACTATTCCATGTTACGTTAAACTATTTCCCAAACCACACTGTTTAAAGAGGATTATGTATCGAGGAAACTATGAATTATGAGCTATGAACAAGGAAGTTATGAGCGTTAAATGCAGCATTAACGCTTATATTCAAAGCTTAAAAGTGCTTTTATTAAAATCTTTATTTAGATGAAATAAATTTTTATTAAATAATTTTTATATAATAGATAAAAATAGGAAGTTGTCTTATAGTTGAGGAATATTATTGAATTTAATAACATAATAAAAATTACGTTGTATTTACTGTTATAAAATAAAGGTTTACAATCCTGCCAAGTTTAGGGTTACAATGTTTGGGAGGTTATTACAAGAACAGTACAAATGCTTATAATAAATGCAGCATAAGAAAGAAATAAAACAATTTGCTTTGTTATATAAACATTTAGCATGCAGAAATTTTAATTGCCATTGTTATGGTTGATTGTCACCAAATAGTAAAATCTTACTTTGTTGTTGTGTTGTTTCTTATCCCACTTGTCAGACATCAAGACCAGGTGTGGCCAACCCGCGGTCGGCCTTGGCCATTTTTCCTGTCAGTTTTTTCTATCGATTTATCACACTTTTACAAAATATAATTAATTTACAATGGTCAAAGTAGTGAAAACCAATGTATTAAAAATATACATTATTTGTGCATCCATATATTCAAATATTAAGTGTCGAAATTATGAGAAAAAATTAACTTTGATTTTAAAATGATATTCTTGCGAATATATGAGAGATATTGCCTGTTTTATTTATGAATTTACAGTTATGAGTTCGCAAAATAATTAAATTGTATTCTTCTAACTCATGATGTGCGCGTGTCGATTTGCAAAGGCTAAGTGAATGAGTGGAGAAACAAATATCACATTAGAAAAAAAAAATTTTTAATGATATTATTTTATTTCATTTATATTTATAAATGTTTTTATATTTCATTTTTAGTGTTATACTTTTCTTTACAATGTGCATTTAATATCATTATTATTATTATATTATCTGTATTTATATGTAAGAATAATAGCAAATACAATAACAATAACTCGTTATGTTTGCATTTTTCACTTCCAAAAAAACCTATAGCACGTCTAAATCTAATTTGGGGATATATAATTATATATGCGGCCCACGAAGTTATGATACATTTTCAAAGTGATCTGCAAGATAATTTGGGTTGGCCACCTCTTATCTATATCAATCTCCGGAACCCGTATGGACTCATGGTTGAAGGGAAAGGGGACAGCTTCTGTTATGAAGGATCGACCGTAGATAGAAGTCTGACTTGGCGCCGTGATGCTATACAGTCATATGAGATCGTGACCTACGGCTTAAAGTGTATTCCGAACCACTACTAACATCCATAGCACATCCGGTACTCGAATCCGAAACCTGTTGCACCGAGTGCTATAAAAAAAAAATGTGAACAGCATGTGAAATTATGTTCGCCTGCCTAATAAGGTTTCCTATTGCCTGATTTTCTACGATGTGAGATTTTAGTATTCACTGATAATTCTTCTTTGTCATAAAAAATTTACATTTTCAGATAGTACTAGTGTAGCAAAATTAGAAAAAAATCGGAAACAGATTAATGTAGTGACATTGTACTACTCTAGTAGTTGTTCAAGAGTTTCCACCATGGTGAATAAATATATAATATTATTATTAAAAACTCAATTAGAGATTTCTGATAAATAACCAGACTATTTAAATTCATTTAATTATGAAGGCTATTCTTCAATTTTAAATTAAATTAGTCAATTTAAATCTGAGACGCACGTATTTGTATTAAATTGATTACATTACAGATTGCTCTATTTGAATGGTCTAAAAGTTTCTTCCCTGAAGACATAAGAGTTGTTGTTGATGCAGCTGAGGGAATTGAGTTCATTCCGGTACTCATAAGTTATGATAATTTTAAACTTTTGCAGTTGTCATAGAAAGCTACAGAGGATAGCAATTTTAAATTTATTTTCGCCATGCCATTTTCTGTTAATTGATATTCAATTTTTTTTTCAGCTGTTTTTCTTTTATTAAATTTTTTTTCTTCATTATCTACAGCTGCATCATGAATTTTATATTCTGATATTTGTAAAATATCTGTAAAAATATTCGAAAGTAATTATATGGGATGTAGATTATGCTTTTAGGGGTAGGTTAATTATTTCATTGCTTACAGTGGTGTATATGCTTAATTAAAATAAAATTTTTAAAATATCAAAATACTATTAGTGTTATAACTTTTTAAATAATTTAGTCATTATCATAAAATTTTTCCATAACCTAGATACATGTGTAACAATTATTATCAAAGTTGCAAATTAGGAATATCATCATCAGTTTCGCAACAGCTCCATGGTGGACTAAGGACGTCTGCCTGCTGGCAGATTACAAATTAGGAATATACCTGTATTTATTTAAGCTATTAAGCTTTGCGGCAACATTAAATTTTCAATGTTTTTAACTTTTTTACTCAAATAGTTTTTTAATTATTTCAACTATATTTTAAATATTTTCTTGAAGTTTTATCTTTTTAAGTATATATTATAATATTAATATAATTTCAAGACAAAATTTCTATAATTTCAAAAACGTCATTATGGAGGATTAATTCCTTAAATAAAATATTTGAAATACTGTTATAGGATTTGTTTTTACATTAGTCCTAAAATATAGATTATGATGATATATAATTTCAATATGTATTACATTGTTACAAAATCCCTACAATATATGCTGAACTGTACCACTAATCTTACAATTTCATTTATTGCTGTTATATATATCCTGCAATTTTAAAATTAAACTGTGTTGAAAAGAAATGCCATTTTACATAAAGAATGTTTCCAAATTTTGAATCGCATTAGTAAAAAAATTTGGTTACAAAACTGTTGTAGGAATACTGTAATATGTTATGCTAACGTGAAGCTGTATAAAAATTATAATACAAGAGAATTATTTAAATTTCTGAACTGCTTTAATGCAAAAATTTCTTACAAAAATATTGTAGGAACTATGTTATATATATTAAAGCATTCTTACTACGATGAAGTGAAACAGTCCTGTGAGAATATTAGATTAAAATAGAAAGTGTCTTTAATTTGAACCACGTTAATGCAAAACCTGACTATAAGATGATTGAGATTAAATGAAATACCTTAAATAATTTTGCATAGTGACATTTTTTTGCAAATATGCATTCTACAGAAAGCTACATTATTAAATGTAAATATAAAAAAAAATGTGCTCTGTGTTATTATACTGCTTTTAAACTACATGCCAAGTAAATTTAAGGCAATATTTACTAAGAAATAGGAATTATAATTAAGAATGTATAAAAAATTATTATTTAAACAATAATTAAATAATATTGTTGATTAAATAATTTAATTTAATTAATGATTACTTAATTAACTAATATATTTAAGTTAAATTGGAAAAACGCATGTTTGAATGACATTTATTTTAATTCATTACTAGTTTAAATGCTACATCACTCTTAGAGTAAATTCATAGTTAAATAATAGTCTAAATGTAAGATATAAATTGTGATATAAATTTTCAAAGTTACGATGTCAAAACTTAATTTTAACATTAAAAAAAAATACTTGACACTTTAATTTCTATGTCCCTAAAAAATTGTCTCTTTATTACTGAAATGCTATCTCACAAAGAAGATAGTTTTTTTCGCTTTATTCTTTTCTACTGTTTTAAAATGGGGAGCTAAGATTTAACTGCAGCAGTTTTAAAGCGAACAATGCCTCTCAGAGAGCATCTCCATGACAGGAGTGGCCTAGTTTAAATCCTTACTACTTTGAGATTCAGAGGCATCTCTAAGCCATCTCTGTTGAATAACACTGAAGCTTCATTTCAGATGTGTTTTTAGATACTTGCAGAGATCTTAAAAGTCTGAACTGTATTTTCCAACAAAGAGATACTTAGATCTATTCACATTTTAACCCTTACAGTATATTTTAAAATACCAATCATATTTCTTAAGAATTTTTAGAAAAAAAAAGTTTTTAATGAGTATTAATTAGGTAAAGTTATTAAAGAAATAAGTCAACAATAATTTATTTAGTTTATCTCTTGTATAGTATGAGTGGCTTAGAATAAATCCTTACTTCTAATGAGATTTAGAGGCATTCTAAGCCATCTTTGTAGAGTTACACTGAAGCTTCATTTCAATGTGTTTTTAGATACTTACACAGTTCTTAGAAGTTTCAACTCTATTTTCCAACAAAGAGAAGCTTAAATCTATTCACATCTTATCATCACAGTATATTTTTTATAATTCCAATCATATTTCTTAAAACCTTTTAGAAAAAAATATTTTTATGAATATTATTTAGGTGAAGTAAATAAAGAAATAACCTAACAATAATTTATTTAGTATATCAGTTGGCTAGTATGAGTGGTGGGAGTCATGATTGGTCTATTTTAAGTCCTTACTTCTTTGAGATTTAGAGGCATTCTAAGCCATCTCTGTTAAATAATACTGAAGATTCATTTCAGATGTGTTTTTAGATACTTGGAGAATTCTTAGAAGTATCAACTGTATTTTCCGACAAAGAGATACTTAAATCTATTCACATCTTAACATTACAAGATATTTTTATAATCTATACCATATTACTTAAAAGTGTTGTAAATAAAACGCTTTTATGTATATTAATTAGTTGAAACAAAGAAAGAAATTTCCTAATAATAATTTTTTTAGTACAGGGGTGGCCAACCCAAATGATCTTACGGGCCACTTTGAAAATGCACCATAACTCCGAGGGCCGCATATAAAAGTATATATCCCCAGATTAGATTTAGACTCACTATAGACTACTATAGTGGGTTTATATTCATGTTACAACCTGCTATACTAGATGTTCCAAGATGAGCGTGCATCATGAGTTCCCAGAATATAATTTAATTATTCTATGAAATCATAAATTAAACGAGCAATATCTGTCATACATTCGCAAGAATATTAGTTTTAAATGAAAGTTAATTTTTTTTTAAATTTCGATTAATTTTGAATCATAATTTCTGTTAATTTTTGAATATATGGATGTACAAATAATGTATATTTTTAATACGTTGGTTTTCACTACTTTGGCCATTATGAAATAGATATATTTTGTAAAAGTGTGATAAATCTCACGGACCGGAAAAATATTCAAAGTGGGCAGCGGGTTGGCCACCCCTGATTTAGTGAACCAATTGGTTGGTATTTTAAGCTTTCTTTATTGTATGACCCTGAGGTTTGAGTCAAGGGATACCCAAGGTATTTGAAAATATATCTTTTCAACGCACTCGAATTAATAAACAATAGTTTGATTATTAATTTTGTGCTGTGACTCGTTCGCTTTCTATTCCGCAGAGAGAAAACTTAAAACTACTTTCGATTGGGAGATTGAGGCCATTCGTATTGCCCTTTCTCATTTCCAATGTCACATCAATAATTTTTCTAAAGTTGTCTTTTTATCCGACTCAAAAGCCACCTTGAAAGTGATTGATTCTGCAAGGACCCCTTTTTCTGAAGCTGTTAAGAATTGCCAATCTATTACGATGTCTCTGTCTTATCAAAATAAGACTATTTGCCTGCAGGGATATCAGACCACTGCGTCAAAGAGGGTAACGAAAAAGCTGATCTGCTGGCAAAAAATTTGACAGCGATCATTCAAACTTTTGATGATAATGTTCCTTTCAACAATGTAAGATTATTCATTAAATCAACCCTCAAAACAACATATATAAATAGCGTTTGATGAAAAATTCCCGAAAGTCTTGGTGAAATAGCATTTCAAATCTTTCTGACTGGATAGGGTGAAGGCAGTCACGAAGCTTCGTCTCGTAACTGACCACGATTGCTTTGAGATCCTTGCTGTAGGCTTTATAAACTTCGGGAACTTATGGACTGCTCACCTTCAACACTGTCCTGCGTTCTCTGTCTCATCTTTGTGGGGGCGATATTGGAAGGCTAGGAGCATAGTGGTTCCAAGGAATTTTATTCTGTTGCCATTTGCTATTTTGTTTTGTTTTGTTTTGTTTGTTTGTTCTGTATGGCTTCAGTTGTGTTTTTTGCACCTGCCATTGGAAACAATAATAATACAAAAAAATGTTATTCAAATAGTGTATCAAATAAAATTGTAGAATTAGAAAACAAAAATTGAACATTTATATCTCTTTTATAGTTATACCAATTTTGGAGCATTTATACCTAATTATCGTATTCATTATGTTTATACCAATATAGCGATAAGTAATACATGTTAAAAAATATATTTGGTCGAACTAAAAAAATCTGAGCATTGGTTGAAATTAATAGATATAAATATATACAGTATTATATTATATGTCAAAAAATCATGATAAAAACATTTTGATTTTCATATTTTAAATGAGTTATGCATTTTATATTTTCTAATATTTTCATTAAGAGGGAAATATTTATTATATAAATATTTATTTGATATTCTTATATGTATTAGTTGTTATGAGTATTCAGTTGGTATGTCAAGTTAGTACCCTTTTTTTAAAACTGATATTTTTTTATCTCGGATATCTGAGTTTAATTTCATTTTTAATAATATTTTATTTCCTGAGGAAATTTACGAAACGTGATCATTTGTTGTGAGGCAGAAAAGAGATAGATTCTAACACAATAATATCGCTCGCAAGTCCCTCGATGGCAATTTCGCAAGACTGTTCGATCGTGTTCTAATATTATACTGCCTCATGAGAGACATGCTTCTTTAGATTATTATTCGAACGAAAATACTAGTTTGTTGCTGTCAAAGAAAATACCAAGCTATGGTCGTTTTATTTATAAGAATAACACTCAGTAAAAAAATAAAGCATAATTAATTACATGAGGATCGTTATGTTTCATTGATTTTATTATTATATGAAATAATGTATTGTATTTTTAAACAGTTCCAAATATCATTTTCATCCCTTTTTTTTTAAAAAAAAAAAAAAAGAAGAAGAAGAAGAATAGAAGGACACTAGAAAGACATATACGAAGTGAATATTGTTGAAAATATTGTTTTCAGTTTCAAAGAGAATGAATTATTTCTGTTGTTAAATTATTTGTAAAACCTTAATTTATATAATGGTTTACAAATGAATAAACAGTTTGAACAAGTTACTCAAAAATAAGACACAATACAACTATGATATTATCTAATATTACATCATTCAAGTTTATTAAGATAATGGATTAGTTCTGTCTTTAAGTTGTTTGTTTGTAAAAGCTATTTTGCTATGAGATTATATAGAAGCTATTTTGCAAATGAGACATTTGGCGGAAATTATGTATAATTCAGAAAATATATTTAAACTATGTATATATTTTGTTTTTATTTATATTGCGTATAATACGTATATATTATGTATAACACGCTTGTTGTTGTTAGTTAAATTAAAATATAATACAAATAAATTATTTATGCAGCATAAATGCTGAAACATTATGCACTTAAATTATTATGCCCTTAAATTGCAGTAATATTATGTATAACACTTTTAATAAATTACGTATAATACATAAGATAAATTGCGTTGAATAAGTTCAATAAATTGCATATAATAAGTATACATTATAATTAAATAGAAAATACGTCTAAACTTTGTCTTATAATGTTATATATATACGGATAAATTATATTATTGCAGATAATACATCAAACAAATTACATTTTAAACACAAGTTGCGTTTTACGTATGATTCCATATTTTACATTTATTAATTAAGTATTTTTTTGATTGTGTGTAAACAAAAATAAGATGTATAATATGAATATATTATGTTTAATGCAGATAATATTCCAATATGTTTTTCTACAAAAAAACCCCATAAAAATAGTTATAATAGATACTTATCAATATTACGAAAAAAATAAAAGTAATACAAATAAAATATCGTTAATGCTGATAATAATGCTGTTATACTACAAAAATATTAATACATTATGTTAACTTACAGATAATGCATAATACGTATAACAAGGATAAATTATATTTAATGCAGGTAATATATAAAGATACGTATAATAGATACAGATTTAACATAAATAATATTAAAAAACTAAACATAAAACATATAAACTATGTTTAATTTCGATATACCTAAAAAATTGCTAATACATTAAGTTAACAATAGATAGCACATAATACGGTTATATTATATTTAATACAAATATACATAATATGGTTATATTATATTTAATACAAATATACATAATATGGTTACATTATGTTTAATACAGATAATACGAAAAGATTATGTAAAATGCAGATAAGTTATATTTAATGCAGATAAGTACATGTAATACGAATACATTAGTCACTTAAGCTACACATAAATAATACGGGTACATTGCATATAAGATGAATAAACATGCATAACACGAATCATATTCCACCTAATTGCGTAAAAATATCGCATATTTATTGACTGTCTCCTCTATAAATCCGATGTGTATTTTCTGAATACCACAGCAAATTTTAATAAAACATTCAGATTTAAAATTTTATTCATAGCATTTTCCGATTTGCGTGGAGAGCTTTCGCATCTGATTACACGCAACACTCGTGGGAAGAAAAAAAACTATTAAAATACATCGCAGGATGGAATTCCCCTCAATGAGCGCCATCATTTATCAAAACGAGTCAGCCATGTTAATGCACTTCAACACAAGGACACGATGAGATATTGTTTCATTAAATCCGACAAATTAAGTTCAGACTCAGCAGCCAAAGTAGAGGGCGAAAAAAAAAGTTAGCGTAATTTAATAAAATTAACAATCTACCAAACGAAAAGCGCCAAACTTTATACCAATGCTCTGGCGCTTTGAATCACCACTGGAATAATGAACGAGTAATTAACTTAATTGCCCGGATTGCAGTAAACAACCAACTCCGCCAAGCTGATTGCAGGCGAGTGATCTCATCTTTCATGCTTTTCATAATTAGCTTTGTAAAATGGCCCCGGCAACATTTTGGCGAGTTGGCGTTGTGCGGGGGCAGTGGGGTTGGGGTGGTGGTGGAAGGCAGCGATTTCTGAAAACTTGTTCGGAAACGAGTTTTACGTAAATTATAGGTAAGTAAATTGTTCTGTTATCCCCGAATACTGCAGAAGCTTCAACACATGTCACAGTCACTTGCACAAGGGCGAGAGAGAAGTTGATTTTGTGTGCGCTGAAATATCTGAAATAAAGGCTAATGATAAATAACTGGAAATTTCGAGTTAAATGGTATTAATGCGTCTGTTTCAAAGATCGTTTTGAGTTAGGATAATTACCTACATCTGCGTTCTCTAATTTAATATCAATTATTATTTAAAGCAATGTGTGTTATCGTAATTCCCTGAACACAATTATATAAATAAATCGGTGCGTTATAATCATTGTGTTTACATTCATTATAATATAAATCAGCTGAAATATTTATAGAAATAAAAAATAACCTCAAAAATATAATTAATTTAACAAGCCTGTTATAAATTATATATTAGGAATATATATATATATATATATATATATATATATATATTGAATCGATCGTATGAAATTTTGCTTAATTATTTTTAAATTTATTGTTAATTTATTTAAGTTTCTTACTAATTTTTTTACTATTGTAGTCCTTATGTGTATGTTCACTTTAAAATTTTGCAAAATAATTTCGTAGATTTATGTTTTTTTTAGTATAGTTTTAAAATTATTTACAATTGCATATTAAAATTAAACTTATGGAGCGAATGATTTTTTTAAAATTAATTAAAAATTTAATTAAAACTTTTATCAAATTCTTAAATATTGCGCTGATTATAATTATTAGTTATTATTATTAATTAATTGTTAATTATTATTATTATTATTAATTAATTATTATCTGAGCTTATTTGTATTCTTCATCTTAAAATTTATTTGTGGCAATTTTTATCATAAAAATTTCCCATAAAATTATGGTTATTTTAATATAATAAGTTTAAAATTATGTATTAAAAGTAATCTTCTGTGGAGGAAAGATAATATTTATTTAAGATTAAATATTCGTATCAATTTATTTTGAATTTAATTAATAAATTATTTATTTGTGTTTATATTCACTTTGATGTTAGTCTGTGGTAAACTTTAAAAAAAATAATAAAAAAAAAAAAAAAAATAATAAAAAGTTATTTAACAAGTATGATAGGTATAATATTATATAATGAAATGAATTTGTTTTAGAATGAAAATATTTATTTTTCTTAATTAAATTTTTTAATTGCTATAACATTTTGCTAAACTTATATATTAAATCATTCCGTAAATTTTAATTATTTATGATTCTAAACATCTAAGCTACGCTAAACATTGAATTTATGAAGCATTAATTAAATAGTTTAATTAATACAGACAAGTGAAATAGAAAAATACGATTTATGCACGGTGCAAAAAAAGATTAATCTTTTTTCTTCAATATTTATTACAAATAGAATGAAAATCCAAAATTTAATACATAGACATAAATGTCAAAGCCTCCATCAAGATTTCCATTTAATTTTAAAATAACTTTTTATTTAATATGGTATGTTAATAAAATATGTGAAAAAATTAAAATACTTTTTCTGTACTTAAAGATATTTATTCTTTCAGAAAAATATGTTGATATTAGAAGCGATTAATATATTTTCACTTCAATATCATCTTTCAGCTTTTTGCTTGATGATACAGACAATAAGAATATTCACTTTATCTTTCCGTCACATTGATATCTAGTCATTAATTTTATTTCAATGCATGCAAATTTAAATTAGAATTTATTTTCAATAATTTTATAGTCATTAAAAATTTAACTTCTTTTTATAATATAAATTGGTATTACTATAAATATTTAATATTCCTGTTGCAATATAATAAATTATAATTGCAGTGTGATTAATGTGAATTAAAGGCTTAAATTAGAAAATTTATTATTTATTATTTTCAATAAAGAAACTTTAAATTACAATCAATGTAACACATGAACATATTAAATGGTAATATAGATAAATGATTCTCATTAAGAAATAGCAAATAGATTTTCTGCTTTGTTCAATATTAATACATTAGTATTATTACAATCCTGGGATAAACTGTCAACATATGCCGTTAAATGGTCCCCGCCAATGATACGATTTGAACTATACCATAACCATAACCATAATTTAAATTGCACGTTGCTGTACATCAGACAATCATCGGAGTGGACAAGAAATTACGCTTCAGACAGACTGAAAGTCTATTACGGATGATATAAGTATTTAGGGGGAATCCATTTTACTATTTACAGAAGCATAATCTAACTTGCACGTTGCTGTACATTAGACAATTAGCCCGAGTAGACAGGGATTAAGGCTTCAGATAAGTTGAAGATCTATTATGGATGATATTAGTATTTAGTGGAAATACAATTTTATTATTTACAGAACCATATCACAGAATCATAATCTAACTTGCACGTTGCTGTACATCAGACAATCAGCCCGAGTGAACAGTGAATTAGACTTCAGATAGGATGTTAATCTGTTATTGATGATATTAATATCTGGTGGAAATGCAGTTGAATATCCACATAATCATAATCTAACGTGACATTTTATACATAAATATGAATCAAGCATGCTACATTAACATAAATAAAAATAATACATATAATTCTTATGCCCATAATGTTTTTGTAGTAGTATTCCGTTGTAGGGGACCTGATGGTCGAGTGACTAACACTCTGGCGCTCAGTGTCACATGTTTCGGGTTCGAGTATCGTCAGGGCCATGGCTCGGAATGTAGTGGTTCGGAATCCAACTTAAACCGTAGGTCAAAGTTTAATATGACTATTTGGCATAGAGATGACATACTTAAAAAATGAAAGCTAAAGAAAGCTAAAAGAAAACACCTCCTGTTTGGAAATCTGCCTATAGGCAGACGGCCTTGGCCCATCATAGGGTTGTTTCACCAACAATGATAATAATCATTTCCTCATAACTTTTAGATATATTTAATTGTTTATTTATTTTTTTAAACTTTGTCGTGGAATTTTTTATGATATGATAATACATTCAAAAATTGAAATAATTCATGAAATTTGAACACGTTTGAAAATTTTGAAACAGGTTGAATTTAGTTTTTTTTTTAAATAAACAAATAAAAGTAATAAAGGTATTAGTAATTATTATTACTATCAGTAATGATCCCTTAAATGATGTATTATTTAAAAAACCAAAAAAAACCTAAACTTTCACAATTGAAAGCAGTTCTCAATTACACCTGAAGCAGTATTTCAAAAAACCTGCTGGAGTCCTCACTTTGTATGCATGAGAAAAAAATATTAATATACATTAGAGTATTTATTTTATTATTCATATTTCTGTGTGCTTTTTATTTGTTCCAAACAGAAAGAGAACTAATGTTATTACGCTAATAAACGTTTCCTCTTTTATTCTTTATAATAAATAAATGCAATTTCGTACAACTTTTTTACCATTAATTTAAAATTAAATTTAACGTTCTACATATATAAATAAAACTAGCATACATAAATTTTAAAACTAGTGAATATTTCAATTAAGAACTACTAAAGAAATTTTATTTTACGATGATAATTAATTTTACTTTAATTATTAGTTGAAACGATCTCATCGTTTATTATGTTTTTTAAGAAAGAAAATTAAATTATTGTATTTTTGAAACGTTATTTTGCACATTATATAAATTAACTACAAAAAGAATCATTTTTAACTGTATTGTATATTATAAATACATCTAATTACATCAAAGCTATAATAATTTACATATGATATTTTACAATGTTAATTAAATCCTTTTTATTGATTAATTAAACATATTTCCTAATTTAGTTAGTTAAATAAAGTAGTTAATTAATATTTCTAATGAACTGATAGTTATGAATATAAACTATTATTTTTTGCCACAGTCAATATTTGAATTGTTAATAGGAGTATAGTTCGAAGATATACATTTGAATGAGTGCCATTATTGAAAATTTATATTGCAAAATTAGGAATTTTTTGTTATAAATATTTTATGTATTTTAAATTAAATAGCTGAATTAAAGTACAGAATCCTAATTGTCAATGAATATATTATTCATTGCAGATTAATACTAAAATAATTGAGACCAGACTTCTAATTCATTTGAAAAGTAACTGTTGCTATTTGCTATTGCTCCAATCTCAATGCAAGAAGTTTGCAATCTCGTATATGAAGGTATACTATCCTATAATCAATGAATCAGTTTCATTTAAATAAATATTAACTGATAAATTGTAATTAAATACCCCAGAATCAATTACTAAACCTTTATTTTAGGAGTGACAAATATAAGTTCAAATAATATTATAGGGAAATATTGCATTTATCATGCATGAATTGGTAAATATACTAAAAAATTATTACTGAAACATTTCTTTCAGGAATTCATATAAAATAATGTTTTTATTATGCTGAATTATGGGAACTTATTATTATACAAAGGAATTTTGCAGTTTAAAAGTGTGAAATTATTTACTTAAATGAACTTTTAAAACAGAGAATAATGGTACACCATTAGTAGTGCTAAGTTGAATAAATTAATTTTACAGAAACTATTAAAAGTTTTCTAACTATAATTTAAATCATTTACTCAGAATAAACAGTTTTATTTTAAATAGTGCATAATAAGTAAACAGTACAAAACTATAATAGTGAATATTAAATAAACTTTAATATTTCTTTAACCAACTACACTAAATCTCGTCTGAAAATTAAATATCAAACGTAATGCAAGAAGAAAGTTGTTATCAATCACAAACTATCACCCCTTTCAGGGAAATGGAATAGTAGACATTGAAGTTGCATTACATATGAAATAACTAACTTCTGAGTCATTACAAATATGAGTTATTTTACTGCATAATTTAGAAGTAAATGGGATAAATGTGAAAAATTAAATAAAATTAATAATATTCCAACATTGTTTATACTTATCCATATTAAAATTGAATTATAACTGAACTCAAAAGAAGTGAGTCTAAGAGTTATGTGAAGTTAGAATATAAAATTGTATGAGTTAATTATTTGACTTACAAAACAGAGTTTAAAATTTGACTCTTAAAGAAATATAGTTTAACTCAAAAACAGCAAACTTAGTTTTAAATCCACTAAAGAAGTAACTTCTTTTTTATAATGCCTTTATACTGCTTTTCAATTCTGATGAAACATAACAGACACAAAAATTTATACATCGAAATAAAGAAAAATAGAAAACAAACTAATATCTGTAAATTAGATTCATTTAGAAAATATAGAATAAATATTCCTATTCAATATAAAAATTCATATAATGCATATATTTAAGCAAAATTAATTTGCTTGTTAAATATTTAACAATAAAACTATTTCGTAAATTTGTGTATTCTAAAAATTTGATTAGGTTTGATGATTCTATCAGCTATTTTTAATATTTTTTATTTCATAAATATTTGAGAACATTTAAGTGACTTAACACTAACCTTTCAAACTGCTAATTTGGCATGCCCAGTTAAGAATAGAGGCGTGCCACAAATATATTCAAATTGGTGATCATATATTAACTATAAGGGAGTAGTGATACTCGCGTCGTGTAGTACTAAATGAGAACAGCGTGGAACCCTTTCTTATTGCATAACTATTAACTGTCTATGTATTGTCAGCTGCGTTAGAACAACGACAACATATTAACTATAAGGGGCCTAATGACCGAATGACTAGCTCCCTGGCGCTTGGAGCCACAGGTTTTGTGTCCCGGCGATGACATGGATATTTTTAGTGGTTCGGAATCTATTTTAAACAGTAGGTCTTGGTCTAATATGACTATTGGACGTAGGGCTGGTAACTCTACCCTCTAAAAAGAAAATATCTCCAGTTCTCTGAATCTGCCAGCAGATAGACGAACGTAGCCCAACGTGGACTGGAGTGTCAGGAAGTTAGTTAGTTATTAGCTATAACGAAAAGAAAGATTATAATCCTTTTTTCTTATTAAGGTACATTAATCCTTATGTATTTAATTTTGATTTTAAAGCTCATAAAATTAAAAAAAAATCATTACAAAGTATTATATTTTTTCTATAGGATTGTAATACAATTACTATACAATTACTTAAATGCACATACTTATCATACAGTATTATTTGATAAGACAGAAACATCAATATATTTTTTATAATCATTGATAATTTTTTTTTTAATTTTTGAAATTACTAAGATTTTTATTAGATTATATGGCGAAGTAACGCTTTTCACAAACATGATCAAATGGTCAAATAGTTGTTGATTGATTCAATTTAAGTTTCCTTTATTTCTTGTACTCCAAGTATATACACATATTAATTGAGAGAAGTAGGATGATTGCAATGTCAGTTTAAATTATTTGAGATTTATATTAATACTAGCTTATGTATAATATATATACATATATATATATATATATATATATATATATATAAATATATCTATATATATCTATATATATATATATCTATATATATATATATATATATATACTTATTCTTCTTGGTCTAACTAAACTAATGGACATTCTGAAATGGATGTCCAATTGTACCATGAACAGAAAATAAAATTTTTTTGGTAATTTATATTTCATTAATGCCCTTATTATAAATTCAATTGTATTAAAAAATCAGTAATAATGATTAGACTTAAATATATAAACCTGCATGATTTTTTTCGCAAGTGTCTATAAAATTTGTATAATTTTATATTCCTTCGATAATTTTATATTCCTTTGGCTCCTTTGATAATTTTATATTCCTTTCCTATGATAATAATGATTTTATATTTATTTGACAATGGTTTCTACGATAATTATGTCTTCTATGTTTCTTTGACAACTGCTTCTGTGATAATGACTTATATGTCTCTTTCATAATGCTTTCTATGTTTCTTTGACAATGAATTCCAGGATAATAATGATTTTTATACTTATTTGACAATGGCTTCTACGATAATAATGTATTCTATGTTTCTTTGACAATGACTTCTATTTTTCTTTGACATTGCATCTATGTTTATTTGACAACGACTTCTAAAATAATAATGACTTCTATGTTTCTTTGACAATGATTTATTTGATAATAATGACTTCTACGATAACAACGTCTTCTATGATAATAATGGTGTCTATGTTTCTTTGAAAGCGACTATATATCTTCGTCAACAACTTCTTTGATAACATTGACACATATATCAAATATAAACTGAAGGTTCCTCTTTATTTTGCAGGTAGCATGGATCCATACCGATCGGTACACTCTGCTAACCCTGCAGAATCGAGTGATCACCCGCAACTCTCGTTACAAGGTGACTCACAACAGCCACCGCACATGGTGGCTGCACATTGCAGAAGTACAGGAGAGAGACAGGGGCGAATACATGTGCCAGATCAACACGTCTCCAATGAAAAGCCAAACTGGATATATCGAAGTCGTAGGTAAGTGACACATTCAACATTATGTCCTTTTTATAACTTTTACAAAATTTTCCTTTGATTAATATAAATTATTTGAAAACTTTACATAAAAAAAAATATTGGATATGTATGCAGACTTCTCTACCAGTCTAACAATGGCTGGACTTTTGCAGTGGCTGTCTAGGGGATTTGACAGACATAATGAAGTAATGCGATGTTTATTTAAATAAAGCCATTTAATTACACACTATTTTACAATGCTATTTACATTAATCAAGTGCTAAACATATTCTCTCGCTGCTTGACGCAACCTGCACAATCTCGCTACTCTCTCGTTGTCCGCCAGCGTTCTTTTTCTTCTTTATTCGTCTACGGGGATCTGTCCCCTTCTCGTGGGGTCAGAGTTCAAAGTTGAATACTCCCCCACATTGTAAACAGGCTCTGTTAAAGACAAGCAAACGTAATGTGTCACCGCCTGCTGATTACCTCACAAACAAATCCTACATATATATTTATACAAGGACATTGTGTGGCTTCGTACTCTACTCATGTATGTAACGGCCAGACTGCTAAGTTATTAGGGGACTGATTTGTGTTGGTGCGAAGCAGCCGCTAGCTTCTATCTTGAGTTGGAGTCCTTTGAAGTTATGAGATAATACATTGTAAAACAAATTTATTAGGGGAAGACATTTATTTCAAGGAAATACTTTTTAGTGTAATTGGCTCACATTTTTGTGACGTCTGGGATAAACCTCCTTATGCATTTTGGTCCAATAGCCATCATTTCACCTCTTTTCTGAAAACAATGACTGCATGGACGACCCTCAGAAAATTCTAACTTTGGAATTCTTGTTGAGAACAATTTCAGGGAGAAGAAATGGTTCTACATCTATGTTTTCTTACTTGATACTTATTTTTAAGCTTTATTTTAATATAAGTTATATTTTAATTAGTAATTTTAGCATAAAAATCATTCCATAAGAAAATGAAAACGTAATGATACAATTCAAAGACACAATAATGAGTTTGAAGGTAAATTATTGAGTTTAGGTTATGTAATACATATTGATGTTAAATACATAATATAATATTTTCCATATGTATTTTTGATATATTTCCTCAAAAATAATCAATATATCAAATTGGTGTGTTGCAAATTTGATAAAAGAATTCCTCCCAAAAGCTCCAATGTTTATGGCAGGGATGGACAAATTAAATATTCGAGAAAGAAGTTACAAAGACTGTAGACGTCCTCTCTGGGGTGCTCGAGAAAATTTAGTTGGCAACGTGTGGGTTCGGTTTATCAGGTCTTGTGTATGATTGAATTGTTATATTTTGGTCTTCATGATGGGGAATAATCACAATGGTTCGGAATTTGAATACAATAGAAAAATATTATTTGCTGATTAAGTTACAAAATGACTAATTCTTACATTATACTAAATACTAATTCATACTTGCTGATTAATTAAGAGAAATTCAATGAATTTAACTGTTTTAGTGGTCAAAAGTATTCTTCCTCTAATGGGTGCTAAGTGGACAATTGCTATCTTCTCAAAAAAAATCACTTTACATAAAGCCTTCATTTTATATAAACGTGTAAAATGATTTCATAAAAATGACCATAGAATAATTATGATAAATATACGGGCACACATTAGATGCATCTATGTGATTTATGTATCCCAAATACAACCACTTTCTTTTATGGTGAGATACACAAATGAGCGGTTTGCTCGCGTATGAGACTAAAACTTTAAAATTATGAATATTACTGATCCTGATTTATTTGTAAGGAAATGGAAAACTCTTATTGGATCTATCTTTTCCACTTTATGCATATATGCAGAGATTTAAAAAAATTATTTTTGATGGTTAGTCTAATTTATTAACGTTATGATAATTATTAACAAAATAATTAATAAAAGAGATAATGTCCTTTCTTTGACAGATCTTTTTTTGTAATTTCATAACCTAAATCAAAGGAATATAAAAACAGATCACTTCATGTACACCTAGATAACTATATATTTCGATATTACTTTTGCAAATGCTTTATTCTGTAGATAAATATATTCAAATGAATGGTGTATTCCCAAATGAGAACAGAAACTTAAAAGTGGCAATATCGATAATCCTGATTCATTTTAAATGAAATGGAATCGAGTCCTTATTAAAACTCTCATTTTTCACATATTTGAAAAACCTAATTTTGTTCTAATTTATTAATGTTATAACAATAATTAATAAAAGAGGTGATATATTTTTATTCAAACGATTATATGCAATTTCTTGTCATTTAATTGGCTAAATCGAACGTTATCATCATCATTATCATTATTATTATCCTTAAGGCATCATTATTATCTTTCTTATGATAAAAAATAAGGCCGATCACTTCATGTACTTCATAACTATATATTTCGATGTTCCAAATACAAATGCTTCATTCTATAAAAAAATTAACACAAATGAGAACAGAACATGTGTTTACAAATGTGAACAGAAAACTTAAAAGTGGCAGTATTGATGATCCTGATTCATTTGAAATAAAATGGAACTATTCACCCTTATTAAAACAGTCCTCTTTTACATTATACACATGTGATTAGAAAATCATAAATTTTGATAGCTGGTATAATCTAAAGCTATAATAACTATTAGCAAAATTATTAATAAAGTAGGTCATGTCTTTCATTCAAGCAATCGCATGCATTTTCCTATAATTTCTCTGATTAAATCAAAAAATGATCGAAACAAATTTTTGATAATTTTATGGACATCTAGATAATTATATATTTCGATATTCCAAATGCAAACCCTTCATTCTATAGAAAATGCACGCAAATAAATAGTGTGTTCACAAATAAGAATAGTTGCATTGATGATCCTGATTCATTTTAAATGAAGTGGAATTGAACCCCTATTAAATCTGTCCTTTTCTACATTATACACATGTGATTAGAAAAACATAATTTTTAATAACTGGTCTATATTATTGTTATAAGAACTATTAACAAAATTATTAAAAAAAGAAGTGGTGTCCTTTAATTTGTAGCTGGTCTAATCTATTAGTTTACAGCTATTCTATGTTAATTATTAACAAAATTACTAATAAAAAGGTGATGTTCTTTTAAATTAAAGGATATCCTCTTTTATTGCAGATTTATTTCTCTGTATTGCAGATTTATTAATAATTGAATCATGCATTTTACTGACAATTCCTTAGTTAAAAAGAAGATCAAAACTAATTGCTGATAATTTTATGTATATATATTTCATATTCCAAATGCAAACACTTTATTATATGGAAAACTATACGCAAATAATTATTTTGCTCAGAAATCAGACCTGGCAAGTTAATAATCTTATAAAAAATCGGTTAATAAACATGTTAAAAATTTCATAATTTGTTAGTATACTTTTTATGTGTGATCAATAAAAAAAATGTGATAAAATCATTTTTTAAAAACAAAAAAAAATATAAAAAAAATAATGCTTCATGAAAGATTATCTTTACTAAACAAAAATCGATTAATATATAAAGTACAAAAAAAAAAAAAAAAAACTATCAAATTTTTTTTTTTTATCGAAGTCTATTTTTTAGCTCACAAAATAAGATTACTCCTCTACTGGTTAAAAAAGTGCATTAAGAAAAAAAAAAAGGAGGGTAGAGATAAGTGAAATTTAAAACTAATGGTAGCAATGTGATAAATAATGCCTAAGTCTCACCTGCAGTGGAAGACTGGAAAGCTTTATCCGAAACCCCTTTAGAATGGGAAGCTTTAAGTGATAAATCGTTACGGTTAGAAACGCTTCGTCATTTTAAAGACCATCTGTTCGGGAGCGCTTTATTAGTGCAGCATTAAAGATTTAAGTTTCATTGGTCTGAATGTGTCATGCATCTTTAGTGGGCTCATACTTAAAGGATTATTCAATAATTGGTCCAAATGCAATTCGGGAAATCCGACTTTGGAAATTAGTCCTAGAACTAATTTTGGACTATTTGTTACTTAAGGTTGAAAAAGAAACTTTTTTTTTATGGTTATTTATTATTATTTCATTTATTTATTGTCATTTAATTTATTTATTATTATTTTATTTTTTATTATCATTTTATTTATTATTATCATTTCATTTATTTAATATTTTATTCACTATTATCATTTCATTTATTTATTATTATCTTATTCATTTATTTTTATTTTTTAATTGTTATCATTTCATTAATTTATTATTATTTTATTCAGTATTATCATTTTATTTATTTATTTCTAATTTATTTATTTTCATTTCGTTTATTATCATTTTCAAACTTGTGCTTGTGGTGCAAACTTGTGTTTGTGCTCAAAATAAAATTTTGAATCTTGATAGCTGGTACACTCTATTAATATGGTACTAAAAACTATAAGGATACTAAAATTAACGTTTTGCAAAATATTTTGATCCACTTGCCCAATTTTATGCTAAAATATCATTGTTAGAAATAAAAAGATATTAGTTTATAATTTTAACTTTTAATAAATTTCCAGGTGTATTTTTCTTTTTTTTTTCAAAAACATCGTATAAATATAGACGCAGAAAAAAGAAGTGATATAATAGGAAAAAAAATAGTAATTTGAAAAACAATTTCATACATAGAATTTTCTTAATCAGCTAAAATTAATCATGTTAGTATTAAAAAGGTCTAATGATTGTAAACTTCAATTCAAAATTGCCATTCAAATCTCAATTAACATCATATTCAGAAAACCTTTGATGAATATCATATGCGTCTAGACAAAATCACTGAGCATAAATAAAATTTTTTGTTATTGTTTAAAGAAGTTATTAAATATAAAATAATTATAGTAATAGTAATTACTATTAATAATCACTATATGCATTATTAATAGTTATTAAATATAAGTACATTAATCGTGTTACTATTAAAAAGGTCTAATGACTGTAAACTTCAATTAAAAAATGTTTTAATTAATATCATATACAGAAACCTTTAATGAATGTCATATACGTCTAGACAACCTGAGCATAAATGATTTTTTTTTTGTTATTATTTATAAAAGTTATTAAATATAAAGTACACAAAAAAGTCTAAAAAAAGGAAGAAAACGAAATGGATACTTAACAGAATATTTTGATCACCTCACACTCCTTGGAGTATCAGTTTCACCAACTTTCATTTGCGCTATGTGTGTTGTGTTCTTAATCAAACTTCCCTCCCTTCCCTCATTCCTAAATCGTCTGCACAAACACATACGCGGGGAAATGTACCTACAACAAAGAAGTTTCCACCAAGAACAAATGACGGAAAGCTCTTTAAGAATTCCACACCTGTCCTGGGCTTAGGCGGTTTCATTGGCCTTCTTCTGCAAAAAGGATGCTTGGGCAAATGTTTATGATTCCTTCACTATCATCATCATCATCATCATCAGAAAAGGGGGGTAGAGATGGAAAGTTAAAAATAATACGTCAAAAAGGAAAGGGTCTTTGTTGTTGGTGTTGTTTTTCTTCCACCCTCTTTTCTTAGTTTCGTCTTGCTTTGGCTTGCTTCCAAGCACCCGAAAAGGAAAAAAAAAAAAAAAAAAAGAGAGGGGGGGGAACTGAACGAAAAGAAAAGAAATGGAAGGAGACGGGAATTTAAGAACGGAAGGATGGGAAGGATCTGTAAAGGCAGGAGTCGCATCATGCTCCCAGGCTTCCGAAACTCGTTCTCGCACTTCCGGATGCTGTTGGATCAATCATTTCTCTTCCCTGTCTCCTCACCGTGGCCTGAAGGTGATGGGCTGCGAGATTTCTGTCTAAGTGTCGACAAATACTGTCATTTCACGGGCTGAATAGCTGCTTCTGTTTACCGAATTCTGAGCTTCAGCTAATTTCATGCTGGTGCTGGTTTTGGTAATGGATAAATCGATATACAGGAAATATCAATATAGCTTTATATTTCAGTTATAGTCAATAAATTCTTCTCAATGTAGTAGTCTGTGAATTTATTTTGTTTAATCAAACTCTTAAATTATATTTAAACCAATTTATCATCATAAATAAATAAAAATTCAAAGCATTCAATATTTATATAGTTAATTGAACAAGTTAAGTCTAGTTATATTCAAAATATATGTAGGAAATTGCTTTGCAAATTTTCAAGTTTGTGTATGTGTTTTTTTTAAATCAAAATCGTCATATAAATATAAATGAAGTAAAAGATAAAATGACGTAATAGAAAAAAAGAAACAGTAATTTAAAAAATAATTTCACACATGAAGCTTTCTTAATCAGCTAAAATTAATCATGTTATTATTAAAAATGTCTCAATGACTGGAAACTTCATCCTATTTTTTAATAAATTTCTCAGCCATACAAAAAAAAACATTTAATGGATCTCATATACGTCTAGACAAACTCACCGAGCATAAATGAATTTTTTTTGTTATTGTTAAAAGAAGTTAATAAATAAAAGCACACAAAAAAGTCTAAAAACGAAAGAAAACTATAAGGATGCTTAACAGAATATTTTGATCACTTCATACTCCTTGGAGTATCAGTGTTACCTACTTTCATTTTACCTCTGTGTGTTGTGTGATCTTCTCTCTGCAAAAGTATCAATATTACTGATTCTGACTAATTAAGAATGAAAATCTTACTAGAACTGTCTCTTAAATGCTATACGCATATGCAGAGATTAAAAAATAATTTTCTATAGCTGGTCTGATCTACCAAAGTTATGATAATTCTTAACGAAATAATTAATAAAAGATGTCATGTCCTTCATTTGAACGATTGCATATATATTTTTCTGTAGTTTCATTCCATCAAAAAAAATAAATTAAAAATAAAGACTAAGGCAGATCACTTCATGTACATCTAGGTAATTATATATATTTCTATATTTCAAATGGAAATTATATATTCTGTAGAGAAATGTACACAAATGAATGGTGTATTCACAAATGAGAACAGAAAAAAATAAATTGGGAATATTGATGACCCAGAATCATTTTAAATGAAATGGAATTGGCTCTCCTCTTACCCATTATATACATATGATTAAATAAAAATTATTTTTGATAGCTGGGCCAATCTATTAATAGGATACTAAAATAAAAAAATAAAAAATATAATGATACTAAAATTAATGTTTGGTAAAATATTTTGATCAACTTCCCCACTTTTATTTTAAAATATCATTGTTAAAAATGAAAGGATATTAGTTTATAATTTTAACTTTTAATAAATATCCAAGGGTGTTTTTTTTTTTTTTTTCCAAACTCATCAGATGTAAATATCGATACAAAAAAAGTGTTGTAATAGGAAAAAAAATCAATTGAAAAAAACAATTTCACACATAAAAATTTCTTAATCAACTACAATTAATCCTGTTATTATAAAAAAAAACCTCTAACGACTGAAAACTTCAATTAATTTTTCAATAAAATTCACTGATATTCAAAAATCTTTTAATTAATATCATATACAGAAAAACTTTAATGGATCTCATATACGTCGAGACAACCTCACTGAGCATAAATGAATTTTTTTTATTGTTTAAAAAAGTTATTAAATATAAAGCACACAAAAAAATTCTGAAATCGACAGAAAACGAAATGGAAGCTTAACAGAATTTGATCACCTCACACTCCTTGGAGTATCAGTGTTACCTACTATCATTTGCAGTGTGTGTCTCGTGTTCTTAATCAAACTTCCCACCCTTCCCTCATTCCTGAACGTCCTACGAACGCACAAACTACGCGGGAAAATGTACCTACAACAAAGAAGTTTCCACCAAGAACAAATGACGGAGAGCTCTTTAAGAATTCCACACCTGTCTTGAGCTTAGGTAGTTTCCTTGGCCTTCTTCTGCAAAAAAGATGCGTGGGTAAATGTTTATAATTCCTTCACTATCATCATCATCATCATCACAGAAAAGGGTGGGGAGGGATAGGGATGAAAAGGTAAAAATAATACGTCAAAAAAGCAAGGGTCTTTGTTGTTGGTGTTGTTTTTCTTCTCCCCTCCTCTTGCTTTGGCTTTCTTCCAAGCATTCGAATAGGAAAGGGGAGAAGTGAGTGGAAGAGAAAAGAAATGGAAGGAGAAGACGAGAATTTAAGAACGGAAGGATGGGATGATCTGGAGAGGCAGGAGTCGCATCATGCTCCCGGGCTTCCGAAACTCGTTCTCGCACTTCCGGATGCTGTTGGATCAATCATTTCTCTTCCCTGTCTCCTCACCGTGGCCTGAAGGTGATGGGCTACGAGATTTCTGTCTAAGTGTGGACAAATACTGTCATGTCACGGGCTGAATAGCTGCTTCTGTTTGATGAATTCTGAGCTTCAGCTAATTTCATGCTGGTGCTGGTTTTGGTAATGAATAAATTGATATACAGAAAATATCATTAGGTTTATATTTCAGTTATGTTCAGTAAATTCTTATCAATGTAATTTTTTTTTCCGATTTATTTTTTTAAAGTAAACTCTTAAAATATATTTATATGAGTTTATCAATGTACATAAATAAATAAACGAAGTATTAATATAATTATAGTTAATTGAACAAGTTAAGTCTAGTTATACTCAAAGTATATGTAGGAAATTGCTTTACAAATTTTCAAGTTTGTCTATGGGGTTTTTTGTAACTGAAAATCGTCATATAAATATAAATGTAGAATAATATAAAATGACGTAATCAAAAAAAAAAAAAAAAAAAAAAACAGTAATTTAAAAAAAAAATTTCGCACATGAAGATTTCTTAATCAGCTAAAATTGATTATGTTATTATTAAAAAAGTCTCAATGGTTGGAAACTTCATCTTATTTTTTAATACATTTCCCAGCTATACAAAATATTCTTGAATGAATATCATATACGTCTAGACAACCTCACTGAACATAAATTAATTTTTTGTTATTGTTTAAAGAAGTTATTAAATAGAACCTCACAAAAAAATCTAAAAAAAGAGAAAGAAAACGAAATGGCTGCTTAACAGAATACTTTGATCACCTCACACTCCTTGGAGTATCAGAGTTACCTACTTTCATTTGCGCTGTGTGTGTTGTGTTCTTAATATAACTTCCCTCCCTCATTCCTGAATCGTCTGCACAAACACATTCGCGGGGAAATGTACCTACAACAAAGAAGTTTCCACCAAGAACAAATGACGGAAAGCTCTTTAAGAATTCCACACCTGTCCTGGGCTTAGGCAGTTTCATTGGCCTTCTTCTGCAAAAAAGATGCGTGATTAAATGTTTATGATTCCTTCACTATCATCATCATCATCAGAAAAGGGGGGTAGAGATGGAAAGGTAAAAATAATACGTCAAAAAGGAAAGAATCTTTGTTGTTGATGATGGTTTTTTCTTCCACCCTGTTCTTAGTTTCATCTTGCTTTGGCTTGCTTCCAAGCACCGAATTGGAAAGAGGAGGGGGGGGAAATGACTGGAAGAGAGAGGAAATGGAAGGAGATGGGAATTTAAGAACGGAAGGAAGGGATGATCTGGAGAGGCAGGAGTCACATCATGCTCCCGGGCTTCCGAAACTCGTTCTCTCACTTCCGGATACTGTTGGATCAATCATTTCTCTTCCCTGTCTCTTCACCGTGGCCTGAAGGTGATGGTTCTGCGAGATTTCTGTCTAAGTTTTGACAAATACTGTCATGTCCCGGGTTGAATAGCTGCTTCTGTTTGCTGAATTCTGAGCTTCAGCGAATTTCAAGCTGTTGCTAGTTTTGGTAATGGACAAATTGATATACAGAAAATATCAATATATTTATAGTTCAGTTATGTTCAGTAAATTCTTCTAAACGTATTTTTCTTTCAATATATTTTGTTTAAATAAGCTCTTAAATTATATTTAAACAAATTTATCCTTATAAATAAAAAAAAACGAAGCATTCAATATTTATATAGTTAATTGAACAAGTTAAATCTAGTCATATTCATAATATATGTAGAAAATTGCTTTGCAATTTTTCAAGTTTGTGTATGTGTTTTTTTAAAATCAATATCGTCATATAAATATAAATGCAGAAAAATATAAAATAACGTAATAGAAAAAAGAAACAGTAATTTAAAAAACCATTTCACACATGAAGCTTTCTTAATCAGCTAAAATTGATCATGTTATTATTAAAAAAGTCTCAATGGCTGGAAACATAAATTTATTTTTTAATAAATTTATCAATCCAAAAATTATCCTTTAATTAATATCATACACATCTGGACAAACTCACTGAGCATGAATGAATTATTTTGTTATTAATTAAAGAAGTTATTTAATAAAACCACACGAGAAGGATTAAAAAAAGGAAAGAAAACGAAATGGATGCGTAACAGAATATTTTGATGACCTCACACTCCTTAGAGTATCAGAGTTACCTCCTTTCATATGTGCTGTGTGTGTTGTATTCTTAATCAAACTTCCCTCCCTCTGTAAAAGCATCAATATTACTGATCCTTATCATGATCCTGAAAATGGAAACTCTTAGTGGACTTGTATTTTCACGCTACACGCATTAACAGAGACTAAACAATTATTTTCGATAGTTCGTCTAATATACCTATGTTATGATAATTCTTAACAAAATGATTAATAAAATATTTTATGTACTTCAATCGAACGATTGCATATATTTTCCTGTAATTACACTCCATAAAAAAAATAAATAAATAAAAAAGAAAGCAGATCAATTCATGTACATCTAGGTAATTATATATTTCTATACTCCATATGCAATCAATATAATCAGTAGAGAAATGCACATAAATGAATGGTATACTCACAAATGAGAACAGAAAACATTTTAAATGAAATGGAATTGGATGTTTTTTAAAGCTCTCCTCTTACCCATTATACACATGTGATTAAACAAACATAATTTTTTATAGCTGGTCCAATCTATTAATAGAATACCAAAAACTATAAGGATACTAAAATTAATGTTTTGCAAAATATTTTGATCAACTTGCCCACTTTTTTCCTAAAATATCTGTTAAAAATAAAAGCATATCAGTTTATAATTTTAACTTTTAATAAACATCCAAGCATGTTTTTTTTCCAAAATCATAATATAAATATAGATGCAGAAAAAAAAGTGATGTAATAGAAACACAAAAATTAAAAAACATTTTCATACACAAAACTTTCTTAATTAGCTTAAAAAAAAGGTCTAACGACTGTAAATTTCAAATTATTTTTTAATAAATTTCTCAGCTATCCAAAAAATATTTTAATTTATATCATACACGGAAAGCCTTTAATGAATATCATATATAGGAAGCCTTTAATGAAAATCACATACAGAAAGCCTTTAATGAATATCATATATTTCTAGACATGGTCACAGACCACAAAAGATTTTTTAAAATAAATTTTCTTGTTATTGCTTAAAAATTCTATTATATATAAAGTACACAAAAAAATTTGAAAAAGAAAGAACACGATATGGCTGCTTAACAGAATATTTTGATCACCTCACACTCCTTGGAGTATCAGTGTTACCTACTATCATTTGCGCTATGTGTGTTGTGTTCTTAATCAAACTTCCCTCCCTTCCCTCATTCCTGAATCGTCTGCACAAACACATTCGCGGGTAAATGTACCTACAACAAAGAAGTTTCCACCAAGAACAAATGAAGGAAAGCTCTTTAAGAATTCCACACCTGTCCTGGGCTTAGGCCAGTTTCATTGGCCTTCTTCTGCAAAAAAGATGCGTGGGCAAATGTTTATGATTCCTTCACTATCATCATCATCATCATCATCATAAAAGAGGGATAGAGATGGAAAGGTAAAAATAATACGTCAAAAAGGAAAGGGTCTTTGTTGTTGATGTTGTCTTTTCTTCCACCCTCTCTTTAGTTTCGTCTTGCTTTGGCTTGCTTCCAAGCACCGAATAGAAAAGGGGAGGGGGGAGGGAAGTGACTATAAGAGAAAAGAAATGGAAGGAGACGGGAATTTAAGAACGGAAGGATGGGATGATCTGCCGAGGGGCAGGAGTCACATCATGCTCCCGGGCTTCCGAAACTCGTTCTCGCACTTCCGGATGCTGTTGGATCAATCATTTCTCTTCCCTGTCTCCTCACCGTGGCCTGAAGGTGATGGGCTGCGAGATTTCTGTCTGAGTGTGGACAAATACTGTCATGTCACGGGCTGAATAGCTGCTTCTGTTTGCTGAATTCTGAGCTTCAGCTAATTTCATGCTGGTGCTGGTTTTGGTAATGAATAAATTGATATACAGAAAATGTCATTAGGTTTATATTTCAGTTATGTTCAGTAAATTCTTATCAATGCAATTTTTTCCAATTTATTTTTTTAAAGTAAACTCTTAAATTATATTTATATGAGTTCATCAATATACATAAATAAATAAACGAAGCATTCAATATTTATATAGTTAATTGAACAATTTACTTCTAGTTATATTCAAAATGTATGTAGGAAATTGCTTTGTTTACGTAAATAATTTTATTAAAAAAACAATTTGTAGATTGTCCCTTAAATTGAAATAAATTAAAAAAATTATAACTTTTTTCAATTTAAGTAATTATAATTTGCCGTAGTTTACTATAAATTTTTATTAAAAAAATCAAAATCGATTACAATTGATTGCTAGCATATAATCTATAAAAAATTGATTATTCCCGTATGATAAATAAAATTTATTTTTTATTTTTCTGTATTTTACTGACATATTTGAAAGCTTCATAGTTGAACTTATAACATGAAATTTAAATATGCTACTGGAAATATTCACTTCCGAAATAAACATAAGACATTATACGATAATGAATTAATAAAGTTTGGAGAGCCCAATATTTTTTCTACTCCCTGTAAATTCTTACAAATTGTTTGAATCTTTTCTAATATGAAACAATAAAATCATTTTGCAATAACATATATATTTAAAAAAAACTTATTCTTCTTTATGAAATACAATATTCGATTTCAAAAAAATATAACATTTATTTAAAAAAAAATGTTTATGCAATTTTTTTGGACACATTTTGCATTTTTCAATTATGTTACATAAAATAATGCATATCAAAATGTAAATTTTTTTATAACATGAAGGTTAATAAATAATTATCATATAAAAAGGTAGTCATAAATTTTTATGAATTAATTTTTAAAATTTAATAATTAAGTTGTTTTTAATTATTATATTTATCACATATAAGATTTCTTTAATTAGATTTTTTGTAATATTTATAATAAAAACGTCCAGTTATATTCCAATGTTAGTTATTGTTACTCATAAAACAAATAATTTGAAATTTTACACTTCTCTGATGTATAACGATGCAAAAAACTTCGTTAGATATTTACACTTTTTATTCAATTTAATGCAGATTTTTGTGTTGATAGCTATTTTTTTATAACTGTTATTTATTCTTACGTATTATATTTATTCAGTAACAAAAAAGACAAACAAATGGATTTAAAATTGAAGCTGTTTCTTTATGAGCTTTGAATAAGTAAAAGCAGGTTTTTTTTTCTGCATGATTATTTTGTGGAAAATTATTTACTAAGGATTTTTTCTTTAATTTTTTTCTCAACTCTGGGAAAGAAAACACTTCCAGGATTAATTTATAATCACACTTTGTTTCCTTTAATTAATTTTGAAACAACTTATGCAGTTTTAGTTTTAAGTGTTTTTGTGTTCGTTTTTAATGACTGTTCTAGGACAGTGCTCAGAAAAAAAAATTTTGTGCTTTGGTAAAAAAGTTAATCTGCGACAAGTTCAAATAGAATGTAATTAGTGCACCAGTTATAACCTATGAATGTTTATTCGAAAATATAATCTTCAGGTAATTTTTACGTCCTGTTTATTAAGCTTTATTTTTTCTACCACCAGTAATCATGCCACTAATTAATCATTATTTTTACTAGTCAAAGCTCATTTTATCAGAGCAAAGTTTTCTCGCAAACTTAATTAACTAAGAAATAATTTACATGTTTTTTTTTTGTTGTCTCAAACCCCCCTTACTGAAGAAAGAATTTGCATCATTGCCTTCAGAAAAGTTTAAATGCGATTTATATCAGTGATGAAAAAAAAAAGATATGTCTCAGAAGATGTTGTTAATTACTGTTAAGACTAATTGACTGAAGAAAAATCAAGGGTTTAACTTTGTTTCCTAATCCGTCAAATCCAATATTGTTTCACTTTTCTAATTGAGCCTGTGATATACGTAAATGCAGTTAAATTACATTCACGCCCCCAGGAACAAGAAAAAAAAATGTCTTTTCAGGCAAATAAAATGAAAACAGCACTTCTTCTTTGCCATTAGAATTTTTTTTTTCTTCTTTTCTTTGCTTAATAGATTCGGCGTCATGTTCAGAAACGGGATCCATTTAACTTTCTCTTGTCGCTACGCAAACATAAGTAAATGGAGTTCTTGCGTTGTCATGAATAAGCATGAAGTGATCGAAATCAACAAAGCGATGGGAGGAACTTAAATAATGAATATGCGTTTCTCTGAGTATTGTTCAGTCATATATATATGTATATATATACAGGTGGTTATCAAAATAATATAAATACCTGCGAATAAAAGTGACATTTAAGAAGGCTCTCCGTAAGAACTAGAAAGTAATATTAGCTACCAGTTTTTTTAATATAAAAAGTATATATCATGATATTATGTGGTAGTTTTAGTGAAGTTGCATACGTCTTGGAGTTTTGTGAAAACATAAAATATCTGACGTCACAGATTTTCGAAACGTGAAAAACGTAAAATGCCAGATGTCACAGACTTTCAAAGAGGCCAAATTATAAGAGCCCATCTAGTTGGAGCAACTGTGATCGAAACATACCAGCTTTCAGGCGTTTTTAGATATATATAGATATAGATACATGTGATTATCAAAATAATGGAAACACCTGTGAATAAACATGACATTTTTTAATGCGTTCCGTAAGCATTAAAATGTGATATTAGATACCCGTTCTTCTTAATATGAAAAGTATATTTCATGGTAGTAGTAGGCAGCGTGAAGTTACATATATCTTGTATTTATTTCTAAAGGTAAAATGTTGCAGACTTTCAAATAAGCTATAATATAAGAGTTTAACTAGCTGAAGAAAGTGCGACCGAAATATCGCAGCTTTCAGGCGTTTCGACATATATATATATATATATATATATATAATTCCCGCGTCACGATGTTTGTTCGCGATGAACTCCGAAACTAACCATCCGATATTAACTTTTTTTTTTTAAATGTGTGTTTTGTTCCAACTTGAGAAATAGGATAGTTTTTATTCAGATTTTTTTTTTTGTATTTAAATGCAAAATCGGTTAAAATCTAGCATTGAGGAAGGCGCCAATCTTGCAACCCTGAATTTTCGCCAATTTCTTTAGGGTTGCAATACTGCAATTAGAGGAATTCGTAGCTTCATTTTTCGAACAATATAATGACTATTTTTAGATGGCGCCGTGTCTCGATGCCTGTACTACATAACCGTAAAATTCTCATGTTCTGAATATTATTGTTTTATGTACTACTTTAAATTTTGTGAAAATTATATTGTATGAAATTTATATTATTTCTATGCGAAATAAATCAAATGTATGTAAGTATTACCTGATTTGATTCTCAATATTTTTTTTATTTTCTAAGTTTGAATTTGAATTGGAATAAAATATATAGAATGAAAAGTTGTGAATCAAAACATTGAACTTTTCTATGCTTAAAGTTTGTCAACATGTGTTTTATTTGATTAAGAATTCTAAAATGAAATGTGATCTGCAAGATAATATAATATAGACAATCTAATTTTAAAGAAATATAATGAATTTTAAGGATTTTTTGAAAAGTGTGAAAATGAAGTAAACTCTGCAATTATTTGATATAATAACATTAAAATTTTATAAAAGGTATTATAATAGTTGCAAGTTGAAAATCAAGGACATTTTTTTTTTAAACTTTTGTTATCTGAAAAACAAAGAATTTGAGTAATTTGAATATTGTCGAAGAAAAATTGATAAATGGTACTTTTAAATTGGAAGTTATTTAAAGAAAACAAAACAAATAAATAAGTGTTTATATTAATAAAGGAGAATTTAAAGCTCAATAACATTTTTATGTATGTACATTTGTTTTTATTTACATTTAAAAGTTGGTTTTAATTATTTCTTATTTGAATTTTTATTCATTTTGTATTCATTCAAAACACCATAATACTAATATTTCTGTTCTAAATGCTTTGAAACTTAATGTAAAAGTTTTCTTTAAATGTATGAAAGGAATAGCACATGGAAATTAATCTAAATTCATAAATTATTTTTATTTCAGTTTTTAAACTAAGAATTTTTGTAAATTTGTAAAAAAAAGTTTGTGTCAACAAACTTTAAGCATACAAAAATGTATAAATAATTAAGATATAAATGTGAAAATAGTATATTACCTACGTAAGGATATTCCCAGCATAAAAATACTTGCAAAGGAAAAAACTATTCAAGTTTTATTTATTTTTGAATTATCAAGTTTTGCAGCAATATCACATTTTTGCAATGTTTATCCATATTTTAAAGAATAAATTGTATAAAAAATAGTTAAAGTTGATCTTTTTATGTGAAATTCAAAGGTTTTGAATATATTTAATCAAAACACTTGAAAAAAGGCTAAATATTTTAAATCCAGGTCATTTCATATTAAAAAGCCTTGGCAAATAGGAGGAAGTTGTAAAAAAAAATTTTGTCTAGCAAATTTTAACTTTTTCAAAACTAAGCTCAGAAAATATTTAGAGCTTTAAGGAAAAAATAAAACTATATTTTTTAATAAATAAGACTATGAACTTGATGATTCAATGTCCTTTTAATATATTTACAACATTTTTAAAAGTAATATCTCTAATTAAAAGTTGTTTTTAGCATTTTCTCAGAATGAAATTTTATGCTTTTTGTTTTCATGTGAAACACCACAACACAAGTAATTTTGTTCCAAATGCTACAAAACTTTGTATTTATGTTTTTCATAAATGTAAGTCATTTATTATTATATCCCGATTTTATTTTAATTGTATTGTATTTTTTCAATTATCATTTTCAGTAAAATGCCACCAAAAAAATCAAGACAGACTAACAAGAAATATTGTTCATCGCTTACTTCCTAGTTAAATGAAAGTAATTATTAAAAATTAAATTATGTAAAATAATTATAAAACAGAGTCAAAAATCAACATTATCTGCCTCATTCATTAAATTAATAAAAATTAAATATTTTCTATTCGTTGAAGATTAATTTCATCTTTTCATCATTCTTTACCAATCACTTCCTTAATACCAATTATAGTATCTAATAATTGAACGAAATACAAGAAAGCCACAGCAACGCGTGGCCGGGTCTTCTAGTATATATATATATATATATATATATATATATATATATATATATATATATATACAGATGGTTATCAAGATAATGGAAACACATGTGAATAAAAGTGACATTTAAGAATACACTTCGTAAGCATTAAAATGTAATCTTAACTACTATTTTTTTTGTATACAAAGTATATATCTTCGTAGTATGAAGTAGCTTTAGTGAAATTACATACGTCTTGGATTTTTGTCAAAACCTTTAAATGTCAGACCTCACATACTTTCAAAAAGGCTAAATTGTAAGTTTTGTTTGTCACTCTACTGTCATTTTTTGCTCACTGTAGACCGGGACCTACAGTTTAACGTGTATTCCGAACCAGTCACAAACATCTATGCCGCCGACAGGATTCGAAAGTAAAGTCTGTGGTACCAAATGCCAGAGCACTACAATTGGCCATAAAACAACACCAAATTGTAGGAGCCCGACTATCTGGAGCAACTGTGACCGAAACATCCCAGCTTTTAAGCGTTTCTAGATGGTGTTTAAAGTCAATCCAGCTCGGTAAAGAAAATACTGGACTGAAGGTGAAGCCCAATGAAAGACATTGATGGGTGTTGAAAAGGATTGTAATGTCTGAACAGAAAACAACTGCAGACAAAGTGACGGCAGAGGCCAATCAGCATATGGATTCTCCAGTGCCAATTAAAATTAGCAGGCGCCTTTATAAAATTTACGGAAGAGCAGAAATTCCCAAATCACTTGTCACAACTGTTAATGCCGAACGGCGGCTACAGTGGTGCCACAACTGCAAAACATGGTCTCCTGATAAGTGGAAGACAGGCATAAGGTCAGACGAATCCTCTTTCACACTTTTCTTCACAAAAGGGCTTGTTCACGCTTGAAGGACACGTGCAAAAGCGTGGGTCATGATTTTGTGTTTCCAATTGTCAATGTCATGGTATGGGTAACCATGTAGTGATTAACTGTTTTCTCAATGATAACTCTGAAAGGAAGAATCATTGGGGAGAAGTATAAAGAAGTTTAAGCTGACCAGGTTCATAAAGAGGCATCTCCGTAAACAGAACATTTACTGCATAGCAACAATTCCCAAGCCGCTTGTCTCACCTGTTAATATATAAATATATGTATACATACATATACACCACAATCTCAAAATCAAAGAGAACTTGGAAGGTTTGAACTAGAAGTGCGGCCACTTTGCACAATAGCATTCTCCATGCGGAATTCGTATAAGAAAATCATCATAGCATTGGCAATGCAGAATGTCTGCGTTCAAACTTCTCAAAGAAAAGAGAGGTGAGAGTGCGGAAAAAATTGCTCAAGATTCGAAGTGCACATTAAATTGTGACTTATATTACACGCACACACAGACACACACACACACACACACATATATATATATATATATATATATATAAAGAGGGAGATAAGACAGATAGATACATGGATACGGATATAATATAATTAGATATAAAAAACAACGCGTCCATGCTAAAAGTAAAAAAAAAAAAGAATAATAACTTTTTGAATACGGTGATCATTTTGTGCAACCATACGCTTAAATTATCATATTATTATGAAAATGCAATTAAATTTTATAACTAACTCATTATAACATTCCCGACAAAGAAATTAGCAAAATTTCGAAATAGTTTCCTGAGTAAGTAGGATTATAAATTAACAACAAGGCTAACACTTAAAATGATATATTGCTTAAATAATCATTGTATACAGTGAACAATCAAACCATTAATCAGATGCATGCTTTACGTGTGACGTTGTAAGTTACGTAAAATTCAGTGTAAGAGTAGAATTTGAAGAATATGTTGCTATAACTGAGATCTGTTAAACTGCAGTTAGGTGTTTGCAACTAAAAAAGTTGTTTCGATAAAGGACAAATCGGGTTAACCAGATTGCTGGGTAAAAGCATTTCCCAAAATGTAAGTTTTCTCGTATTTTCTTAACATCAAAGATGGCTGTTAAAAGAGGAAATATGTAGCGCTTAGGACAAAGCATTAGTTGGCCAGTGGAGATTGATAATGCAGTTGATTGTATCATTTACCTTTTTCTAATGTTATACTGAGCCGCAGTGTTGCGTATTCCTAGGAGCAATTGCATTTCCGAATCAATCGAGATTCATTGACATAAACGCCTGTTGTGGTCGCATGTCAATTCGACTATTGAAAAATGGAAGAGTGTTTCTTGGAATTAGTGACTGATGAAATCAATAGTTTTTCTTTATAATGTAATCCTTCAAATATAATATTATGCTACTTTTATATTGAAAAGTGTTATGGATAAGTAAACGTAATTAAATAAATAAATATTCACTTTCTCTAACCTCTTACCTGCCGAGGAAAACTTACGAGATGCGCTCCCCAGTGCCACCGTTTTTCATACAGGCGCGCGTAGTTATGCGATGTATTGGAGAAAAAAAAGAGGTGCGTTTTGCAACATAAAACCTTTTTACTTTCACAGATAAAATAAAATGTAAAAAAAAACAAAAATTCTAAATTTAAAGTATGGAATAACAGTGTAATAAAACAGATGTTAGAACTTATCTGCTGTGTGATATTTCCTAAAACAAGAATTCTTTATTGTTTCATATGTAAAATATAATAGGAGAAATAACTATTTATTTAAAATGTCTAAACTGGTTTTTTATAAACCAATTCACATAAACCAAAATCATATTCATTGCACTGATAGCTGGTTTCACGACGAAAAGGAAGCAAAAGAAGAATAAAAAAAGCACGATCTACTCAAACAGAAACAGAAGCAAAAACTGCACAGCTATGACTCACCGTTTCAGAAACATCCCCTTTACCAATACCCTGTCCCTTTTCTCTGAAATAATAAAATCCGTTTCAAACATTGTCAAGGTCATTTTGTGGCATTCCAAGACCGTGGGAGCAGTTTTCTTTATAGCAGCGCAATGCAAAGGATCGTACTTCGGAAAGGCATATATATACGCCGGCGGCAGGGAACGCATCGGTTGAGTGAGGCGTATATATACGCCGGCGGCAGTTAAGGGGCTAAAAAAGGATATTTGACAAAATGAAATAAAAACAGAATTTCTTGATTATTAAGATTCTTTTATTTTTTCATTATTACCATTCTTTCATTAAAATATTGTGCTGCCAAAATCGCAGAACGATGGTAGCTCACTCTATAAGCTAGTAGGATAGATCTAGTTTGAATTAATTCGATGTGTATGTTGTAGTCACTCCTTTCAGAAAGTAAAAGATTTGATGGTGTATATGACTCCATGTATAACACGCATCACATCGGTAGTCAAGTGACATGGAAACGAATTTATTAACTGCAGAAAAGATGAAAAAAAAATAATCCACAAATTTTATTTTCTTCTTTTTTATTTTTTTTTTTCAAATTTATTACTTAACACCTGTAAAATAGAAGGCAACAGTTGGCAAAATCAATTGTGACAATTTTATATGTAATTAAATTTTTTTAAACAACTTTTGCTTAAAAAAAATTACAGAAATGTAATTATTTTGCAATTTGAATTTATCTGTATTTATATTTAAAAATGTGATTATATGCACATTTTAAAACATCTTTCATATTATTTTAAAGCACTTATTCTACTATTTATAATACTGGAAACATTTTACTTTTAAAAATCATTTCAGAAAAATTAAGTTAAATGCGTCTTAAGAAATTATAAGCATTCTAAATTATTAACACACCTTTTTAAAAATGTGTTTTGCTTAAAACTTTTGTTTATCCTCCTTAATTGTTATTACATAACTAGTCTAATTTATAAATATAATTTAACTAAATTTATCATATAACATATGAATAAATTTTCTTGAATAATAAATATGTTAGAAAAATTCAAATTTTCTTATTAGTAGTAAAAAATCTTAAAGTTGTAAGCCAAGCCAAATATTATCAGTTAAATTTTGCTATAAACGTTCCGTTAATATCAGTATCATACACAACTGGTAGAAGAAAGTTATACTATAGTTAAATCTATGCTTAAACGCATTCAAGTAATTATTCTGTAAAATCTATTTTCTTAATTTTGATACGCCAGTTTAATCGAGTCTCAGAAACTTCATTAAAAATTGTTTTGATCAAGTATTCTATGTATTAGAAATTATTGAAAGATATTTTTAAAAAGGTTGATTGTTCTGTGTACGAACTATTATCTAATATATCACACTATGATGACTATGAAACTATTATGATAAGTATTTTTGTTTAAGATAACATCTTAATCTTTTGCTTATAATATATATTTAAACTATATAAATTTAGTGAGTATTAAATTGAATTTCTTAGGCCTTCTTTAAAAGGCATGAATGAATAAATTAATGGATATCATATTTAAAGAATAATAAATTAAATATTTATAACTGAACATTGTGTATTTTTCTTGTTATACATAAATGCTTATATTAAGCGGTATATAAATGTTTTAATATCTTTGTCATTCACGATAACAATTGCACTGGTCTTAACCAGTATGTTATTGAAAATTCTGTGCAAAATTTTTGACTTATATTTACATTTTTAATATGCATTTTTTATACTAAAATATATTAAAAAGGTTATTGTACATAAATTTAATATTTATTTATATATTTCTTATTTATATTCCATAAGTTGTTGTTGTTCTAATGCGGCTGGCAATACAGAGACAGTTAATCTTTATGCCATAAGTAAGGGCTGCACCGCTGTTATTCATTTAGCACTATCCAGGGGGCACATATAGCTTGAAGATACGCTACGGACACAACTAACACTAACCCCACAACGCTCTACGATCATATTTAGACCGGACTACTATTTAAAGGGGATTCCGAACCACTACAAACATCTATGCCGCCGCCAGAACTCGAACTCGAAACATGTGGTACCGAGCATTATCTACTCAGGTATCAGGGCCCATATATAATCTCTATAAAATGCACCATATTTATATTTATAATAAAAAATTACGTTTATTGTTCTCGTAAAACATTAGTAGGCACAGTTTTACTTTTATAGAAATAAAATTTACTTATCCATACACTCAAAAGGAAACTAAAATATTTTCCTGAAATAAATGGCCGTAAGAGAATACAAGGGGATATAAATGTAAGAAGAATCATCGTGAAAAAAATATATACCCCTTAATTTATATGACTAGGACATTCATTGTACACTTTATTCGATCAGAAATAACAAAAATACGCTGTCAGGTAACATATTTTTCTTCTGCATTAACCATTACACTCCATCTTTTCCGTTGATATATAAAACAAAAGTCGCGGAGGGAATATTTCTCCCTTAAAATAATGCAGTTGCAAAAGAAAGCAGCCAACAAAAGGCGCGAAAGTAATGCATTACCATTTTATTTGATCCGTATTGGTCACACTATGACGTCTCAAGCAGAATCCAAGCAAAAATAAGTCTAATCCCATGACCTCGGAAACCAATCCTTGTCCAGCCTCTTCAGAGAACCAAAGGAAATAAATACCATCAGTATCTGACAGGCCATGTTGATTTTTTTGTTGCCGTCGCCTAATACCTTCCTTCCTTTCCCTAACCTTTCTTTTCATTCATTCATTCTTTTCTTCTTTTTTCCTTTCAGTTCCTCCTCACATCGAAGAAGAAGAGACCAGCTCTGACACAGAAGTCAGGGAAGGCAGTGACGTGAGCCTCAGATGTGTCGCCAAAGGTTCGCCAGATCCGGAAACCACTTGGCGAAGGGAAGACGGTCAGGAGATAACAATTGGGCGGAAGAAAGGTAGATGGTGTTAAGTAATTATGTTGGATTAATGCTTTACTTGTAGTGAATGAAATCAGGCGGTTTTAGGGCGACTTGGCGTGAAATGAATAGATTTGAGGGCCTGTGATCTGAAAGAAAGGTTAAAGTAGTTGTTAAATACGAAATACTGAAATTGCATTGTATGTTACATTACAATTACAACAATTTTAACTATTCATAATTGTGATAAGATGTGAATGATAAAATTAAGTTTACAAATAATAAATAAAATGTGTGGAATTAAATATCAGGCATATGAAAGGCACATATGCTATTAATTTGAAAAGGAAAACAATAAGATGTTTGGATTCATAATCAATAAATTTAAGATCATGTTTATGTTATAAATGCACAACAATAAATTAAAATTAAATTATCAGCTGATATAATAAATTACTAATATTGTACAATGCCTTGCTTAATTTAACTAAATTATTTTATTTCTTTTCTTTTATTTTTTGCATAAAAAAAGTAGATAGACTTCACTAGTCTTATTGTAACAGAACTTAAACAAACATTTATTGTAATGAAATCCAATATATATCTGGAATCAGTTGATGCTCATCCTTTCATATATTGACTTAGGATTAGAGACATTGATTTATTATGGAATTAAAATGTAAAATATTATTTAATTCGTATTTTAGTAACTAAAAGTGCTAACGTACATTATAATAAAAGTACATTATAATAAACAATGCAATTATTTATTTTTTAGTTTCTCCTTTGTATTAAAGTTCGCCAAAATAATAATAACTAGCTTGTACAAGCTTGTAAATTAAGTAAACTTTAACCACAAATAAGGCTTATAATTTCTGAAATCGTTGCATAGATTAAAGATAAATTATTTTTATAAATTATTAAAGGTAATTATTAAATTATTAGGTTGTGGGCCTTTCACAAAGCATCACATTTCTAAAAAATAACTTTTTTATTAAAGCACTTCAACAAACGCAAATTAACAAGAATTTAATTAAAGTTATGTAACAACTAATGAATAAAAAAGAACAAGCACGGTGATTTAATCTAGAGCAGCTGCACGAATTTTGCTTCCCAACTTTACCACCCAGTATGAAGAACAGGCAAAAACGTACAAGGCGTCTTCCATTCATAATTATCATCTGAAAATACAAATTTCTGGATGAGAATATTTTTAATATAACAATGGAATGGAATTCGGCTTTCTGTGAATGTAAAATTTTGTAAAATTTAGCTTTTCTTTAATGTTTGTAAATCTCATATGAATAGAATTCATCAAATTTCATACAATTCTGGAGGCGTTAAGAAAGTTATTAAAACACTTTATGCGAAAAAAAAATTCTTAAATCCTAATCTGCTCTCTGGATAATGTGTTTACTTATGCTTCTGTGTAATAGTACCTCTGTCGACAGATTTAGGGTGTTTTTACCCGGTATACACTGCCAAGTGTTTGATTCGGTATCACTTTGCATTTTCGAAGTCGGCTCTTCACCAGACCATTTGCCGCAAAAAACGTAGATGAAAACTTATCATAATAATGTCCATTACTGCGAAGGTTTTACACCATGCTATTGATTCTCTGGTTAAGTACAGTGGTAACTCTGTATATAGATTCATTTTGAAATAAATTTAGTTTTATATATATCCTATTCGGACATAAAAACTTTTGTGTATACAAACTTTGTTTGGAATAGAATTAGCGTCTGACAAAATCTTTGTCAAATGGATAAATGCCAGAATGTTTGTAGAGAAGAAACAAGCAGTAATAACAAGCAATAATAGCATTGTCTGGAAACACCAGACAGCGTAGCTGCTTTCGAAACATTCAGTGGATAACATAGATGGAGGAATTTTAATAAAATGTCAAATATGGTAATCTCCAGCCAGATCCAAGTAGAAAAAGAGAGCAAAAATTAAAAAAAAAAAAAAAAAAAAATTTGCATGTATTTTCTTTTGAATTTATGTATTTTTGACCTAAACCGTCTATAAATTAATTTACAAAACCTATCAAAATATAATATCGAGTAACAATATGATTTTTATAGGAACGAATTAAATAGATTTTTTTTTTTATTCGTATGGGAAATATTTGTTTGATGTATGTTCTATTTAATGTAAGTTCAAGAATTTATAATATATTAAGGATTCATACTGAGATTGCAGTATACTTCGAGGTTAAATGCAGTTGGTTGGTTAAACAAGTATACAACTGACCGAACGTATTTTCATACAACTGAGAATTTGCTATTACACAATTTACAGAATAAAGCATGAATATTTTTTGTGTGGTCCTGTTCTATCAATGACTTACCTTAGCCTATGGAAACAAATCAATCAAAATCAGGAACTTACAAAATACTGTGTTTATTCTGTTAAAAAAATCTATGATTTAAAGACATTCAGAGGAATTCAACGCAATTCGAATTTCTAAAACGAAATTCAAAATAAAATATAGTCGAATATTTTCCACCTTCTAAAACATCTGCATGAACCTAAAACATCTGCATGACAATATATACGGCACTGACTGATATATATATGGCTTACAAATCCTATAATTTTATAAAATTCATACAGATGAAAAATTAAATGCCCTACTTCATTTAATAAGAAAGTTGAAGCTTTGTTTACATTCTTTTAATAAAAAAAATTATTTTACTAAAATGTTTTATTTTTTACAAAGACTATTTTTGAGTTATTATCGATTTTTGGATGAATTTTTAATATTGATTTTTAAATTATTATATGCCTAGTGTGAAAAAATACGTTTCATCTCACGTTACCGATTATAATTTCAAAATTTTCCAACTTTTATCATGCAAAGAATTACGGGCAGTTAAATATTCTACTTAAAATATTAAAAGACTTCAACCATGGAATCACAAAAAACAAAATAATAATTTAAATCCCAATATTCCACAAATATGAGAAAAACAATTAAAGCTTTTATTAAATATTTTTTTTGATGTATGATTTTATAAAAAAAATTAACTGTTGAATTTGTTGGGTGAAATTACTTTTCACATTTTAAATTGATGTGGGTAAATTTTTAATGCAGGTATTTTTAAGAGTGGAAAATATTTGAATATCTTTTATTTCGAATCTAATTTCGGAAATTTAAATTGCTCTGAAATTCTTTAAATCATAATTTTTTTTACAGAATAAACACAGTATTGTGTAAGTTCCAGGTTTTATTCATCATATATTTACCAACGAAGGCCTATTGAGAAATATCATTCCAGTTACCATAAAGCAATATTAACTAATTTCAACACACAAAAGTTTAATTCTATTTTTTTTTTTAATTTCCAACAGTGGAAAATCGTGTATTTTAAAACAGAATGTAAGGAAAATTGCTTTTAATTATGAAAATAGAGTTTAATTCGTTTGCTTGTACTCTCATGATTTTCACAAAACAGGTAGACATGATATTTAAAATTTATGTTCCTCTTTTCTATTATTCTTGCATGTACACAAAACAAAAAATACCTCTTTTATCAAATTATAGGATATGATACATGTTACAAAAATCAAATTAGAAATGTAACGTAAATTTAATTAAAATTGTTGCTATTTTGTATTGTTTATTAAAATGTAAACGAAACATTATTGAAACGATTTTAAATTATTGGTGTATTTAATATAATTTTAGCAGAATTATTATAAAAGACATGCAGATTATCTTTATTCAAAATAGAACTTTTTTTGCTTTAATAATAAAACCACTAAATTCAATCAGTTTTAATGTATTATATATTCAATATCTAGAATTAATTTTCAAATGTATTATGCACACTATGTACAAATAAACGACTCTTTGTATCTCATTTCTAATGCTTTGAGATATTTACATATGTTATTAAAATGAAGTTATCGAAATTTATCTGTTATGATAAAAGTAATATTATATTAAACGGAAAATAATGTAGTATTTAGATAGATAATTTTGGAATGAAAAAAATTATTTATTGTTCCACACGTTTATTCATTAACATATTTTTTACGTCATTTCTCTGGCAACTTTTATTTCATTCTTGTGAGTAATTTTTGGTTTTAAAAATACTAAATAATATACCTGTTTAAAGAATGTTCGATATTCCTTTTTCTGTTTTTATTCTGTTTATCTGAAATTTTGCCTTCCAGTAAATGCTGCAGAAATCTAAACATATAATACCAGCTTAAAAAATGTTCGAAATTCTTTCTATTAGTGAAATTTTGCCTTGAAGAAAATGCAGAAATCTATACAGATGATACATGTTTAATGAATGATTGATGTTATGTTATTTAATGAAATTTTGCCTTCTAGTAAATGCTGCAGAAATCTAAACAGATAGTACATGTTTAATGAATGTTTGATATATCTGGATAATTTGATATATATGGTTTTTTAGTGAAATTTTGCCTTGAAGAAAATGCTGCAGAAATCTAAATAGATAACATCCTGTTGGATATATGTCTAGATTGTGTTGGGTGAGGTAAAATTTCCTATCCAAATTTTTTCAACTTATGTTCAGTCATTTGTGTGGACTGACCTTATTTTGTTAAATAAATTTTTATTGTTTAATGCAGGTCGTTTAGTGAGTAAAGCTCGCTTTAAATTTTATAGTTGTCGACAGTAGATGTCTGGAGTGATAGTTTTGTTATTCACAAGCAGTTCAAAATAAATTACGCCTTCTATATCCCACCAAATGCAAAGCAAAACCTTCTGAAATCCTGGCTTTGCTATAGGAATAGATTTTATTTTGAATTTATCTATTGTCTTTGTCGAGTACGTAGCAGTTTTGTAAAGTATCCATTTTTTGCTTAAAAAAAAGGTCAGTGTTACTTTTTGTGGCTAGTGATATGCAAACATTTACTCGTTGTTGCCGATTTTGATCTATAAATTCATGAGGAACCCAAACAACAGCTCCTATCAATTTTAGCTGTTCCACTACTGTTTTTTTTGCGACAGTAGAGTCTACCAACTAGTTCTTTTTTGTTGTAAAGGGTTTTGGCTGTATCAATGCTTTCAAATCATCATTATCGACCTGCAAGGTTCAAGAGCATCTCTGTTCTTCTCCAAGACTAAAATTACTTTATTTAATATTTTTATTTACTTTATTTTAATTAATGGTGGACTTAGCTTTCAATTTTAGATCCAAGAAACAAGGAAGATACTTTTCAAGTTGCCTCTGCAGCATTTCCATGGAACCTAAACTTAAAATTCATGGTATGATGAATATGCAATTAATTGTATGCCATTATATTTCTGAAAAATAAAAATTAGCATATAAGGGTAATGGAATATATGGAACGATATTAACTTAAAAGTAATTTTAAAACCGAATTCGGGAATTAATATCGATTTAAATTGAGGTAAGTTAAAATCATGCATTACTTTCCGTTCAACCCAATGCATAAATGGTATCTATTTAAATTATTTAAAAATATATGTTACAATAAATCTTATTTGAGAATAAGATTTATTGTATTGTATAATTTTAAAGATTATAAATGTTATTGCAGATTCATTTTTTCTTCTTTCTAGTTACCTCTATCAAAAGCACGGATTTGAATATCACTAAAGTAGGAAGGCTGCAGATGGGAGCCTATTTGTGCATTGCATCCAATGGAGTTCAACCCTCGGTTAGCAAAAGAATAGTGCTGAATGTTAATTGTAAGTATTATTTAATATAAATATTAAGCATATGGTAATTTGGTTATTGTTTTCCAATTCTGAGATTACTAAGCTACAAAATTGACAATCTTAATGGAAGAGATGTAAGAGACTCAACGCTATCTACGGCAAAACAAGAGGGTACTTCCCTTAATGCAAGTTATGTTATCGAAATATTGAAAGAACATTTTCAATTAAAGAACACCTTATCAACCCTTACACCACAGTAACTTAATGAAAATCTTATTAGCTCCCATTTCTTAGCATGATTAATGGTGGTAATACTTACATCTCGAGAATATCCTTTCTAGTTGGTCCAAAAACGTGTACGATAGGATGTTTTCAGGAATTGCTTTAATGGAGTGTTTGAGGAAGAATTTACTTTTGATTGTTAATTACTCAATAACGTTTTAAGAAGTATTCAAAGAATGAAGAAATTGAATTTAGGGTTTGTGAATGTATTTTTATAATGATATCTATTATAGATGATATAATTAAAATTTATTTATTCTTATTCTGCAGATTCATGATATTTTCTTATTTGTATTTTTAATTATTTTTACTACGGTTAATTTTAAAATAATATTAGCTTGATTTTTTGCAAAAAAAGAAACAAAAATTCCTTTAATATTCAAGTTTATGTTACATTATTATGCTTTATTCATGATAGTTCGTTTGGTTTATTGAAATTCAACTAACATTCAATTAAAATAAATTTCCACAAAAAATAATAGAACGAATTAGAAATTTTTTTTTAAATTTAGTAGAAAATTTTATATATTGAATTAAATATTGTAAATATAATCTCATTCTTTGGAAATAAAAAAAAAAGATTTTCAAATGATTTGATTTTCAAAAGAATTCGATTTTTGAGGGTTTTTTTCAAAATAATATTTACATGATTTCATACTTGTCAGCTATGAAAATCTAGGAAAATTAATCCAATTTTTGTAATGGAATATTTTTTGTGGGAATGTGACTAATTTCATGCACTCATTACATTATTATCAAAACTTTTGGTGTAAAAGTCTGTTTTAAATGACAATGCATAATTTTGGAGACTAACTCAAAATCTCAGCTTTTCCACAATAAGGAAAAATGTGAGTCTTTGCTTCAGAAGTGAAATATTTTATATTTATTCACTATTAATTATTGATAAATGTGCATGCTTTAGCAGTATGTCAAATTTCTGCAGACATAGTTTCTTCTAGAACAAGCGTATGTTATTTTTTAATTATGTGATTTCAAAAATATATTTCATAGAATTAAATTGTTGTACTGTTGATAGTATATTATATAGTAGTTTAAAAAATTTCCGCGAATTTATGTAGGCTGTTTTTTTGTAATCAAGTTGAAATAAGATATTGCACAGTTTTCATTATATTGGCAAGGTGTCAGGTTTCACTTTTTTAAGTTTGTTAACAATGCCAGATAACATGTTTTCAAACTGGTGTATAGTAGTTGTTGTGATGAATTCCATCTACACGTGATAATTTTGCCCAAATATTTATAATGTATACCATACAAGTTTCCATTATGCGTCTCTCTCGGTCAGTTATAGTTACCAAACCAACGAGATTCAGTTGTGGCAACTAATAACTAGCATTCAGGAATTCCAAGATAACATTAACGCATTTTCTTAATTAAGATGATAACATTAGGGTGTTAATGTTTGTTAACTGTGACAGATAATAGGATTTCAAAATGTTGTATAGTAGCTGTTGTGATCTATTTCTTCTTCAAATGATAATTCTGTAAGCTACTTGTTTTTAATATATACCATACAAGTTTCCGTTATGCATTAGTTATCGAACCAAAGAGATCCACTTATGGCAAGTGATAGCTGGTATACCGGGATTTGAATGTGGACATTAACACCTTAATGCCCTCATCTTAATTAAGATATATTATTGTTAAATTAATTTTGAATAGTTGCTTAGTTAAATGCTATGTAAATAAAAATATATTTTTTAAATTTTAACAAAATAAATTCTTAAAAATAAAACCGTTGCTTAAAAAATGAAATTTAAAAAGTTAAGTTTCGACAAACCAACCAAACTAGCATGAATAAAGTATATACAAAGTACCATAAACAAGCAAATTAAAGGAATTTTTTTGTAAGAAGTCAAACTAATAGTATTTCAAAATTCAAAATACGCGAAAGAATAATTAAAAATACAGGTAGAAAAATTTTAGAAAAAAAAAAATTAAAGTTAGAAAAATAAAATTAGTGCAGTTAGGAATCAGTTACTGAGAGAAAAACATAACAAAATAAGATTACAATGTCACGAAACCGAAAGGAAAATATTTTATTATAAAAAGTCCAACTAATATTATTTCAAAATTATACATACTCAAAAAATAATTAAAAATACAAGTAGAAAAATTTTAGAAAAAGGAATTTGTTTAAAGAAAAAATCAGTGCAGTTAGGAATCAGTTACTGAGAGAAAAACATAACCAAATAAGATTACAATGCCACGAAACCAAAATAAAAATATTTTATTATTCAGTTGTGCTGTTTCTTGGAGACTGTTTTATCTCGCTTGCCCTGATAGAAACCCTAATTTTTTCGTCCAATAGAAGTTCGCCACTCTGTGTCGTCATAAACTACCCCAAAGTTTTCTTTCGCTCGCACTGTAGACCCTTTTATTCGAACATTTCCTCGTAGTGAGTTCAGGTTTCTAATTCTGAAATAGCATTCAATAGATGTGTAAGATTGCTTATTTAATTGTAGCTGGCATTCTTAATATTTTTTCTTTATTTTTATAAAATATATTTTCTCTTTTTATATTTACTTGTAAAATATATAGTTATTTACATTTAAATATACACTAAATTGTGATTTTCAAGTACATTACGACATTTGTACTAGAAAAATGTTTAAGTACGTCATAAATTGAACTATTTTTTCTTATGAATATTTAAAAAAAAGTTAATTTTGTGAATAAAAAGCTTTGTGTTAATGTATATTTCCCTTAAACTCACCCGTGTTGTATAGAAATTTCTGAACCGTTCATCTTACGTCTTGCTTAGAGTTTTCTTAATGCATCCACATAGCTGCCAGTGTGGAATGAATGAAATATCTTTGGTTTACTCGAAGAAGTTCCTCATAATGTAGTCACCGTAATCTCTAGCAAAAAGGTTTATAGGATGTCACTGTAATTATCATTTCAGCTAATTATTATTTTGATTCTCACCTTAAACTCCAGGAAGGTCATTTGTGGCATGTCACAGTAATTATCATTTCAGCTAATTATTATTTTGATACTCTCCTTAACCTCCATGAAGGACATTTGCGGCATGTCACAGTAATTATCATTTCAGCTGTTGAAATTATCTTTTCAGTTATTGAAATGACAATTTCAGCTAATTATTATTTTGATGCTCACCATAATCTCCAGGAAGGAAGTTTGGGGCATGTCACCGTATTTATCAGTTCAGAGGTTGAAATTATCAGTTCAACTAATAATTATTTTGATACTCACCATAATCTCCAAGAAGGAAGTTTGGAGAATGTCACCGTAATTATCAGTTCAGAGGTTGAAATTATCATTGCAGTTAATTATCGATTCGGGAGTCACCGTAATCTCCAAATGGAAGATAGTATGTCATTGTAGAAATTATTATTTCAACTAATTATCATTTTAGCGGTTTCCGTAACATCCAAGAAGGTAAATTTGGGGATATTATTGAAATTTGCAAAAAAACACAATAGTGTGTATATAAAAAAACCATGCAATTTTTTTCAACTTTTAATACAGTATAAATTAAGTATATTTAAAACACGATTAGTATATCGTATTAAGTGAGAAAAATAATATACTTAAGCTGTTTGTTGAATAATAATAATAAAAAAATGGAAAAGAAATTTAAAATATGATATAATTACCTGCAACAAAATACTGTTTTATAAACAAAAAATATGTTTGCTTTAGGGAAAATTAATCAGAAATAAGCAAATGCATTCAAGAAAAAAATTTCCCTGTTAGTTAAAACCTTGTGCAATCTATTTTTCATGAGAACACATGATACAAAAACATGAGATTAAAAAGTCAATGTACGTCAAATATTTTTTTTTTCATGTTCTTAAGAATAAAAGAAAATTTATGTTTAGTTTTAAGAAAAAGAAATTAGAAAAAGTTCTAGCTAATAGCGAAAAAATTCATTCTACAAAAATTCCTCAAAGCTAATTAATTTAACCATAGCTTAAATGAGGTAGTAAGTCTGAGGCAGAAAAAAGTATAGAGATTTTTTTTTAAATGCTCTTCATTTACATTCTAAAAAAAGGATTATAAATTTTATATTACATCGTTATATCTCAGATAATTTATTGTATATTATTTTTATTATTTACATAAATTTTAACCAGTTTATTTTTTATTCATTTAAGGTATTGTTTTTCCGTGAACTATTAATATTCATTTTATTCATATTAATGATAATTATTTAATACATATTGTTTTTTTTTTCTTTTCAATTCGGAAATTTCCAGGATACGAATTTATATTTAGACTTTGTATATTTAAGTTTTAAATTTTATATTACATCGTGATATCTCAGATGATTTATTGTATATTATTTTATATATTTTTATCCAATTTATTTTTATCTTGTTAAGATATTTCTTATTAAAATGATTATTAATATTCATTCTATTCATATTATTGATAATTATATTACAAATATTGTTTTTGATTCTTTTCAATTTAGTCAGCATATGAATTTATATTTAAACAAATTATTTAGATTATGGCATAAATTTAGTTAACAGTGATTATCAATTTATTTTGACGTCATGAATTATATTATGTCCCATTTTCTTTATGAATATCAGTTTTTAAATATATATTTAATGTTATAATTATAATATTATTAATTTAAAAATAAATTAATTACTTGAAAAAAAATCATGTTTTAGAAACATATTTTAGCACACTTTTGTAGAATTAATATATAACAAATTTTTATTTTTTTAAATTTTTTTATAACAAATCTTGATAAAACAAGTGCATTAAATTTGAATGAATACATTGAAACGAAATATTTGAAATTGAACGAATATAATATTGGTTTTAAAAATATATATTAAAGCACAATAATTTTTAGAATTATTATATAATAGAAGAGTTTTGAAAATTTTGATAAAACTAATATGCTAAAATTGAACAATTATTTGGAAGAATATATTGAAATCAAAAGAATGTATTGCAACGAATATATTGCAAATGAACGAATATATTGAAATCAAAAGAATGTATTGAAACGAATATATTGCAATCGAAAGAAGGTATTGAAACGAATATATTGGAGTTGAACGAATATATCTAAACGAATAAATTTAAACAGATATATTGCATTTGAATAAATATATCAAAACGAATATATTTAAACATATATATTGTAATTCAATGAATATATTTAAGCATATATATTGTAGTTCAATGAATATATTTAAACAGATATATTGGAGTTGAACGAATATATCTAAACGAATAAATATAAACATATATATTGTAGTTCAATGAATATATCTAAACGAATATATTTAAACATATATATTGTAGTTCAATGAATTTATCTGAACAAATATAAACATATGTATTGCAGTTAAATGAATATATCTAAACGAATATATTTAAACATATATATTGCGGTTCAAAGAATATATCTAAATGAATATATTGAAATGAAAATATGAAATATTATACTAAAAATTATATATTTATTATATTTTTATATATTTATTATACTTTTATATATTTATCTTAATTTTTACTCCAAAATTGTCAATGTAGAAACTTTTAAATATATATATAAATGTAAGGAGCAATAAATGTGTATTCAATAACTATTTTGCAGTTCCACCAATGATCTGGATTCCCAACCAGCTAGTGGGTGCACCAGTTGGAACGGATGTAACCTTAGCCTGCAACCTGGAATCATTCCCACAATCTGTGACCTACTGGAACAGGGAGAGCGGTACGATGGTACTTACCAACGATAAGTATAACAGTGTTCTGCTGAACAAAGGTCTTTACAAAATTGCAATGCAACTCACCATTCGAAACTTGAAGCCAGAGGACTTCGGTGCCTACACCTGCGTGGCCAAAAACTCACTAGGAGAAACTGAAGGAACCATTCGTTTATACGGTAAGAAAAATCTCTGAATTTCAAGAAAGATAAGCTTTCTAAATGGTAAAAATAATTTAGTAAATATATATTTAAATGCTGCACGAAATGTGCGAAAATAAATAAATTCAAATTCATTTTAAAAAGTTGACGGTATTGACGATATATATTCTTTGTATTTATATTCTTTATTAAATTTGCAATTGTACACTTAAAAACATGGTACAATTACGTTACGCTATTTTCATTAATTTGTTTGCTGTGCTTTATTACATTTTATCATTCGTCATTGGAACAACAGCTCCGTGGTGGCCCAAGGTAGTCACCCTGCTGCCAGATTAGAAAGTTTTTTTTCTGGGGTGTAGATTTGCCAGCTCTATGCCTTACAGTCATATTAGACAGGGACTATGAATTCAAAACCAGTAAAAACTTGCATAGTACAGCCGGAACTCAACCCGAAACCTGTGAAACCGACCGCCAGAGCTCTAGTGACTTAGCCATCAAGCCTCATTTTGTTTTATTAAAAAAAATAAAATTCATATTGTAATAGCTACTACTGTCCTTTTTCTTTTACACTTAGCGATAATAGATTGGGACTGTCATACTAATAGAAGCTAACTCAATTTCTTTTTGATGGTACGCCTTTTATTTACTGATTGTATCGCGGTATGTTGCATAGTACGAAAATGCCTGGCATGGGAAATCTGGTTGCCTAGTAGAAGTTTGTAGGTATATTTCTCATAGAAGCGGCGAAGTTGGAAAACCGTTTGTAACTCCATATGCTGATATCGTGCCGATCTCAATGTAACTCGTACAAATCTCCATGTAACTCATACCGGTCTCAATAGATCACACAGATCTCAACATAACCACAAAGAGATTCTATACATCCTCCAATTATTAAGAGCAGTTCCCTTTAAAGTTTTTCATAATATTAATATTTAAACAATAAATATCAATAAACATCAAAATTAAACATTTTATTATCAACTTATCATTTCCTTTTAAAAATATGTAACATGGAATAAATTTTAACTCAAGGAATATAACAATCTTTTAAAGTAGATTCTTATTATTTCAATTTAATGTAAAATAAAATATTTTACACATATAAAAATTTAATCTTCCTAATAATTTTTTTTATATATTTAATCCTTAAAGTTTTAACTTAATCGTTCTTACAATATATGGATATGGATAATTTTTAGAGCACTAACATTGGGGGAAAAAATTGATTATGCATTAGATTTTGAAAGATTGAAACTTTGAAATTCAATAAAATACTTAAGAAACTTGTATGCAGGATTATAATTTAGCTCTTTGAGAAGAAAAAAAATGTTAAATAGGATTATTTGAATAAAAGGATTAATCCCAAGGAATTGATTACACTTTTCTTTTATTTTATTGCACATAGTAAATCAAAATTCCAATGAAATTTTAATATGCGTTACTTGAGACTGAAAAATTAATTTTAAAAGTGATGTGTAATATTTTATTGCAAAACATTAGTATTCGATAACAAATTAAGATCACGTGCAAATTATTTTGTGATTTGCACATGATTTTGAACTTGAATAAACATGCTTATCATGAAAATATTTAAAGATATTTTCTCAAAAGTGAAGATGAAATTTTTCTTTAGAGAACATTTCTATACATCATGAAAATTATATAAGATTTCTTTAAAATTTAAACTATTCTACTAACTTGACAGATTGAGTTTGTAATAGTATGGTATATTTGAATAAGTAATCGACTGTTGAAAATGCAATCTATGAAGAAACTCTTCAACAATTTTTGAAATTTGCATAAGTTATACAAGGACATGAAATGTTTGGAAAAGTAGCATATATGTAAATAATGTACAACAATGACGTCTCCTATAATCAATATAAAAATAAGGAGCATAATATCTTCAGTCTTAAGACTTCAGCATCATTCTTTGACAATTTTCCTTAGTTCACGATTCGAATAAACACAATTAAGGGTTTTATAAAAAAAATTACAACAATTGCAAGTTATATCTTGAAAAATTTATAGTAATATTATTTTGATTAAACTTGATGAATAACTGTAAAACTGAACACTCATTTGAAATTTGCATGCGTTAGGAAAGGACATTAAATGTTTCGCAAAATAATGTTTCGTTTCTATTTATAAATAATATACAACTGTATCCTATAAGCAATATAAAAAAAAGAGCATGATGGTTTGTGTTTAGTACATAAATTACATTTTGTTTTCGTTTTTTAATACAAAAGTAAATCATGTTCTAGCTAAGATTTCAGCATTATTCTATGCACATTGTTTAGCTGAAAATTTGAATAAACGCAAGTAAAGGTAAAGCAAACAGTTGCAAATTATTTCATAAAAAATGTTTATATATATAAACATTTTATCTATCTATCTATATATATATATATATATATATATATATATATATATATATATATATATATATATATATATATATATATATATATATATATATATATATATATATATATATATATATATATATATATATATATATATATATATATATACTAATGAGCCAACACTGCAAAAACATCGGAGCTAATTATCGAATATGATTTAATTAAAGAAATTATACTCAACTAGATTAATAAGAACAAACTGTGAAATTTATATAGATAATAATTTTGAGTCATTAAGTCACATTTAATTTCTTAAAGACTACTTTCTAAGCACTCTAGGTATTTATAACAACAAACTATGAAACTTTCAGTGAAATCGTTTCAGTAACTTCTGAATCCATATGTAACACACATTGTATATTTATATAGATAATCAAAACGGCAGTGCTACTTACGGATTTTTTTATATAAAACTACTCTCTAAACACTCGTGGTAATAATAGTAATAAACTATGAAATGTTAGCGAAATCTGTCAAATAGTTTTGAGTCCATAAATAACAAACACACACACATTTTATTTTATTTATATAGATAATTGAAACAGCAACGCTACTTATCGAATTTCTTAGCAACTACTACCTAAACACTTGCTGCACTAATAGTAACAAACTGTGAAATTGTCAACTAAATCAACTGAATAGTTTTTGAGTCCATATGTAACACACATAAGACATTTTCTTTTACTTATATAGTTATTAAACTAGCAGCGTTACTTATCGAATTTCTAAACACTCATGGTACCATAACAAATAGTCAAATTTTCAGTGAAATTGTTTGAGTAGTTTTGCAGTTTTTTTGGCCCACGTACGAACATTGCCTTTCATTTATATGGCTAACAATATTGAAAAGCTACATAGGCTTTCAAGGCTTTTTTAACATCTCATTAAAACATAATTGTGTTCCGACTTGTCAAATGATAGCAAAAATATCTAACACTGAATTTGTCAAGAAGAAGACGTTCCGATCCAGTTCGAGACTTAATTCTATAATTATGCCACTTAGTGATACAGTTTTAAGCTGATTATTTGGATTAAACGAATTTGTATCAAATAGTTCAAGTTTAAAATTTATAAGAAAACATAATAATGATGGAATGCGATAGATATATGACCCCAATTCAGAGATGAACACATGGTGATTTGTGGCTTAAAGAGACCACGGAGATACTATATTTTAATTCAATACTATAAGATAAATTAACTTTGGCATTGGATAAAAGCAAACCATAATTATGTGACTACAAAACATAGAGATTTATACTAGCATCATTATTAAAGAGACAACTTAATCATAACATAAAGACGTAATGACGAATATTAATAATTTTAAGCATCCTCATCACATGGCTATATATGTTAGATCTTAAAACGCAGCAATAGAATTTAAAATTCCTAACTGAAGAATTATGGTATGATGCAAACAACTTGTGTCAACACAAATATATATATATTTCATCTGCAGTGATGTATATTTTTCCTGGATTCATTACTGAAATGTCAGTTAAATATATATTTGAGACATCTGCCCTCTTGCTCTGAAACTTACACTTTGGCAAGATCTGATGAATTCTATTTGGGTATATTTGAGTGGACGATTTTAAGGGTTATACTTGGAGATGTTAAGGAAAGCGATTGTTGGAGAAGACGGTACAAAGCAGAAATTTATAAATACTATGAGACCCAGATATTATAAAATTTGTTAACGTTAATAGATTAAACTGAGCTGCCCATACATTAAAAATGAATGATTTAAACCCTGTAAAAAAGCTCGTTTTGTCAAAGCCACACGAACAAAAAGAAGATGATGACACAAGTTGCGATAATTAGACGCAGTTGAAAAACAACTGCTGTACTAGGGGTTAAGAGCTGGGGGTGTCACCAAGAGAAATGTATGAAAATCTCTTCAAAGGAAAGCCTTGACCCACTCTGTGATTTCGTGCTGTTAATAATGATGAACTGCCATCTTGTGTTTAATGTCTCTTGTCCAGTTATTCTCAAACATTTCAAATATTTTAAATAATTGAAAGATCAATGTATACAAATTTCTGTATGATAATTAAATAAAATATTACATAAATATAATGCAATCAAAAATAAATTAAATTAAACCTACCCTAAGTTTAGCACTCTGTTTTTATGAGAAACATAAATCTGATGTGTTCTGATTTCTTAAATGTTTGAGCATACATTTGAAAAGAAACTCTTATATCTCGTCAATACATTGAATATTTTTTCTCCTTATACAATTATGGGGAGGATAGAAAATATTAATTCACATAAATATGGCGTTGAAAATTGTAGTAAAATGTTCTAGACTTTTTCATATACTGAATCAAGTTCATTGCTTACAGAAATACAAAAGGTTTCGAACGACAATTCCTTTTATTTAGCCATCAATCCACAATCGGTGGATATAGTTGTCAATTCTTCTACTGTTGATATTAAACAAAAAGGACTTGAAGTTTCCATGAATGAATTTCTAATCCAATCATTTTGTTAAGTGCTGGAAAATAAGGGCACATTTTTTCTTCTAAACTTGTTAAATGTTCAATATTATAGGAAGTGTTTCATTTATGCAAGTGTTATTTACCAATGGAAACATTTCCAAATTACCTTCAACATATTTTTTTTCCAAATCTTTAACTTCTTCTTAAACTCATTCATTTTGTTTATTATCTTCTTTCTCTTGTATGCTAGTATTCAAGATATTTAGCTACTGAAATATATTGCTGTGCCCAAAAAGTAAGACTAATTATTTTTTTTTCAAATACTCTTTATTTATTCTTCCAAATTTGTTTAATCGCCTTCAAAGTAATCCCCTATGGACACAATCTACATCACCAACTTTTTTTTTCTTTCAAATCCGCAAGGCATGCTAAAAAGTCATCGCAGGGATGGCCTTCAACGCGCACGGCGATTCACGTTGAATCTCTTCAATCGACTGAAAACTGTGTCACCGGACTGGTCTTTTGAGTTTTGGAAATAACCAGAAGTCGCACGGTGTGAATACGGTAGTTGTGGAACGATATGGGTTTCATTTTTGGCGAAAAAGTCACAAAGAATCAATGCAGTGTGAGCTGGCGCCTTCAGTGTTTTCGGTACCAATCGAGATTTGAATCGTTTGAGGCCCAAAATGGAATTGATCGATCCTTTCGAAATTCCAAAATCGTCAGCAAGGTCTCCAATTGTAAATCGATGGTTTGCAATCACCAAATCTTTAATTTCTTGGACGGGATCTTCGTCGGTTGAGGTTAATGGTCGACCAAAGCGCTCTACATCTTCAACGCATTCTCTGCCGTCTTTGAACTGTTTATACCCCTTCTAAACATTTCTTTCCGATATATGAATGTTCACCGAATGCCTTCTGCAACATTCTATACGTTTCTGCAAACAAAATTTAACACAAGTTCTTTGCTCAATTAATTTAGACATTTCAAAAATCGTCGGAATTAGTTTTAGCGTCTCAGCCAAGCCAAACATAACTCAAACACTAATGAATATTTTGAAGTAAAGTTTCACACAGATATCAAGGACAGTGCCAGCAACCTAAAAAAGAAAAAAACATGGAAATTCCATAAGCCACGGGAATCTTAAATTGAAAAGTGATCTTACTTTTTGCATACAATATTATATAATGTATTATCTTAACAGTTTTACAATTCAAGTCGAAAAAATTGTTTTTACTTATAATAAGGTAGTTGCAATAAAGTGTAGAAAATAGTACATCAAAGCAAATATCCTAAATTCTTGATATATTGAGAAGTAGCGTATCAATAGCTCGTAGCTACTAAATAACATTTCCTTTTACGCGCCTAAACTAAAATTAAACTTAAGTTTTAAAGACAGCCTCGCATCATCTAGTTCCTAAAAGGAAACGAGAATACGATGGAAAATAATAGATGTTGAAGATTCACTATTCGCTTTAAGGGAATTGTTTTCTTTGAAAATCAAGCTCCCAGATCTCTGCTGCCTCCAAGTTAAGATTCGGCCTGAGCAAACTTTCTTCTTGAAGGGTGGATTAGATCTTCAAAGCTGATGTGTACTCATGGATGGCATTAATAGGTAGAGAGGATGATTCTTACATGAGATACTCACTATAATTGGGTTTTGTACTTTGCTGTAGTAGAAGACTTAATACTAGTACGTGATTAGAATCTGGTATTTGAAAGAAAAGCGATTTTAATCTCCAGCATCATCTCCCTTTGCATCAACGCTGGCAGCATTCTGGATTCTGAAAACATTCCCTTTTGGAAGACTTTGATGTGTACCGGAACTTTTTTAATTAATGGTGCTGAATTAGTGCTTTGGGAAAGGCACTGGAAATTCCTTGCTCATTAAATGATGAATGAAGAAGCACTAACGTTTATTTGGATTACTGGATGAGCCTTCGTTTCAGCTTCCTGGGATCCGTTAGCACAGAAAGCTGAAATGAAGCCTTTGACTGGTTGAGAGTGGAAAAAATATTAAAATAAGTATAGAGTATGATTTAATTTTAATAGATATTAAATGAACATATATTTAAAAGTTCTTATTAAATTAATTACTTTATGCATTAATAAATACTTTTATAATACAAAAATTATTATTTTGCTCTTTTCTTTCCCTCGATTAACATACTGCTGTGATAGTATCAATAATTTATATAAATAAACAAAGCAAAAAAAAATCAAAGAACAATACACTCCATAAAAATTTATATAACGTTGTGTTAATTTTTCTTTTTCGTAGTTTAATGTTTACTAATCTAACATTCTTTATAAAGAAAAATACGAAATGTATTTTAGCAAGACAATAAATATTACTATTTAAATGCAATCTTTAAAAGTTATAAAAATGTAAACTTAATAAATAGCAAGATTTCTTCACTTTTATTTTATTTTTATAATGGCATAAAAAAATAGGGCGTGCAATATTAAAAAAAAAAAATGCTGAAAACACTTCCTTTTCAGGACTTTGATGTGTACCGGAACTTTTTTAATTAATGGTGCTGAATTAATGCTTCGGAAATGGCACTGGAAATTCCTTGCTCATTAAATGAGGAATGAAGAATAACTGAAATTTATTTGGATTACTGGATGAGCTTCGTTTCAGCTTTCTGATGATCTGTTAGCAATCTCAGACTGTTTGAGATTGGAAAAAATATTTAAATAAGGCTTGTATTTAGCAGAATTTATTACTAATAGATATTAAATGAAGATAATAATATATTAAAATTCTTATTAAATTAATTGGTAAATAATTTTATAAAAAAATATACATAAATTTTTCTCTTTTCTCGAAAATATTTCGTCGAGTACTGCTGTATACTATGAATAATTTATATAAATAATCAAAATAAAATAATCCAATTCATAACCCACTCTATAAAAATTGATACAACATTGTATTAACTTTTACCTCTTCATAGTTTTATGTTTACTAAGTTAACTTTTTTTATAAAGAATAATAAGAAATGTATTTTAATATTACAATAATTATTATTAATTAAGTGCAATCTTTAAAAGATATAAAAATATAAACTTCATAAATAACAAGCTTTCTCCACCTTCATTTTATTTTCGCAATGACATACAAAACTAATGTACAATATTTCGAAAAAAAATTATAAACTAGAGTTTAAAATGTTGCTTAAAATATTATAAATTAAACCTGTTATCATTTAATTATAATTTTTAAAAAGTAAAAAACTCACATAAACGTCATAAAAAACTCAAAATATCGGATATAAAAATTGCGAATTGACATAATAGCATCAATGGTTTCGCCTCAAGATTATATATGTATATATATATATATTGTAGCCATGCTGCTTCCTACGCACAACAAGTGTACTCCCTTGTGGCGTTAAGGAGAAATGATCAATAGGCATCGAGACTCTAACCTGAGAGGACGTATGGCGCAACTGACGCTGCCATTAGTTACAATCTCTCAGCCTGAGAGCTAGAAGTGGAATCCTTCTATAAATTTTCAATTAGATGTCTTTAAATGTGTTAATGCTGTGTGCTAAATATTGTCTATCTTTAATTGTGGTCTTTATGCGCTTGTAAGTAAAGCTGTCTGTTTTTAAATTTGTGTCTCAACCTGATCGCACCCAGATCCAGCTGCAAACAGCCGACGAACACTACAATGTAAATTGTATTTGGTAATATTAATTTATTGTAATAGGGACCTGATGGCCGAGTGAGTAGCGCTCAATGCCGCAGGTTTCGGGCTTCAGTCTTGGCGGTTCCATGGGTGTTAGTGGCGGTTCAGGAATCCACTTAAACTTGTAGTACACTACTTAAACAGTAGGTCCCGTTCTAACATGACTGTATATCGTTTGACGTAGTGTTGACAACCCTACAACTTAAAAAGAAACATCTCCTATCTATAAATCTGCAGTATACAGACGGCATTGTCCAACCACGGGACAGTTGAGTACATAAAAAAGAAGAAGAATATGCTGTACAATCTTTTCAAATTTGAATAATTCATATTAAATTATGTTCCGCTGATTCATATGTTATGATATATAAAGACTAGTGAAGTGATGTTTATTTAACTTATTCATTCTCTTCAAAACATAAATCCGCACTTGGATCTTTATATATACTTATATTATAACATCTCGTAAACTATCACTTGTTGTAATCGGAAGCCAAATATGCTTTTTCAATAAATGACATCTCGTGAGTCTTTTCACTTTATTTTATTGCCATGGATATTTAAGAAATTTGATGCAATTGGAGTCCAGCCTCAGAAGGCGATAGGAGAGAGAGAAAAGCACATCCAAGAACTATTGTAGTTTTAAAACATCTGCTACCAGAAGGAATGAAATTGTAAAAAAATCACTAAAATTGTTTATTTCTTTCTATTTTATGGATTCTGGTAGAATAAAAATTGTATAATGTTCATAAGTATAAATGTTCAAGTATTAATGAATTATATAAAAGCAAAAATTTAATTATGTACAATTATGAAACTCAAGGCCAATAGTTATTGCAGTAATTAAATCCAGGGGTGGCCAACACACGGCCTGCTTTGAATATTTTTCGGCCTGTGAGATATATCTCACTTTTACAAAACATATTTATTTTATAATGGCTAAAGTAGTGAAAACCAATGTATCAAAAAATACATCTTGTGTACATCCATATGTTCAAAAATTAACTGTTGAAATAATGAGAAAAGAATAATTTTGATTTTATAATAATATTCTTGCGAATATATGAAAGATATTGTCTGTTTTAAATAAAACTCATAAATAATCATTAAATTATATTCCGTGAACTTATGATGCACGTGCATCTTTTAACATCTAATATAATAAGGTTGTAATATGAATATATACTCATGTTTGTGAAAATTGCAACACCATGAAGGAATCATCATAATTGAATGAAATTTAATACACAGTTGAGTGGTAGTGGTACAAATAAATGATTAAATGTTCAAAGCAAACAAACAATAACAAGAGATCGGAATCAGTATTTTGTGTAGCCACCACGGGCCGCAATAAGTGCTGCTATACGACATGGCAGGGAGTCAAACAAATTTTGAATGTCAGCCTGAGGAAGAGTATTCCATATTGTTTGTATGCGCACCCAAAGTTCGTCTGCAGAAGCAATAAGACGAGGATCACGAGCGAGACCCGACCAACGAAATCCCACACATGTTCAATCGGCGACATATCCGGGGAATACGCAGGCCAAGGAAGAATCTGTACCTGCCGCGTTGCAAAGAAGGATGGAACAGTCCTAGCGATATGAGGACGGGCATTGTCCTGTTGAAATACTGCGCCTGGCAAGCTTTGAAGGAAGGGAACAGCATGGGGATGTAGAACTTCACTGATGTACCGGTTACTGTTCAGAATGCCCACAATTCTTAGCAATTGAAATCGTCCATGATATGCTATGGCACCCCAGACCATAACTCCGGGTGTTCGTCCACTGTGGCGTTCGATAATGCAATCCGGAAGATGGCGTTCACCGGCATAGCGTCTGACACGAATACGGCCATCATGGTACCACAAATTAAAGCGGGATTCGTCCGAAAACACGGCATGCTGCCAATCTGCACGCCAGTCTCTATGCTGAGCGGCCCATTGTAGCCGCAGGCGGCGATGGTTTAGCGTGAGAGGGATCCTGTATAAAGGAGTCCTTGCTCGCAATCCACGCTGCAGCAGACGTCTACGAATTGATGAAGCACACAATGAAACACCTGTAGCTATTGACCATTGTGCTGCCAATTGCCTAGAGGAAGCTGTACGGTCCGTCAGCGCCATGAGGACCAGGTGTCTATCATCGCGAGCTGACGTCACATTTCGGGGTCCACTCCCGGATTTCCGAGTTGTCCGACACTCGTCCGTCCACTGCTTCCAAAGACGCATCACTGTGCTGCTGTTACGCTGCACACGAGCGGCTACTGCACGATAAGACAATCCAGCTTCACGAAGGCCAATGATTCTCCCCGTTCAAACTCTGTAAGTTGTTCAAATCTCGCTCTCTTTCGTCGAAGAGGCATAAGTAACGATTGAGCTAACGTTTACCACTAGCAGATAACCACCGATAACCATACACGCCTCGCTACAGCCATCTATTTATTCGGATCCATCCGCGGTTCAGAGGGCGCTGCTCAGCATACGCATGCGCTACGGATTTGAAATTGTAATCATTTGCATATCATGCGCTAATTTGCATTTCCTGAAAATTTCAGCTCCCTCGCGTAAGTCATTCATGGTGCTGCAATTTTCACAAACAGGAGTTTAAATATATCTAGAGTGGTTCTAAATTTAATACGAGGATATATAATTGTATATGGGGCCCGTGGAATTATGATACATTTCCAAAATGACCCGCAACATCATTTGAGTTGCCCACCCCTGATTAAATCTGTTAATTATAAATAAGGAAATAGAGAACAAGGAAGCAGGAATATATATGTTACATTTTTGAAGGAATATTACAGGAATATATATGTTACATTTCCTGTTAGGAATGTAACATATATATTCCTGTAATATTGTAACATATATATGTGTATACATATGTAACATATATATGTGTATACATATGTAACATATATATGTGTATACATATGTAACATATATATGTGTATACATATGTAACATATATATGTGTATACATATGTAACATATATATTCCTGTATACATGTAATACACATATTCCTGTTTTCTATTTATTTATTTGTTAATTACGTTAAGTTGTTTTTGACTTACACTTTACCAAAGTGTTTAGAAACCTTGTGTTGTTTAGAAAATACTTGTCGTTAAAAAAATATATTCCCATCATTTTTCTGTCATGTATACGTTTGTATCGAACACCGGTTAAAAACCTCTAGAGCATTTAACGATTTAAATACTTTTTTCTTTCTCAGTTTGAGAGGATTTATTTCATAGATAGGTCCTAGTTTTTTAAGATATATTACATTTTATTTTCATCCTCAATTCCAAATCCCTCTTTGTTCGATGGATCTACTCGTTCGAAAAAATTGTTTCTTGTAGCCCCAACGTATAACTTTGTCATTTTGCGGACACTGAAAAATTGCTCCATCCACTCAGTAAACAGGATCCTTTAAGTTGGCAAGGGAGCCATTTACTGTGACACGCTAACGGAATACGAATGAAATTCGTCTTACTTCGTCTTCATTCTGTTTGTTTGTTCGACTGCTCTCTTTTGTGGCTGCGGATGGATATTGGCTTCAGTCCAGAATTTAAAATTTAACTTTACCCTCATGGTAACTGTTTATATATTGTGGAATTACCTATTTCCCAACAGCTCTGATGCGGTAACGTACTTTTGAAACTCATCTGTGGGTTATTTCAAAGAATCTAATGCATAAGTCTATACACACATTCGGCTTAAATTAGTCGTTTCTGTGTATCACTTTCGTTTTAAATAAATACGTTTGGTAATTAATTTTAAATTTTAGTCAGAATTTGCGTGAGACTGTTTTGGATGAAAGTAAGAAAATTACTTGAGATACTGCTTACAAAATTTTTACTCTTTTCTGTATAGGTGGTATACTTTAAATACTTAATACATTGATTAGTCAAACAACCTCCAAATTTTAACCAATAGTCCTGATACATAAAGGGAGACACGAGCTTATGTATCATTATGAGTTTATGAACCATGATGAGTTGATGAATTTTATGAGTTTATGAATTTTATGAGTTTATGAATTTTACGAGTTTATGAATTTTATGAGTTTATGAACCATTATGAGTTATGAGTTTATGAAACCATTGTGAGTTTATGAGTTTTATGAGTTTACGAACCATTATGACTTTATGAGTTTTATGAGTTTATGAAATCATTATGACTTTATGAGTTTAATGAGTTTATGAACCATTATGAGTTTATGAGTTTTATGAAACCATTATGAGTTTATGAGTTTTATGAAACCATTAGGAGTTTATGAGTTTTATGAAACCATTATGACTTTTTGAGTTTTTAACAAGGTTTCCATGAGTTTTTTCAGCATGTCCATGGACCTAAATGAGAAAATTTCGTAATTATTTTTTGAATTTTGAATAAATCTCTAAAAATTAATTAGAGTACCGTAAAGAGTTATATTTCTTTAATATCTTGGCTAGATTATCTAATACTTTTCATAGGAAGTAACAAGCATTTATATTAATTGCATACGTGTTTAATGACAGAAATAACATTTCATACTAAGCGCATGTGAATTACTATAAAAAATATAATTATTTTATATCACTTAACAGTTCTTTCATATTCAGAAAAATTCCTTGTTAACATTTATCAAATTGCTTACTTGATACGATATTAGCTAATAGCATAATTTTGATATTCCTTATGAATAGCCTGTTCTGTTTGTTAAACTATCCGTTTAAAATTTATACGAAAAATTTCAAGAAATAATTCTTTCTAATTGTGATTTTCAAACAATTAACAATTGAAAATAAGGGAAATGGTTTACATATCTAACATAGCATCCCTATATTTTCGTCAACACCCTACAATAGTTTATTGTTCTCTTTCAAACGAAAACCAAACATTAATTTGCATGTTCATTCTTCACCATACTGTTGAGAAACATTAATAGATAGTTTTGGTTGCACAGAAAAACATTTTAATACATTTACTGCAAAGCATTTCAAATTTACTATATTTACTATAAAGGGAACGTTTTTGTATTTATAATCTTTTTGAAACTACTGAAATAAATTAATTTATTATTACAATTTTGAAAACGGTACATTATTAATTAAATTTAGTAAATTTAAAACATATAAAATTAATTTTTTCCAATACACAAATATTTTATTTAAAAATAATTTGTGCTAGTCATTAATTTAAATGTCATTAATAGTATGAAATAAGATTTCTTAAAATGTGTTTGTGTAATAATACTTAAAAAAGTATAAATTAGTTCTTTCAACTTTTTAAAATTTTATCTGAGGTTAAATAATTATGAGGACATAGTTTCAATATGAAATGATAATAAAGTAAATATATGAATTTTTAAGATATTTAAAGATATAGAAATGCCAAAATAAAATATTTTGAGCTTCTTTTGAAAAATAAAACTTTCTACACCAAATTTAAACTAAATTTATCTTGAATTCGAATATTCAAGATGATAGGAAAACTGTTTTTATTTTTAAAATTAATTTATTTATGAGTTAAATTTTTAACATTGAATGAAATGTTCCCGCGCGGACATGAAGCCAAATACAAATTTTTTTAACAAAGTTTAATCATTTAAATTCACTGGTTGTCATGGGTTTTTTCTAAACTCAAATTAACCATACTATACAAATAAATGTTTTATAAAATGCTACCATTTTCGTCAAACAAATGTTATTTTATATAAGAAAATTTAAAACAGGCATTGCTTTCCAAAAGAATTTAATGTATCACTTCTTAAAGTTATTTCTCATTTCAAATTAAAAATAGAGAAACCACAATTTAATTCCTTCAATTGATTAAAAAATTTAAAAACATTAAATTTTTAAATTTTTGATTCATTTTGCATAACGCACAAATTTTATAAAACATATTAGATTGATATCTTTTCTTAAAAAGTAATATTAAAAGCATATTTATGTTACCACGTATTTTAGGAAAATACTTACACAGATTACAAACTTTTTCCATTAAAATAAACATATGTTATTTTTAACTTAAATACACGCATATGATAAAGCGATTACCAATCGTTGCATTCAGAGTTTTCATCGCGCATTGACATGTAGCTAGAATTCATTTTCCTGTGTAGCATATAAATAGCGTAAGAGCTCTTTTAAAGTCTTGTCAGAGACAAAATACTTTATACTTTATGCAGAGAAAAACATCTGCACTGGAAATCTCCTTGATACTCGCCTAAGACTTACTTCCTTGAAATTCTTCTGCGTGTATTTGTGCCGTAAGCCAGATTTTAAAAGAAATATATATAAAATAAATGTTTCATATATATATATTAAGAAAAAGGTACAGAAATTTTTACGTATAGTTGTTGAAAGATATAAACTTGTTTGTTTTTAGTAAATCTTAATGAATATAATTATAAAATATCTTTGAATAAATTGTATACATTTTACATACGGTAATACATGTTAAAAAATTACAAATATATTGCACATAATTTAATGGCTCATTTATTTATGAATGCTAATGAATTTTACATATGCATCTGGTATTAAATTTATTCCAGTTTTTATCAAGGTGAATTATTATGTAAATGCAATAAATTATCTTACAACAGTGTCGAGTACGATTAGCATACAAGATGTGTAATCTAAGTATTTCCTTTTAGTGTGAAAGTAGACAAAAATATTGAAAAAATTAAAGCAATATTGCTCATTCTTAATTTTTTAAAATAATTCTTCATACTAAATTTTTAAGTTAAAATAGATTGAAAATATTTTTATATAAACACAAACTGATTTATTATTTTTTGGCAATTAAAAAAAAAAAGAACGTATACTTATAGTCTACATATTTTAGGAAATGAATTACGCAAAACACAAGTTTTTACCATTAACATATGCATATATATTTTTTTAACTTAAATATACACATATCATAAAGCGATTACCGATCGTTTTATTCAGATTTTTCATCGCACATTGACATAGAGCAAGAAGTATTCATTCTCCTATGTAGCATATAAATAGTGTAAGAGCTCTTTTAAAGTCTTGTCGGACACAAAAATACTCTATACTTTATACAGAGAAAATATATTCACTGGAAATCTCCCTGATACTTGCATAAGACTTACTTGCTTTAAATTCTTCTGCGTGTATTAGTGATGTAAGCCAGTTTAAAAAAATATAAAGTAAACTTTTCATATATTTTACGAAAAAGGTACAGAAGCTTTTATGTATAGTTGCAAAAAAATATTCGATTGTTTGTTTTTAGTAAATTTTAATGAATATAGCTAGAAATCTATACAAAAACTTTTAATAAATCGTATTATACATTTTACAAAATAAAAAATTACAACTATATTGTACGTAATTTATTGGTTTATTTATTTGTAAATGATAATGAATCTTACATACACCTGGTATTAAAAAGTGTTCAAGTTTTTCTGTAGGTAAAATATTATATGAATGCAATAGATATCCTACAACAGTGTCAAGTTCGATTAATATGGAAGATGTTTAATGTAAGTGTATCCTTTTAGTGCGAAAGTTGACAAACATATTTAAAAAATGGAAGCAATATTGCCTATTTTTAATTTTTTTAAATAATTCTTCATTCTTAATTTTGAAGTGAAAATAGATTGAAATTGTTTTTATATAAACACGAACTGATTTATTATTTTTTGGCAATTAAAAATGAGCATATACTTATGTTCCACATATTTTAGGAAAAGACTTACACAAAATACAAAATTTTCCCATTAACATATTATTTAAACTTAAAAACACATATATCAGAAATAGATTGCTGATCATTTCATTATTTTCCATTGCACATTGACATAGAGCAAGAAGTTTTTTTTCTATTCCAGGATCAATTTAGTTCTATGCAGCATCTAAATAGTATAAGAGCTCTTTTAAAGTCTTGTCAGAGACAAAATACTCTATACTTTATATAAAGAAAACATCCGCACTGGAAATCTCCTTGATACTCGCATAAGACTTACTTGCTTGAAATTCTTCTGCATGTCTGTGCTGTAAGCCAGTTTAAAAAAAATATATATATATATATAAATTAAACTTTCCATGTATTTTACAAAAAAAGCACAGAAGCGTTTAGGTATAGTTGTAGAAAAATATTCACTTATTTGTTTTTTTTTTGTAAATTTTAATAAAAATAGTTTTAAAATAACTTTTAATAAATTTTATACCTCTTACATTCGCTAATAAATATTAAAATATTTAAAAATATATTTATGTAATTTAATGGTATATTTATTTGTGATTTCTAATGAATCTCACATACATATCTGGCATTAAAAACTGCTCCAGAATTTCCTCAAGGTAAATTATTATGTGAATGAAAAGGATTATCCTACAATAGAGTCGCGCTCGATTAGTATGAAAGATGCTTAATATATGTATATCCTTTTAATATGAAAGTAGACAAAAAATATTAAAAAAATGTAAGAAATATTGCCCATTCTTAAGTTTTTTAAATAATTCTTCACGCTAAATTTTTAATTTAAAATAGATTGAAATTGTTTTTATATAAATACAAATTGATTTATTGCTGTTTTTTTGGCAATTAAAAACGAACATTATCTCAATGTGAATTCTCTTCAATGCTTTAAGACCTTAATTGCTATAGTTTCCACAGATCCTGATTGAACATCATTATGTATATTTTATAAATGAACGTGTCATACTACTTCCCTAGTATTCATAAACTGGAGAATGAGACAAAGTAGTAAATAAAATGCATTTCATTTACTACTTTGTCTCATTCTCTTTACCACTCTTTATTATTTCTCTTTTATTATTTTTTAAACTCTGGATTTAAAAAATCCATGATTTTTGACTTTACAACAGGATTTTTCTAATTAAGATTAAACAAAATTCAGAATGTTTTTTCGTCTAAAATATGTATAATGTAAATATTTATAACAATTTGTACAAATGCAGTAGTTTATAACTGAAAAATTCTCCTTTGTTTTGTTATATAAAGTTTAGAAGTTATCTATCTCATCATGAAAACTGCAAAAAAAATATATATTGAACAGTAGAGTACAAGATTCTTACAAAGCATCAATTGCACCACTGTTTCATTTTCTGAGTTTCTAAAAGTAGAAGAATATATTTTTCTTTCGTTTATCTCAATGAAGCGTTGTCACCCAAATAAAATACTCAAGGAGCTTAAATCATTTCTACTCTGAATTTTCAATCGGAGAAAGGAACTGTCTCTTTAAGTCTCACTATCTATCAAACGTCTGAATTTGGGGTTTAGAAGAATTGAAAATGGGCTGGGTAGGACTTTGATGCAAACCAATGATCCACCAGTAGTTTCAATTTCAAAAGCACACTACTGTAGCATGCACTTTGGATTATTCTTCCCTGGAACATTGAATAGGAAAAACTTGAAATTTCTTCCCACGTATATTCCTTACGACTCTACCCAAGGAATATATAGCACAGCCTAAGTCGGATACAATTTTAGGAGGATACCAACTAGGTTAACAATATTTTTCTTTTTATTTGGTCAGTGTTTTTCAATTTATTTCTGGTATAAGGAATCGAAATCCTACTTGAATTTTCATTCAGTGACTGTGAGGTTTTGAATCTTTTATACGGCGATCTCAAATACAGATTCTATATCACCTAATTTAATATGAATGGGATTTGACATAAAATATACTTTGTATCCCGTTCTATTGGACTCTATAAGATCTAAATATTTAACGTCCAAAGTGAAAATAAAGAATCAGCAGTGTCATTGCAAGTATTTCTGAATCTGTTATAATCCATAAATATATAATTAACAAAACAACTTCTTGAACAGCATGTGTAATTAATTAATTACTTGGTTTATAAAACAATAAAACTGTTTCAAAAAGCATATGTTGTATATACACTTATCAAAAAATTATAGATTCACTATCACAATCTGATACAAATACAGGATTTTGATAAAGTATCAATTGCATCATTATGATAAATGAAATGCATCATAAGAAGCCGCCTAGATTTCAATAATACATGATTTTTTACTTGTTAAAATACAACATAAATTCTTCAATTAAAAATAAACGAAATACAAAAATGATTTTATATTCGATAATACTTTTGAATGTAAAAATTTACGTCAATTTATACGAAATGTAGAAGTTTCTGAATGAAAATTATACTTCGATTTTATTATATACAGTTTATAAATTAACTTGCCATGGAAACTTTAAGAACCATTATTTTGCTAAAGAATCATTTACATCATTATAACAAATGCAATACATAAAAAAAAAGCTGCATATATTTATGATTTTTGGCTTGTTAAAATGCAACATGACATTTTCAATTAAAAATAAATGAAATTCGAAATGACTTTATCGATAAAAATGTTTTCCGTATAAAAATTTATATCTATTTATATCAAATATAGAAGATACTGAATGAATATTATATTTCAATTTGTTATATAAAACTTGTAAATTGCAAGAACCAGATATTGAAAAGTGAAAATGAGTGAAAAGGGATTCTGATAAAGAGTCAATTGCATCTATATTTCATTTTCTGAGTTTCTAAAAGTAGAACAGCATTTTTCTTTCGTTTATCTCAATGAAGCGGCGTCACCCAACTAAAATACTCAAGGAGCTTAAATCATTTCTACTCTGAATTTTCAATCGGAGAAAGGAACTGTCTCTTTAAATCTCACTATCTATCAAACGTCTGAATTTGGGGTTTAGGAGAATTGAAAATGGGGTGGGTAGGGCTTTGATGCAAACCAATGATCCACCAGTAGTTTCAATTTCAAAAGCACACTACTGTGGCATGCACTTTGGATTATTCTTCCCTGGGACATTGAATAGGAAAAACTTGGAATTTCTTCCCACGTATATTCCTTACGACTCTTACCAAGAAATATATAGCACAGCCTAAGTCGGATACAATTTTAGGAGGATACTAACTAGGTTAACAATATTTTTTATTTAGTTGGTCAGTGTTTTCCAAATTATTTCTGGTATAAGGAATCGAAATCCTACTTGAATTTTCATTCAGTGACTGTGAGTTTCTGAATCTTTTATACAGCGATCTCAGATGCAGATTCTATATCACCTAATTTAATATGAATGGGATTTGACAAAACATATACTTTGTATCCCGTTCTATTAGATGTCTGTAGGATCTAAATATTTCACGTCCAAATTGAAAATAAAGGATTCGGCAGTGTCATTACAAGTGCGTTTCTGAATTTGTTACAATCCATAAATATATAATTATCAAAGCAATTTCCTCAACAGCAGATGTTATCAATTAATTAATTGTGTTTATGAAACAATAAACTTCTTTAAAAAGTTTATATTGTACATCCACATATAAAAAATGTATAGATTCACTGTGACAATCTGATACAAATACAAGATTGTGATAAAGAATCAATTGTATCACTATGATAAATAAAATGCATGATGAAACGCGAAATCAGATTTAAATAATACATGTGTTTTAGCTTGTTAAAATACAACTTGTATTTGTCAGTTAAAAATAAACGAAATTCAAAATAACTTTAGCGAATAAGACGTTTTCGCATATAAACATTTACGTCAGTTTATACCAAATATAGCAGTTTTTAATTGGAGAAATTCTACTGAGATTTTCTATATAAAGTTTATAAATTGAAACCTGCAAGAACCAGAAATTGAAAAGTAAAACTAAAGGATTCTAGTAAAGATTCGATAGAATCATTCTGATAAATGAAATACATAAAAATTGGTTTCCTAGATTTAATTATTCCTGACTTTTAACTTGTTAAAATACATGATTTTTTCAATTAAAATAAGCGTAATTTCAAATGACTTTATCGCCAATAATGTTTTTGCATATAAATAATCATATCAATGTATGCCAAATACAGCAGTTTTTAGTTTAAAAAGCTAGTTAAAAAAATTGTTTTAGTTAAAAAAAACCCTATTCTTGTATGCTATATAATGATTGAAAATTATCTCACCGTAAATGCTGTAAAAGCCAGATATTAAACAATAAAAGTACAAGATTCTGATAAAAAATCGTTTGCATCTCTATTTCATTTTCTGAGTTTCTAGAAATAGTAAGAGTATTTGTTTTCGTTTATCTCAATGAGGTGGTGTCACCCAAATAAAATACTCAAGGAGCTTAAATCATTTCTACTCTGAATTTTCAATCGGAGAAAGGAACTGTCTCTTTAAGTCTCACTATCTATCAAACGTCTGAATTTGGGGCTTAGAAGAATTGAAAATGGGGTGGGTAGGGCTTTGATGCACACCCATGATCCCCCAGTAGTTTCAATTTCAAAAGCACACTACTGTAGCATGCACTTTGGATTATTCTTCCCTGGGACATTGAATAGGAAAAACTTGAAATTTCTTCCCACGTATATTCCTTACGACTCTACCCAAGGAATATATAGCACAGCCCTAAGTCGGATACAATTTTAGGAGGATACCAACTAGGTTAACAATATTTTTTATTTTATTTGGTCAGTGTTTTCCAATTTATTTTTGGTATAAGGAATCGAAATCTTACTTAAATTTTCATTCAATGACTGTGAGTTTTTGAATCTTTTATACAGCGATTTCAAATACAGATTCTATATCACCTATGAATACTACACTATTACAATCTATAACATTAATTTACAGCTTTTTTAAAATTTCATTATTAAGTACTGAAATAAGTTATGAATGGCATATATGGATCATTTTGAGATAAAATATAATTATTAAATTTAATAATAATATATTAGCATATACTTAAAAGTCACTTCAAATAAAAAAAAAGTAGTTAAATTAAGCTTTACATGGAAAAACTATTTCAATGGAAAGCTTAACATGTATTTATATTAAAAATAAACATTCAAAAGATGATTTAACGTAATCCTCACCATAAAGATTGGATAAAAATCTCCAAGAGGAAAGATTAAAAAATGAGATTTCTGTTTTCGTTAATATCATTTTTAGCAGAACTTTGACGTTCACTTACGGAATATACTCCTCTCGTTTGGATTAAAATAATTTCTAGGAAGACATTCATTTTCAGGGAAGTACAAACCTTGACATCAAGCTGGTCACATGCAATCCCCTTCATAATATATCAACTTTTTATAAAAATAAAGTATGTAATTGATAAAATTTTATGAATATGTTTACTTAAATCGTGAAATATGAATCATAAATAGATAAATAAAAAATTCAAAAATTAGAATAATTTTCCATTTTGTTTTAAATTTCATTATTGACAAAATCAGATAATTTCACAATAACTTGCTAGCCAGAATGTAAGTTCACTATATACGTAATTTTTGTTTTATTTTTACAAAATTTATATTCAAAATAGGTTTCCTTTTAAAATTACACCGAAAAATAGATGTGTGTTTGCTGTTATATTGCACTTATTTTGCTATATTGCATAGAAAATGTATAAAAATTTTTGATATTAGTAACATGATATACAGTAATTATGAATGGTGATTAATTAAGATAGTTAAGTATGAAACAAATTTACTTGTTAAATCAAAATCATTTATAAGAAAAGATCAATTAAAAAACATTGTAAAAAATGTATAAGGTCACGAAAACCCAAGTTTAGTTATGTAATTCATAGTAAATGTATTAAAAATAATTAATTTCTTTAATACTCCTACTAATTTATTACCTGCGTGCAAACACTATAATTACATTACTTTTTAATGTTCCATTTTTTCGACCAATTAAGCTACTTAGTTTACAAAAGTGCTTCTATAATAAGCGTAAATTATTAAGGAAATATCCAAAAATTTCCGTACTTCATTTTTGACAGTAGTTCTTATATCTTACATGGTCTTCTGCTACTCATGTGCCTCATCTGATTTCTTAGCTGCAAAATATGACTACAGTGAAAGAAAGTCTATGTGACCCAAAGTCATTTGTATAGGCGGGTGATCTTTCTCTTCTTACATATATTTTTATTACTTGATTTGTTTTACCACCGTTTTTGAATCTTTTATTTATGAGTTTTTGAATCTAAAATTATTTTTCAGCTGGATTGTTTTACATAGTTTAAGTATTTTTACACTTTCTGTTCATAATTATGCAAGTATGCAGATATTAACTTATCTAATATAGCTATTACTGTTAGCTGTTACAGTTAGCTTTCAGCTGTTAGTTGCATCACTTATTCACCCAACATTAATTAACTCGGCAAGGTCATCAGGTTTCTTAAAATCCTTCATTTCTTACTCGTATTCCGTTTGAATCTACAGTTTAGTGAGTGCTGCAGGATTGGTTGGAGGATTGATTTTTCCATGATGGCTATCAACACGTTTTATCGCAGAAAGAATTCAATCGTCTTCCTTCATTCCGACTAATCTGACTGTTCTTTACGTTTGCCAATGATTGTTTTAAACTCATTTTCTATTGCGATAAGGATATGATAAAAAACGTCGCTACTGATCACTTAACACCAGCCATCCGAGTGTAATAGCACCATCAAAAATTACTCCTCATATGAATTGACTGGAAAAAAACCCTTGGTAATCTCTTGAGATTAATAAATTGTTATTATGGTTTTAAAAAATGGTTTGCTAAATATATCTAACAGCTAAATATAAAGAAAATTTACGTGCTAAATAAAACTCTTTTCATTTGACGACAAGAGAAGCAATTAAAAAAATATAAATTGGTAAGTTCACACAAGATGAGATGCACTTCAGTAGATTACAATTAAATCTTAAGTGATAATTAATTGTTTTAATATGCATTAACACATATTAAAGAATTGAATTAATGACTTTGGAGCTCTCTTTCTCTTTGTCTACTCTCTCTCACACACACACACACACACATATATATATATATATACATATGTGTCTGTGTGTGTGCGTAATATAAATTTGGCGTTATTTTAGTATGCGTCCAATGTCCTTATTAAGTTTGTGCTTTTCTGTTCTATTACACTTAATCTTGACATCTAAGTGGTGTTCTTTACTAAGAATTATCAAATTTTTTGTGTTTATTTGTAAATGTACACGTCAGAGACCAAATAATTTTCAATATTTATTATTCTTAAATATTGAATATAAAATTCTTCAAACATATTTATTTTTCTATCAGAAATACCTCCGCCATCTTCACCTGCAACATCCCAAGGACCGGAACCTTTGAGACCGAAATCAGAAAAACTTCGTAATGGGCATCCACAAAGCGTGCAGACTAAAACGGAAGAATCAAGTAGGTTTTTATTTTTAATTATTTATTCTAAATTTGGTTCTTAATCACATTATTAAATCTTAAATTGTTTTTATTTTATATTTTTAAAAGTCAAATACAAACCGTGTAAAAAGCTGCAAGTGAAAGAAATATATATATATATATATGTGGATGCTAATATTTAAATAAATTCGAATTCAAATTTTGTTTTGAAATGTTTAGGAATATTAATTTCATAATTCATAAGTTGTTTGTTGCAGATTTATTCCATATTATTCTATGCCACCCAAAATGCCCATTTATTTTCAATTCAATATTTTATATTATTAAAGTAATATAAATTATTTAAATTAATTAAAATTCATTAAATTATAATGCTATTTTTAGTAAGGTTATGTAGGGGAAAATATCAATTAAAATTAAACAAATATCGATGAAAAAGTTTTTAATTTATTGTATATAAGGAATATTTTATTATTTCTAAACTGTTAAACATTTGCTGTATTATTAAATATATATTTTTTAATTGTAATATTCTAAAAATTTAATATTAATATTTAAAATAAAATTTTTATTTATTTAAACATAACGTATTAAAGTTACTTAAATTCCAATTATGCATCAACTACGTATATGTCGGTTGATAAAAAATAAGAACGGTCAATTCATGATTTTTACTGTTTAACTGTTAACAACTGTTTATTAAACTGTTGACAACTATTTAGCAAGCTGTTTAACTGTTAAAAAACTGTTAACAACTTTTTAACAAACTGTTTTGCGGACAGTTATTCCTAGTTTTTACTGTTTAACAAATATTAATGATTGTAGAACTGTTTCACTCTTAAAACAATATTTAAGTTTCAAAATCAATTATGATATTTGCTTCTTTATAGGCAAATATGTAATATTTATAAGCCAATTCTATCAGATTAATAAATGTTGAATAAAAAATACCATTTATTTAACTCATGATAATCTTATTGTTTCTAAACTGTCAAAATTTGCTGTGTTATTGTATAATTTGTTTTTTTACACTTTATTATTCTAAAATACATTATACATCAGCTAGCCATATATCGACTGGTAAAAAATAAGAATGTTCAGTTCAGTGCCAGTTGAACTTTAACTGTTTAACATATGTTAACGATTGCAGAACCGTTTCCACCTTAAAGCAATATTAAATTTTTAAAATCAAATATTGTATTAATTTCTATATAAAAATTTATATGCTAAAACAGTGATATCAGATTAATAGCGTACCATTTATTTAACTCTTTTTAGGCTCTACTGAAGTTCAATACGGACCGTCTCCCAGCTTCAACGCCAGTAGCTTCTCGAGCGAGAATTATTTCCCCCCTACAAATTCTAACACGGAACCAGGTGAGGATGAAAAAAATACAATCTTACACAGTTCAATTTTCTTTTTCGCATATTCAGAATGCACAAGGCAGAATTTTATCGTAAAGGGTTAACGTCATTCAAAAAAATACAATGCATCTACTACGAGAGGGGGGGGGATAGCAGGAAGCACTGAGAGGTGAATAATGTATAGTGTGAAAAGATTTCCTTGTGAAAAAGACAGGTTCGAAAAGTGCGTTTCCCCATTCTGAGGGATTGTGTAGGGGGTAGGGGGTAGGGCCTTAAAAGCAAAGAAAGTGAGTATGAAATATGGATAAATCGCTGGTATCTGGGCTTAGAAACTACCTGTTACTTTTGAGGAATCATATGCTTTAAGCTTACGAAGATTGTTTTCGGGAAATATGTGTTGTTTTTTTTCCTTTACGTTAAATAGAGTTCGTTTTTATTTGTGTTTTTGAAATTTTGGTAGTTTTTTTACAGATATTTTAGTGAATATTCTCTTTGATTTACAAAATATAACAATAAAAGAAAAATAATATTTAATATGATGTAATTAATATTATATATTTATATTTAAATTTAAAAAAATAAGCAATATTCAAGTCATATGTTTGAATTTTAAAAATAAAATATATCTAAATCATACATTTAAATATGAATATATATATATATATATATATAGATATATATATTTAAATAATATATTTAAATATTAAAAATAAAATAAAATGTATTTAAATCACACATCTAAATTTTATAAAATAAAATATATTTAAATCCTATATTTAAATATGAAAAGAAATAAAATGTATTTAAATCCGATATTTAAATTTTTAAAAATAAAATATTAAATAAATCAACTCGATCACTGTAACTGTCATTATCAGATCATACTCAGGACAAAACAAGATCAGCTAAAATTAAAAGGCCAGAATCTTCAATCTTGTTATGATAATATTATAGGGTCAATTTATGATAATATTATAGGGTTAAATTTTATTTTATTATAAATTAATACTAATATTTAGTGATTTTTGCAGGCATTATTTTGGAATTTTTAATGAATTATAATGTTATTACGTATCAATGAATAGAGGAAAGGTGGCACATATTACATATCAGTAAATAAAGTAAAGAGGTCACATATTACATAGTAAATATAGGAAAGTTGCCACATATTACATAAAAAACTATTTTATGCATTCAGCGTGAAATAGCTTTTTATGCATTCTTCTTTTTATGCAACATGTCAGGAAGCAAACATCGAATTGGTACATTTGCTCCTTCATTTTAATATCCCTGTATTCACAGATATCAAATTTAATGTATTTCATTTAATTTAAATCATACATATTTAATACTATGTTAAGCAATTTTTAAAAAAAAATTTTTTTCGTTGTGAGCATAATAAATATATTAAACAAGCATAAACTGTCTTTTCCAGGAGCTGATACAACATCCTCAACATCCGAAAAATTAACATCAATGTCTTTGTACTATGTATTATACTTCGTCGTGTGCCAATGGTTTTCCTTTCATGGACTTTCGTGATTAACTCGACTGGATACAATGAACTGACATCCCAAAAAGGATAACGTGTATTAAAATCAACACAAGCCGAAGCTGCGAACTGTATCCGTGTACTTAATCATAAGCCAAACTTCAGAACTCTCATTCTGCTTCATCTAATTTCAGATAATCAATGCGGAAATAATTGGAAATTCTTTTTGAAAAAAAAAAAAAAATGAATGCCCACACTGCATCTGTGCAATGAATCATTTAAATCCCATCGGATATTTTGTGATGGGCTTAAATGATGAAATATTCAAGCATTATTATCCCTGAAATTCAATTTGTAGAGAATGGATTATATTAGCGATGTATTAACTTCTAAACATATCTCTCGAGAAATTGAGATATTCATGATGTTCTTATTTGTTGTCCATGGAGCTTTCTCCCTCGCTAAACATTGTATTCCATTGTGTTTAGTTGTAAATCAGCTCAGAGGTGAAACTTTCAAGGTGGTTTTTTTTTAAATAAAAAAATAAAAATTATAGTATAAATATTTTTATTGTTTTAATAACAAAGTAACAAATAAAACTTAATTTTTATCACAGAAGATTAACAAAAAAAAGTTAATTTTTATCATAGAAGATTAACAAAAAAAAAATTATAAAAGATTAACAAATAAAAGATAAAAAATAAAAATTACAGTATAAATAGTTTTATTGTTTTAATAAAATATTAACAAATAAAACTTAATTTTTATCATATAAAAATTAACAAATAAAGCTTAATTTTTATCATAGAAAATTAGAAATGAAACTTAATTTTTATCATAAAAGATTAACAAGTAAAACATAATTTTCATCACAAAAGATTAACAAATAAAATGTATTTTTTATCATAAAAGATTAACAAATAAAACATAATGTTTATCATAAAAGATTAACAAATAATCATTAATTTTTATCATAGAAGATTAACAAATAAAACTTAATGTTTATCAGACTGCAAAGACCTGCATTTGCATAAAATGAAATATTTTTTTGTTTAGCTTCAACATAAAGTTAAAATAACAAAGAATTATGGAACACATAATTAAAAATTATATCCTTATTATCATTACAAATAATATTAATTATCATTAATTTAAGAATAATATTCTACTCATTTTCCTTTATATTTGTCTTAGTTATAATTGGCAACGATATTAGAAACCAAATATGAAACTTGTGTGACTTTTTAACAAATTTTTCGAACTTTATCGAAATTGTTTCAGTTAGAATTTAATACATAATTACAAAAATAAATAAATATTAATTATTTATTAAAATACTAATTAATTAGTAACATAATAAATAATTATTAACTTATGTTTAAAAAAATTGTATTTTGTTCCAAAACAATAAACGTGAAATCTTACAATCAATAATGAAAAGACAACTTTAAATTTTGAGAAAAAATTTTCATCCCTGAGCTGGATTTCCAAACCCTGTTTTCTTTAATGGATATCTTAATTATTATTTATAATAATTAATATTAATGTAATCTCATCCGCAATTGTAATCTCATAATTATTGTAATCTATTGTAATCTCATCCGCTCCTCGCAATCATTGGTGCTTCATATCCTACAGGGTTATACGTGTCGTAAAATGCAGATGATTTTCCAGATAATGTTTGAATAATATTGATCATTGTACCAAAAATGTGACCAATTATTACTGAATTTGACAGAAAATAAAACTGATCTTTATTTTGCCAGTGAAAAAAAAATATTATCACATGATTATAAAAATTTAAAATATTAACGGAAAATTTAAATTTAAATTTAATTTAATTAATAAATAAAAAGTATAAAATATATCAAAAAAATATTACAGAAACAGTGAAGATGTATTAAAATAAAAAAAAAAAATGCTTATTTTCAAGAAAATCATGTGAAACCTACTTGCATCGTCATTTAACTTTATTAAATGATATTTTTCTTTATTTATTTTTGTAATTGAATATATAGCGAACTTCTATCATAAATTGGATATATGTTAATTCATAAATTTCTAGAAATTTTATATGTATTTAAAAATAATACAATAAATTAAAATCTCGTTTACTTGCATATGATTAACTTACTTTGATAGAAATCCATTATATTAAGTCTATTACATTATGTGTATATATTTATTTGAGATTTATTTGAATTTCAAATTTTCTTATTTATCGTTAGAAATTATGAAAAATATTAATTCAGTTAAACTTAAATGCATAATTCTTTGTAATTATTTAAATACTTATATAATATTATAGCTGAATGATTAGATGATACTGAGTAACGATTAACAATTGTATAATGGTTAAACTGTTATTTATGGAAACCTTTTAATTCATAAAATATTATACCAGCATGACAAAAATTGAAAAAAATATATTTATTGATCATCGCTTTATTGGTACAATGACATCTAATTATTGTATATATTTAGTTAAATTAGATGCCTATCTATCGTTAATTTGCGCGAAGTTTAATCTCTTCATCTAAACGTTTATGGTCAATGAAGTAAAAATAAAATAATGTGTTTCTGCCAATTTATTTTTTCGTTTGATGTAAATATTTATCAATCACTGGAAATCGAGCAGTTCCTCAGTAGTACAAACCTCTTAGTATACGAAATTTAAAATCATGGTACATAACGACAAAATTGATGAACAGTATGAAATGTTATGTTAAAATTCATGAAATTATAATCGTGGATAATATTTGTTTTGTAATATATTAGATAAAAAGGTAAGAAAAGTATTGATTTGATTTTTTTTTGATAAGCTTAAAATTGGAGAAATAAATAAAAAAAAGGAATTCTAAAATATCCAGAAATAAAGAAAAAAAAATATTTCTCTTGACATTCATCTTTAAAAAACTTTAAACCAAATAAATCATTTTCGAAAGTTTGAAGCATACTATCTCGTTAATGGTTGAATTTATTTATTTGTAACAATGTTAACGAGAAAGTTCATTCTTCTTATTAAAATTGTATTCATGTCTTATGTAAATTATATATATTAAATATAATTATTGACAAATTTTCATTATTTAATATAATTATAAAAAAAAAGGAAAAATATCAAAAAAATTCTTACTGCTACTCTTTAAATAACCTTTTTGTGATTGCTTGAAAAATGTTTGCTATTATGTTACTTTTTTTATATTTCTTGCTTTAAAATTTTACTACATAGAACATCCTTATTTAAGCGTATAATAATGTATTGTGTATTTTCTGATAATACATTTTTCTTTGAGTGTGGAATCATGTAAAAAGCGACTTTGAAATCGTGATGTAATGCTAATGTTTGCCTATAATGAATAAAATATTAAAAATATTTGTCTGGTTTTCTTTAATAAGTTTTAGAGTTTTAATTATTGAATATTTCACATTTAATAATAGTTGAAATTTTTGAAATTTTTGTTAGCAAGATCCTTTTTTTTTTACGAAGGGATAAAGTAAGAATTTTTTATTCACACATTTTTTGCGAGTTATAAATTTAGAAGGCTGATTAGTTGTTGTATTTATGCCAACCTGAGATATTATATTTAAACATAAATTGAGAAGAAAAAAAATGTCTTAAAATTCTTGCTCTAAAATATTGGATATACAATTTGTTTCACATTGTTCTAGGGCAATGTTTAAAGGATGGGCATTACAAATTTTTCGGGTGGGACCTGTAGTATTAAAGAGAATATATGCCAAGATATAAAAATAAATAGAGTTACTGCTTTTTTCTCCACATTTTTCTGGTTCGAGCATAGCTTTCTTTACAGACAACTAACCTTCTGGTAGCTTTTTTTTTCACCCTTCACATATAAACCGCCAAGCAGAATTAATGTTCCAAAGAAAGTTGAGAAATTAAGTGTAATAACTTCCATGGTTGGCTACCAGGAGCCAACTATGGAAGTCTAGGTTAAAAAATGTTATATCAGTGTTAAAATTCATGCCAAGTATATGTGAAAAAAATCAGTGTTATATTCAATGTTAAAATGCTTTTCAATTTTTTTTTTTTTAATATTAAAAAAATTCCATTGCACCTTCTGATACTTTGTCGTCTGTAATTAGTAGGCCGTGGAGTTGACAAATCCATGGGATATAAAAATCTGGGAAATTATTAGCAGATTTGTCAGAAATTTGTATATAGTATATATTATTCGTAAGTCGTATACAATTATAGTGCATATAGTATTTTATATATCATTTGTATATAGTGCTTAATTATTTTTAGGTTTTTAAATGTGCCCCTACTTCAAAAAGCTTGAGAACCACCGTAGGTATGCGATATTTTGCAATAATTCGTAGTATATAAGAAAAGATGTGCAAGCGCAAGGATATAAATGAAATTATCTCATGGAGAACATATATGAGCTGAAGTAGATTGCGGTCAAATTTCGAGAGATTTTTAATTTAGTGATACCTTTAGTTGAAGAAAATTAGGCTACATGAAAGCAAACCCAAATTTCTTACAAAGTTGAATATTTCAATTCCTGAAACAAAATCACATTGAAATTCAAATCAAATAAGAACAATAAAAAGTACAATTACATACAGAAAATTAATAATCGTACCCAAAATAATTTATCACTGTTTCAAAATGATTAATATTTGGTCAAATGCATATTTGACTGCAATATGACGATATGATAAATTAAATTAAAAAGAAATACATTATTAAAATAATTTTAACTATATTATTTTGTTTATTTATCCAATTATTAATATTCATTATTACTATTTCCTTTATTAATATTTTTAAATATTTTATTTTGTTTGAAACTATCAAAATATATTTTTTTTTTGTACCTGCAGTTTTTACAACCGCAGTTAATATGTCTCCTTAAAACAATAATACAACAGCAAAATGGAAGAGAAAAAAAAGCAATTTAAAATTATGAGTATTTTAAATAGCATTATTAATGTTCTGCAAAATTTTATTTTAAAATCAATAACTGAATGATATGTGTTTTTTTCAATATAAAATGGCGAATAATTGTTTATGGTTTACAATGGTTAATTTTTTTTATTATTGAAAAATTTAAATTATCTTTAAATTTAATATATATTTTAATTTAATTAGACATTTTTCATTTAAATTTTTGTCCGTAAGAAGGATTTGTAATGAATTATATTTTTTTTTAATTAAAAAACTTACCTTTTTTGGTATGCAAAATAAGTAAATAATTAATTAAATACTTATTATGGATTTCACAGACGTGTTAAAGTGATTATCAATAATTGTTTTTTTTTAAATTTATTGATGTTATACAGTTTTTACACTATAGCTTCTCATAAACATGTATTCGCATATTACTGAAAGGTTCACAACAGATTAAAAATTTATAGGGAATTATTGAGGAAATATTCCATGAATATATATTTGTGATGGTTACAAAAAGAAATAAAGATGGCCGAATACAAAATGCAATAAATCATATTATGCTAAATAGAAAGAAAAGGCATTTTTATGCATTGCAGTACGTAAATATTCATCAATTTCAAAAAGGGAAAGGACAAAACAAATTGTTTTATTATTTTAAAAAATGGTTTAAGAGATTGAAAGATAAAATTGTTTAACAACAAAAAAGGATTACATAATATTGAAATAGTTTTAAAATCTTTTTTTTAAAATTTTTTTTTTTTATCTTAGAGAGAAAATTTATTAAACCCACATATTTTGTGACTTACCAAAAGTTATAAATTATTTTTTCCTCTTTATTGCGTACCAGTTATGCATTTAAATATAAAAAAAAATTTAATTAAAAAAATGGATGCATTTAAAACCACAAAGATTGGAATGCCCAGATTTTATAAAGGTTTTATTAAATTACTAAGATTTAAGTTTTCATTATTATACAATTTTTTGAATAGTATTTTTGTAAAATGGTACTTACTAACGATGAAAAAGTTATATATATATATATTAGAATACACTTTTTTTCATCAATGATTTACATTAAATTACTGATGATAAATACCTTGTGTATATAGGTCTAAAGTACAAATACTTTTATCTGAAACAAATATTTTATCATGGATTATAATAACTATACATTTTTACTTAAATTTTCCAAAACCAAGACATTTAATGCTCGTTTATGGGATTTGTGCACTGTTTTTCATCTGCCGCAAACATGCATTGCTTACAATTTTTTATTATTTTTTTTTTATTTCTAAAAGAATACAAAGTTGACCGGAGTCTTTCGCTTAAGATTTCTCTTGCATGCCACTAAAGCGCTGTCTCCGAGTCACCACCAAGTACTGCACATTGTTACTTGGTCTATGTTCATCTTATCTGCTGATTTACATAAGGGGCAGCCAGGGTTCGGTAAGATTTTAATGTGATGGAGACTTTCTGCTAGTCAGTCACGGCCAGTCAGAAGACGGAACTGGACGACAGCAAGATGTCACGGATTGCTGGTTATTGTTAAAAGATCTTCAGCTCTCCAACGCTTTGATTTAATTCGAGACTTGGCGAAAATGGAAAACGACTAGAAGACATGTTGATAGAAGAACTTCCAGTAGCTGCAGAACCACTTTGCCGTTACAAGAATGTTTCCCAGGGTGCAGCAACTGGGATGTGGGCCTGCGTTGCACCCTGCAAAAAATTTCAAATATATACATGTAAGCATTATTATAATTTAAATTAGACAAAAAAATTCCAGGGTGTAGTCAAAAGTCATGAGTTGATAATTATCACTGTGCCTAACTTTATTTGTATTTTGAGATTTCCCTCTTCATTCTTCCAAAAGGACTTTTCAGACTGATATATTTACCCTGTCACTCGTCTAAACAGACACGAAAGTCACCCATACATAAAAGGAGCTTCAAGTTTAGATTTTTAATTTTATATTTTTGTTTAAAAGATTAAAATATAAGGTATATTATACAGAATATATGTAAGTCACTAATAAAGTTGAAGCTCCTAGTAAGTTCAATATTTAAGTAAATTAAATTTGCTATTATACACTGCGGGAAAAAAGTAGAAGGACATTAGATTATTTTTGATAAATGAATAATGACGCATTTTTTAAACAATTCATTTATTCACAACATTTTTACATGCAGATACCTGTATCTAGACAAAACAAAAAAGGATACAATTAAAAAAAAATGTATACTTAATAAAAAAATTCGTTTTGACGATCTCATGATCAGTGAAAAAAGTAGAAGGACACTTTTAAAAAAGAGGTGTACTATATAAATTAATATGGAATTCTTTTCCTGTTGGGTCGAATTACTTCGAAGATCCTATTTGGCATCGAACTGTATAAAGATTGAATTTTTGTTTGGCAAAAATTGTCCCATACAAAGTTTAATGATTTCTGCAGCTCAGCTACAGATTTAAACTGCTTTCCACCCTTGTAAACACGACATACAATCATTGCCCATATGTTCTCTACAATGTCGAGATAAGGACTTTTAGCAGGCCAATGTAAAAATCGAACATTGTTTGCTGCAAACCAATCTTTAACACCATTTGCAGTGTGAAATGAGGCTCCATCTTGCTGAAAAATCCAGTCATCTCCTCCTAACTCAGTGCCATACGGGAGAAGATTTGAGTTTAGAGTCTGGATGTAGTCTGTATGGTTCTGTCTACCATTTAGAAAGACTAAACTTGTCCTGCCTCCATAGCCAACTGCTAACCATACCATTAAACCACCTCCTCCCCCATCTGTCGAGTAGAATAAGTTTCTTCTTCAATACCAAGACAGTGCCAATAGTACTGATAACCATCTGGACCATCCAAATTGAATTTTTCTCATCGGAAAATATAACTGAGGTCCATTCTGAGCTCCAGGACATGTGGTCTTTAGCCCACTGCAGTCGGTTCTTCATGTGTCCTTCATTCCACTTCGGATGGTGCATCCGTTTTTTGAAGACGAACTTTTTGAGCGTTTTATGTAGTTATAGACAGTTCTTTTGGTTACATGTGTAATTCTTGATTGAAATTGCGCCTTGCCGACACTTCCACCAGTCTTTTTGAGTTCACGAATGATTTTTCGTTGATCACGTTGGGTGAGTTTTTTTGGTCTTCCTGTCTTCTTTTTTCTTCTGTCACTTTCAGGGTTTCTTATGAAGTTCGAAACAGTATTAGGACTGATTCGTAGCTGCCGTGCAATCTCTTTCACACCTTTGCCTTCATTTTTATAGGCAACTATTTGGCCCTTCTGAAACTTACTTAAGGGTATTCCTCTGGGCATCCTAAAACCAATAAAAACTATGAATTTCTAGCTAAATATTTTATTCTTGTTAAAAAGGAATTAAAAGAGAAAAAAAACACTTACCTATAAACTTTCCAACAGCTTCTAAATAGATTTTTTCGATGTGTCCTTCTACTTTTTTCACACACCCAAAGGTATTAAGTATTGCATTCCTAAGTTAAAATGATGGTAAATAAAAAAATCTCATTTAACTTTCACTTAACGTAAATTAAAACTCTAACAAAACAACTCTCTATAAAAATCAGATCAAAAGCAGTAAAATAAAAGCATATTGTACAAAAAAATGACTGTCCTTCTACTTTTTTCACACAGTGTATGAAGTGTCTCAATGTTAAATTGGCCGTTTAAATATTTATTTTATAGACAATGCATAAGAGGAATCAATATTATGAACCCAATATAAACTACAAATTATTTACATAACTGTCGTCCTGTATTAAAAATCGCGTTTTACGATAAATGTTTAAATAAAAAAAAAAATCATTTATTTTATTTTCATTCATCAGAAAATAAAACATAACACTAAATATAATTTTAAAATAATGGGATCAAATATTTTACCAAAGAAATTATCGACTGTAAACAAATTAAATTTCAGGGTTGTGTCCAAAAAAAAAAACGTTCGAGTGAAAAATATCGTCTGGTGAGATTATTTTACCAACATAATAGAAGAAATTATCATGCTGCATAAAGATCGTAGAAAGGCATAATAATCGAACGATCCTTTTACACTCTTTTTGTTTTTGTTACCCTGTTTACAAGAACAACAATTTGGATAGTTAACTACATTTTGTTATTTCCGATAACAGCCACAAAAAAAAGTACGAAAAACTCACGCATATATATGTTTTTTTTTTATTTTATTATAGATCCTTTTTTATTTTGATTTTTGTTTCTTGTTAGAAACGAGAAACCAACACCCTCTACGATAATCAATAGAAAGCTTATTGATTAAACGTCCGTAAAAAGGGGAGGAAAGGATACAAGGACAAAAAAAGGATAACACTAAAGAATTAAAGAGAGAAAAAAAAATAAACTCACACTCTGTTACTTCTCAATAATAAGAAAGAATAGATAAAAAGAGGAAAAGAATCGAGACATATTCGAGGCAGATTGGTTTTGTAGCAGTCACGATTCATTTTTGTCATTTTTTTTGTCGTTCTGTCACACAGTTTGTCGTTCTTTAAGATGTATACAGAATAAAAAAAAATGGTTACATCCAAATTATTGAATTAACTAGTTTTTTCATTTAATTTTTCTATAAAGTCTTCAGTTAATACAAATGAAAGTATTACATAGACTTTTATTTCCGGACAATTTCTTGCACATAAAAAGAAAAAACAAATGTTACAAAGGACTTTTTTTCCCTGAAATCGTAATACAATTCTTTTACATGAGCCTGTATCGCATTGTAGAGGCTCAAGTCCAAATTACACATACCATGAACTTATACCACTTGTACTGTTACGTTTGGATGCAATTTAAGTTCTTTAATAAGTGGTTAAGACCGATTCTTTTTATTGCTTATATACTTTTAAATTGCTTGGATTTATATTCAGCTTATCATGAAAAAAATATTTTGCTATAATTTAATTTTTAACCAAAGAAAAATTAACATAATTACGCATACTGTATTTCTTTATTGCATGACTATGAAGTGTAAAAATAATTTTAACAGGTGTAAAATTAATTATTTAATAAGAAAATATAATTATTGGACATACTGAAATTAATTTGTTATTAATAAAAATAATTAACAGGAAAAGAATCGAGACATATTCGAGGTAGATTGGTTTTGTAGCAGTCACGATTCATTTTTGTCATTTTTTTTGTCGTTCTGTCACACAGTTTGTCGTTCTTTAAGATGTATACCGAATAAAAAAAAATTTTTACATCCAAATTATTGAATTAACTAGCTTTTTCATTTAATTTTTCTATAAAGTCCTCAGTTAATACAAATGAAAGTATTACATATACTTTTATTTCCGGGCAATTTCCTGTACATAAAAAGGAAAAAACCACTACAAAGGACATTTTTTTCTGTGAAATCGTAATACAATTCTTTTACATGAGCATGTATTGCATTGTAATGGATCAAGTCCAAATTAAACATAACATGAACTTATACCACTTTGCACTGTTAGTTTTAGATGCAATTTAAGTTTCTTTAATAAGGGGTTAAAATAATTTTTTTAATGCTGGCACACTTTTAAATTTCTTTCATTTAAATTCTGCTCATTTTGAAAATAAATGCTTTGTTGCAATTTTATTTTTAAGCAATGAAAAATTAGCATCGATACGTATATTTTCTTATTGAATGATTATTAAATTACATAATTTCAACCGTTGTTAAATATTAATTTGTTAAAATAGAAAATACAATTATCTGAAATTTTTAAAAATAATTTGGTATTAATTTAAGTTTATCAATTTGTTTCATTATTAATTAATATTTTTATTAACAGTAAAATACATATATCGTATTAAAAACATTTAACAAATTCTGTCATTTTTTTTTGTATCATAGTAAGAATGCAAAGCTAATTTAAATATATACATAGTGAAATCTTTAAAATAATGATTAATATAATTTTAATGATCCAAATTCCCCTTCCTGTTAATATAACTATCTTTTATTGATAGTTATAATGAGCACATCATAAAATTTTGTCATTAAATAAATGCTCAAAACTAATAATTAAAATAAAACGAATTTAGTTTTATTACATTCTTAATTCAGAATATTTGTTGATCATTAATTGAAGATAATTGTATGGTGCTAAAAAAATATTTACAAAAGTGATACTGGTTCTTTTAAATTCAAAAACATTTAAAACAGTGTAAAAGATATTTGTGTTATGTCTTAACAAAGATGAAAAACATCTAGGAATACATGCGAAAAAGAGAATTTTTTTTATATTTTTTCTTTTCTTTTAAATAAATTTTATCTATTCAGAGAAGTATAAACATCAAATTAAATGGTTTTACTTTTCTTTAATTACAATTTTAACAAAAACCTAACATAAACAGAAAAAAAAAATAATAATTAGCTCTTTTTATCATAAGATTCAGTTTTTTTTTTTTTTTTTTGCAAATTCTATACAAAGAAGGTTTTTTTTTTTTTCAAATAAAATTTTCTATATTATTTTTATCCCCTTCATCTATTTAATTGGTAGGAATATACTTAGGTATAATAGTGAAATGTGGATTAAAGTAAGTATACTAAAATCTATTTTACTTCTTAAACTTTAGAAATACAGACTTTAACACATTTTTAGCAAATTTGAAACTATATTTATGTTTAAAATATTTTTTTTTTATTTCCAATGTAAAGTTTACAGTACAACAGATATCATAAAAAATAACTACAAAGACAATATAGAAACAAATGGCATCAGTTAATCCATCAACTTGTGTCTGGCAGTCCAATATCGCTTCCAAAAAAAAAAAAAAAAAAACGGAATTCAGTGCAGAACAGGAAGCAAGATGAGACATATCCATTTCTTCCTGGTTATCGCACAGGAGACAGAGAGGGTCAGGAGTCAGTTTAATTCTGTGAAGGTGCTTGCAGAGACAATCGTGACCACAGAAAACCAGTAGCAATGCCACCGATTTTTCTCTAGGCCATTCAGGGATAGCAGAAATAGAATCGTACCAGGGCTTGCGGCTGTTTCTAGCGGCATCATCCACAAAGAAGGAGCACCTAAGGGTCTTTTTATTTATCATCTGTCTCGTTTTGGGACAATCCACCTGTGTTCCGCTGCAGAACCCTAAGAAATTCCCACTGATAGCTAGACTGAAAGCCGTTCGTAGATTATTTTGCCATTTAAGACGTTGACCGGAATGCACCGCGAAGAGGTAGACCTACGTGTTTACGTACACTCCAATGTTTAACAAATTTGGAACTTTATTTATGTTTAAGATATTTTTATTTCCATTGGCAAGTTTACAGTACAACAGATTTCATAAAAAAATAAACACATAGAACACGATATAACAAATGGTATCAGTTAATCCCTCCATTTAAGTCTGGCGATCCAAATAGCGCTTCCATAATGATATAGGCGTTGCGACATAAGATCGAATCAAAATATAAATGCAATATACCAAATACAAATACTTACAATTCAAATGCTTTAATTTTTGGCCTTACTTATGAATTGATATGTTTAATGTAAAATGATGTCTTCTGGATAAGTCAATTTTTTTTTTCCATTATGTAAGGATGCTCGTAAAATCTTTAGATTAACAGAATTCTTTTCTTTTTAATTCCTTTCAAGAGATTGATTAATAATTTTCGTGTAAATAATGGTTAGGAAGTAAGGGAGAATTGTCTTGGTTGACTAAAGTTAGTTGATACGTTTGTGGAAACTTGTTTTTCTTTAAAATGATTAGATTAATCATTTAGATGTCATATAATTTATTGATTTTTGAACCGATAGAGCTGTGCAATTTTTATATATTATACTTAAGAAAAAACACTCGAAATGCATACTAAATATTAGGTAGAGGGCACTCTCGGCTACTCTGAACTGCTTCACTGGATTGTCGACTGTATCTCCGCAACTCTAATCTACTTGATGGCTGATTATCTCTATATAAAAGACAACAAATAGCACGAAAATCCTTCATGAAACCTGTTTTCCAAGATTTACTAGTTAATCTTGGTTTCTTCCCATTCATATTCCTTGTTGTATCTCCACAGAAGTTCCGCTTAATTGATTCAGCTATGACCAAAGTGACCTTGTGGTTTCCAAAGGAAATTCTAAATGTTCTTCCTATTGGTTTCCCAAGGTTTCTCCTTTTTCTATCATTTTGTTTGAAATATAATTCCCGTTTGGATGCATGTTTTTTTCGGTGTAAAACTCAAATTTACTGTACAGAAAAAGCTATTTTCTGTACTTAAAAAAACCTCAATACTCTAAAGAAGTTGCAGTGGATTTTGTGGGAATATATTGAAAATAATGTGTTTACTGTAATATTTATAAATTTTTCGAGGTAGGAAATGATATATTTCACAATTTATGAAGCATTAGAATAATTCGTAACATTGTTTTGGTGTCATTTTCTTCTTTGTAAGTTATTGGGACAACGAAATTCACTTTATTCTGCAAATATGAGTTGAGAAATAACTATATTTTTTCCTTTTTTTATTTTGTTTAATTTTCATTGAAAGAGAATTTTGCGACAAATCCCTTAATAAACTATTATTTTTGTCAGAACCAAGTTTGTACCTCTTCTGTTAGTAATCAAACATTCTAAGAAACCTCTTCTATTAGTAAGATAATAACTAATACACGTTTAAATTTATAAGCCAAACATTTTAAGAGCATTTTAAAAAGCTAAATATGGGGTTCGCCTTATATATGAACTAATTAATAGTAAAAAATGGTAAGTACTTTTTCGGTCGCAAATAGTAAATAGCCAATTATCTCTATAGAATGTTTCTATTTTTTAGTTCATATTTTTAAGTCCATAAAAAATTATTTTTAAATGATATAAATTATGCTTTTTATGAAAATGAGGTGTTTTTTTCTGAAATTGTTTACAATGATGGCTTATGTGTCCTAGATTATGGTTTATTGTGTCATCGATAATATGAAAAAAATATGGTGTTGGGTAAATTTGCAGACGGCTAAACGAAAAAAAAAAAAAAATGAAATTTCCGCTAATTCAAGACATTTTTCTCACCTATTTTCATTAATGGAGAAATTCGGAGCAGTCATATTGCCATTAAGATTTTTAGCAAACTCAGTATCTGAAATTTAAATTTTGCCTTCTCTTGCAGCCTCATCTTTCAGCCAAAAAATAAAATGGCACAAAATATAAGACCAGCACTGCAGGTAAGACTAATGGAACACTCGAATGAAAAACAATATTCTACCTACAAATAAGGTTATTAGATTCATGAATATCCTATTAGACGTCTGGGTTATTACTTTACAGTAACTTGATTTAAAAAAAATATTCCACCCATTTTACCTGCTTCGCACGATTTCATGGCAACATGTTTCAACATTACAGGAATATATATATACATGTATATATATCTATATATTATTTTGGCTTAGATACAGGTTTTGAACTCGGGGTAATTTTTGGAAGAAAAGGCGCATTCTCGGCTTATGCATGGATTGGTAGATATTTTATGTTGTGCTATTTACGTAAAGACTTCATTCATCAATGGTCAGAATGAATTTTCAATACATCGTATTGTCAAAGCGCGCAGCTAGCATGTAGGAGGGCTGAAGTTCGAATCCACTATCGGCATTATTGTAGTCACTGCTTTCAAAAACGAAAAGACTCGATAGCAATTGTAGCAAAGTTTATAAAATCGTCACCCATTGTTAGTCATGCTGCCTGGTAAGAAAAGTTTCGGTTTTTCCGCCGTACCGCAGAAAAATGCAGGGCAGTTACCTATAAAAAACTCTTCTTAAGGCACTGTCCTCAGCCGTCAGTGCACTGTTCATAATATAGACGAAGTCCACCGATGTTCCACTCTTTCTATTCAACTAATATCAATATAGGATCAATATTACAATTTCTATATCCATGAATCAATATAGGATGGTAGTGAGGTGAGGAGAAAAGAAAAGAATGTCTTACGTATCCGCTGGTGGTATTGTAGTCAACTCTTTCATAAACGAGAAGAATTATAGTGTGTATAGCAACTCGCATCAATTTTCAGGCTGGATGATGGGAGTTTTCCAGGTTTTCTCTTATACGACAAGCACATGTGGGGCATGCCTTCGGAAGGCAAAGTCCACATTTTAACACCTGTCAGGGGATTGTTTGTGGTATTCATAAGACTTAGCGATGTACCATTAACCTCCTAATAATTGGTAGGATGATACATAGCATTAGGCACGAAATGAGGTATTGAAGAAATAAAGCAAATACTTTGTACTAACTTATTCTTACGCATCATTTTCCATGTTTAACCGTAAACCTCATCAAAGATAATAAATATTTTTAACCGCCTTTTTAAGCTATAATCTTGTATTCTTATTGTTAAGGATGCTTTTAAATACTGCGCTATTGCTATCTACACCATCAAATGAAGTGTTTCTACCTGGTTCGTTAATTCGTTATTTCGTGAGATTTCGTTAGGAATTATATTATTATATTAAAGTATTATCGATTTAAAATATTGCTTCATTTACATTTTTAAAATACAATACATTCCTATATGTCATGTGACAAGGCTAATGATTATTTTTTTGGAAAAATAAACATTAAAAATTTAATCGTATATCAGCTATTATTAGGCATTAATTAATTATCATTATGATGGTCTCTACTACTTGTTATTCATTCTTTAAGTAATACATATTGAAATAATAAATATTAATAGATAAAATATATTAATAAAACATGCGTATATGACATGTGTATGTCATGCGCAATGCTAATGTATATTTTTTTTTAAAATAAACATTACCAAATAGATATTCTTTCATTTATTAAACATCACTATGATTTTCTCTGTTATTTATTTTTCAAACCAGCAATAAATGCCAAGTAATAAATTAAAGCGAGGTTAAAAACATTACATTTATCATTGTTAAATAAACCAATCATAAAAATTTAACGACAATTTATACAAACCCATCAAAACCAAAGCAGTCATTTTATTATAAAACACATTTTTACCTTCATGAAAGCAGAAGATTCCGCAGAAAAATAACCCCAAAAATATTTCGTTGATTTATATCACAGTGATAATAGCTGAAAAGGAATTGCAAACATTTTAAAGCGCATGAGTTTTTAAATCAGGGATCGTTCTGGAGAGAACTGATTGCAACTTCCCTGCCACTGCATCAGTCAACCCTACGTATAGGCCCTTCGAGTCCTGTTTTCGGTCAAAGACGCCGCCATTCTTTCTGTAGCAATAACACTCTTGGGGAACATTACATACCCCGTTCGATAGCGACCACTTGATTAACACAGCCGCACATTATTTCTTTGAACCTTCTTTTTTCTTGTTTCTTTCTTCCTTGATCTTGTGATGTAGCATTTGGGCAAATCGAGTCAAGTAAGAACATTAAGCGAGACAGCTACTTCCTTTTATCAAATTTTATTCGATCTAGATATTGCAAGTTTTACAAACGCTAAGTTTTGCATTATTAGCAATTAAAATTTGCATCAATTTAAAGAAAGAAATTTTAACATAAAATGCGTGTATTTTATTGGCATCGGTGTCCAACTTCTCTGACGTGAACTGACTCAAGTAAGAACATTAAGCAAAATAGGCTACTTCCCTTCATCATAATTTATACCATCTATAGATTGAAAGTTTACGAATCACTAAGTTATGTGTTTTTAGCAATTAAAATTTGCATCAGTTTAAAGGAAGGACGTAAGAAGCTTACATTTTATTGGTATCGTGTGCAACTTATGTATGTAAAGCGATGACAGGAACACGTTGTCGCCCAGGAGTTTTTTAAAGTAATTTCTGTACATTTAAGAGACTTGTGGAGAATGTAAACTCCTACCAGGAAACCCGGACACTTATGCTTTACAAAATCTACACCAATCGTCGAATCTTATCATTTAAAATTTGCATCAAATAAAGAAAGCAATTTAAGTAATATATGTTAAAAAAACAATTATTAATATATATAATGTATTAATACAGCATGTGTATATACCATACATATGTCATGCGCTATTATAATGTTTATTTTGTAAAATAATAAACATTCTCAATTAGATTTTTTTTCATATACTATTAAACATTTATTGAGCATCATTATGATGATCTCTACTACTTGCTATTCATTATTCAAAACATCAATAAATGTCAAGTAATAAATTAAAGAGAGGTTCAAAACATTATATTTATCATTGTTAAATAACTTCACTTTTTAACACTTTTTTTTTTCTTCTTTCTTCCATGATCTTGTGATGTAGCATGTGGGCAAATCGAGTCAAGTAAGAACATTAAGCCAGACAGACTACTTCAATTCTTCAGAATTTATGCGATCCAGATATTGCAAGTTTACGATTTGCTAAGTTATGTATTATTAGCAATTAAAGTTTGCATCCATTTAAAGAAAGCAATTTTACCAAAAGATGCATACAATTTATTGGTATCAGTGTCCCACTTTTGTTTGTAAAGCGATGACAGGAAGACGTTGTCACTGTTAAGTTTTTTAAGGTAATTTTTGCAGGTTTAACCGTCGTGTGGAGAAAACAACGTAAATTCCTACCAGGCAAATTGGATACTTTATTATTGTAAACGTGCGTTTTTATACGTAGGTAAAAAACTTATTACCTACGTATAGGCACTGCATCAGTCAGCGTTTCATTTGTGCTCTTTAATTTAAGCGTTTCATTTGCCTCAATTTAAAGAAAGAAATTTTATCATAAGACGTCCCATTCATGTATGCATACATTTTACTGCTTTCCAACTTATGTATGCATAGCGGTGACAGGAAGATGTTGCTAAATTTAGGGGTAATTTCTTCATATTAATACGTCGCATGGAAAACTAGGTAAATTGCTATCAGGCAATCTGAATATTGAAGCTTCACACAAGTTACCACAATCGTCAAATCTCATCGTTTCAAATTTGCATCAAAGAAGAAATCAATTTTACCATAAGATGGGTATTGGTATCGGTGGTATTTGTGTATTGGTAGCAGTGTCCAACTTACGTATGTTAAGCGAGGACAGGAATATGTTGTCCCCCGGGAAAGGTAATTTCCAGACATTTAAGCATTTAAGAAATCCAGATAAACTCCTTCCAGGCAATCCGAATATTTATGCTTCACACATTTTGCCATAATCGTCGGATCTTATCGCTTTAAAATTTGCTTCAAGTAAAGAAATCAATTTTACTATAGGATGCATACATTTTATTGGTATTGGTGTCCAACTTATGTAAAGCGATGGCATGAAGACGCTGTCACCCGGGAGATTTTTAAGGTAAATTCCATACATTTAAACATCGTGTAGTGAAAACCAGGTAAATTCCTGCCAGGCAACCAGAATATTCATGGTTTCCGCAAGTTGCAACAATCGTCGAATCTCATAGTTTAAAATTTGCATCAGATAAAGGTAGCAATTATACCTTATGGTAAAATTTCATAACATTACATACCCCGTTCGACAGCGACCACTTGATTAACACAGTCGTAGATTATTTCTTTGAACCTTTTTTTCCTCCCTTGATCTTGTGATGTACATTTTGGTCAAATCGAGTCAAGTAAGAACATTAAGCGAGATAGGCTATTTCAATTCATCATAGTTTATTCTATGTAGATAATGCAAGTTTATAAATCGCAATTGATGCAAGTTTTATTTGCTAACGATTTGCTTCAAGTAAAGAAATCAATTTTACTATAGGATGCATACATTTTATTGGTATTGGTGTCCAACTTATGTAAAGCGATGGCATGAAGACGCTGTCACCCGGGAGATTTTTAAGGTAAATTCCATACATTTAAACATCGTGTAGTGAAAACCAGGTAAATTCCTGCCAGGCAACCAGAATATTCATGGTTTCCGCAAGTTGCAACAATCGTCGAATCTCATAGTTTAAAATTTGCATCAGATAAAGGTAGCAATTATACCTTATGGTAAAATTTCATAACATTACATACCCCGTTCGACAGCGACCACTTGATTAACACAGTCGTAGATTATTTCTTTGAACCTTTTTTTCCTCCCTTGATCTTGTGATGTACATTTTGGTCAAATCGAGTCAAGTAAGAACATTAAGCGAGATAGGCTATTTCAATTCATCATAGTTTATTCTATGTAGATAATGCAAGTTTATAAATCGCAATTGATGCAAGTTTTATTTGCTAACGATACATAACTTAATGTATCGTTAGCAAATAAAACTTGCATCAATTTAAAGAAAGCAATTTTACCAAAAGATGCATACATTTTGTTCTACCGATGTTCAACTTACGTATGTAAAGCGATGACAGGAAGAGCTTGTCGATAGAGAGTCCTTTTAAGGTAATTTTCGTTTATTTAAGTATCGTGTGGAGATTGAATACATCTGAACATTTATTGATACAACCTGAGCATTTATTATTTACACAAGTTGCCACAAGCATCGAAATTCATCGTTTAAAATTTGCATCAAATAACGAAAGCAACTTAAGTAATATATATTAAAATAACACATATTAATATATGTAATATATTAATACAGCATCCGTATATACCGTGTATATGTCATGCACTTTGTAAAGTATATATTTTTTTAAATAATAAACATGATTAATTATATTTTATTTCATTTATTATTATTAATTTATTAAGCATCATTATGATGATATCTTTTACGTGTTATTCATTATTCAATGTGGCAATAAATATCAAGTAAATAATAAAATGGTTAAAAACATCATGTTTATTATTGTTAAGTAAACCAAAAAAGGAAATTGTAACGACAATTTATGCAAACCCATTAAAACAAAAGCAGACATTTTATTATAAAACAAATTATTATCTTCATCAAAGCAGAAGATTCCGCAGAAAAATAACCAAAAGAAATTTATTAAGTCGATTTATATCACAGTGATTACAGCTGGAAAGGAATTGCAAACATTTTAAAGCGTATGAGTTTTTAAATTGGGGATCGTTCAAGCGAGAACTGATTGCATCTTCTCTGGCACTGCATCAGTCAGCGTTTCATTTGTGCCCTACGTATGGGCCCTTCGAGTCCTGTTTTCGGTCAAAGACGCCGCCATTCCTTTTGTAGAAATAACACTCTTGGGGAACATTACATACCCCGTTCGATAGCGACCACTTGATTAACACAGCCGCAGATTATTTCTTTGAACCTCTTTTTACTTTCTTCCTTGATCTTGTGATGTAGCATTTGCGCAAATCGAGTCAAGTAAGAACATTAAGTGAGACAGCCTACTTCAATTCATCATAGTTTATTCGATGCAGATATTGTAAATTTACGAATCGCTAAGTTATGTATTATTAGCAATTAAAATTTGCATCAATTTAAAAAAGCAATTCATTTTATTGGAATCGGCATCCAACTTATGTATGTAAGTAAGAAGTTAAGTGAGACAGGCCACTTCATTTCACCAGAATTTATTCGATTCATATATTGCAAGTTTACGAATCGCTAAATTATGTATTATGAGCAGTTAAAATTTGCATCAAATTAATGATATCAATTTTTGCCATACATTTTATTGGTATCGGTGTCCAACTTATCTCTGTATACCGAGTCAAGTAAGAACATTAAGCAAAAAAGGCTACTTCAATTCATCAGAATTTATTCGATCTACATATTGCAAGTTTACGAATCGATAAGTAATGTATTATTAGAAATTAAAATTTGCATCATTTTTAAGAAAGCAATTTTTGCCATAAGCTGCATACATGTTATTGGTATCAGTGTCCAACTTATTTATGTAAAGCCATGAGAATAAGACATTGTCACCAGGAATTTTTTAAGGTAATTCCCGCACACTAAAACGTCGTGTGGAGAAAGGTAGGTGAACTCCCACCCAGCAACCTAGATATTTATGCTTTATACAAGTTACCACAATTGTCGAATCTCATCGTTTAAAATTTGCATCAAATAAAGAAAGCATTTTATGTAATACATATTAAAATAACAATCATAAACATAAAATAACATATATAATATATTAATACAACATGCGTGAATGTCACGTATATACGTGTATGCCATGCGCTATGCTAATGATTATTTTTTTAAAATAACAAACATTATCATTTAAATTTATTTTTTATCTATTTTTAAACATTTATTGAACATCCTTATGATGGTCACTACTACTTGTTATTTATTATTCAAGGTGGCAATCAATGCCAAGTAATATATTAAAACGAGGTTAAAATCATGATATTTATCATTGTTAAGTAAACCAATAAATAAAAATTTAATGGCAATTTATACAAACCAATTTAAAGCAAAGCATACATTTTATTATAAAACACCTTTTTAACTTCATCAAAGCATAACATTCTTCAGAAAAATAACCAAATTTATGAAGCAAAAAAATATCAAGTTGATGTATATCACAGTGATATTAGCTGGAAAGTAATTGCAAACATTTTAAAGCGAATGAGTTTTTAAATCAGATATCTTTCTAGCGTGAAATGATTGCATCTTCCCTGGCCCTGCATCAGTCAGTGTTCCATGTGTGCCCTACGTAAAGGCCCTTCGAGTCCTGTTTTCTTTCAAAGACGCCGCCATTCCTTTTGTAGGAATAACACTCTTGGGGAACATTACATACCCCGTTCGATAGCGACCACTTGATTAACACAGCCGCAGATTATTTCTTTGAACCTTTTTTTTCTTTTCTTTCTTACTTGATCTTGTGAGGTAGCATTTGGGGAAATCGAGTGAAGAAAGAACATTAAGCTAGATAGGCTACTTCAATTTATCAAAATGTATTCGATCTAGATATTGCAAGTTTACGAATCGCTAAGTTATGTATTATTATCAATTAAAGTTTGCATCTATTTAATGAAAGCATTTTTACCAATAAGATGCATACATTTTATTGGTATCGCATCTATGGTATACATACATATGTTGCATACATGTATGCATACTTTTTATTGGTGTCCAACTTATGTATCTATAGCGATGAGAGGAAGACGTTGACCCTGGGAAAGGTAATTTCCAGATATATAAGCATCGTATGAAGAAATCCAGGTAAACTCCTACCAGACAACCTGAATATTTATGCTTCATATAATTTGTCACAATCGTCGAATCTCATCGTTTAAATTTGCTTCAACTAAAGAAATATGTTTTAACAAAAGTGCATACATTTTATTGGTATCAGTGTCTAACTTATGTATGTATGGTCATGACAGGAAGATATTGTATCCCGGGAATTTTTAAGGTAATTTCTGCATATTTAAACGTCGTGAGGAGAAAACAAGGTAAACTTGTATCAGGCAACCTGAATACTTATGCTTTACACAAGTAACCACAATCTTCGAATCTCATTGTTTAAAATCTGCATCAAATAAAGAAAGCAATTTAAGTAATATATATTAAAATAATATATATTATCATACATAATATATTAATACAACATGCGTATATGCCAAGAATATGGCATGAGCTATGTTAATGTTAATTTTTTAAAAATAATAAACATTATCAACTAAGTTTTCTTTCAACTATTATTAAAAATTTATTCAGCATCATTTTGGTGGTCTCTGCTACTTGTTATTTATTGTTGAAAATAGCAATAAGAGCCAAGTAATAAATTAAAGCAAAATTAAAAACTTTATATTTACCATTGTTAATAAATCGATAAATAAAATTATAACGGCGATTTATACAAACCCATTAAAATCAAAGCAGACAATTTATTATAAAACACATTTTTATCTTCATCAAAGCAGAAAATTCTGCAGAAAAATAACCAAATTCATGAAGCAAAAAAAATATTAAGTTGATTTATATCGCAGAGATATTAGCTGGAAAGTAATTGCAAACATTTTAAAGCGTATGAGTTTTTAAATCAGGGATCGTTCTAGCGAGAACTGATTGCATCTTTCCTGGCACTGCATCAATCAGCGTTTCATTTGTGCCCTACGTATGGGCCTTTCGAGTCCTGTTTTCGGTCAAAGACGCCGCCATTCTTTTTGTAGCAATAACACTCTTGGGGAACATTACATACCCCGTTCGATAGCGACCACTTGATTAACACAGGCACAGATTATTTCTTTGAACCTCTTTTTTACTTCCTTCCTTCCTTGATCTTGTGATGCAGTATTTGGGCAAATCGAGTCAAGTAAGAACATTAAGCGAGACAGCCTACTTCCTTTTATCAGAATTTATAATATTCAGATATTGCAAGTTTACGAATTGCTAAGTTATGTATTATTAGCAATTAAAATTTGCATCAATTTAAAGAAAACAAATTTACCATAAAATGCGAATATTTTATTGGTATCGGTGTCCCACTTATGTATGTAAAGCGAGTGCATCACATTTTATTCGATCTAAATATTGCAAGTTTACGAATCGATAAGTTATGTATTATTAGCAATTAAAATTTGCATCAATTTAAAGAAAACAATTTTACTATAAGATGCATACATTTTATTGGTATCGGTGTCCAAATTATGTATGCAAAGCGATGACACGAAGACGTTTTCGCCCAAGATTTTTTAATGTAATTTCGTACATTTAAGCATCGTGTGGAGAAACTCAGGTAAATTTCTACTAGGCAAGCTCTAGGGACTTTTGAGAACTAGGGCTGCAGAATGTAACTTTTATATAGAAGAATTTTTTAAATAAATTTAATGACTTTTATTGAACTCATATTTCTATAAAGACATAATTTGCACATAAAATATTTTTTTAAACTTTAAAAGTTTTTTATTTAAACTTTTTGGTGTTGAACTTAAAAAAATTCTTGTTTCCTATGTTTGCGTTTTTGTATGGCAAAGAATTTTGAAGAAATTTTTAATATTAGTAATGAATGCTTTAAGTTACTTTCTTAAATTTATCTGAGATCTATAATTTATTTTGAAATCAGCCCCCACAAAATATCTGGTTTCACAAGTCTAGGATGTTAAAGTTGGTAATAGTAATCGAAATGTTCTTGTTTTCAATGCTAACATCTCAGATTCCACCTATCCCTAAAGTAAAGAATGATTTATTCTTAAATTGTATTTTGATTTTGCAACTTGCTGTGAAATCTATGAAGATTTATTCAGCAGTTGAAAGATCATCATGTGTATTTTGAAATATATCCCTAAGCCATTCGTAACTTGTTACTAAATTATCTTGCTTCACAATAAATTTTGTACCCATGTGTTTAAAAAGTTCAGAAAATATTCTTGATTTTAGTCTTGTCATTTTTATAAATTTTATTATAGTTACAGCCGTCGTTTGCACAATATTTTGACCAAGACTAATTTCTTTAGAATCTATAGCTTCTCTGGGATGTAATGTGTATCTGCAATGTGTACAGATACATTACCGATATTTTTGCTTCACAAGTGTCTAAAAACTTTGGAATCTTCCGACGTTGAACGAGCATTAACGGCTTATGTATTCCGACAGAATTTTTCTACCCTGTGTTTAACTCATTAATAAAATCTAAGATAGCAAATAATGCGCGCGCTGCTTCTTTTGGGTTCTATTGGTTTATAAAAAAGTAGTTCTTAGTATTAGTTAGTAGCATACTGGAACAGAACATAGAAAATTAAATGAGCATCTTTACTGCTGTCTGTTGCCTCATGAAGCTGGATTGAAAACTATTTGTCAAACAGGTTCCAGAAAACCTGATGGTGTATATATTCAACTATATAACCAATAACATGGGCGACAATATCATTTGATGCACTGATCATTCATCAACAATATCATTTGTTTGGATTGCAATTTTTTAACAAAATTATCTAATACTAAAACTATTATGTTTACAATCTCAATAGCAGCTACCAAAATTTCTCTTCACCAATGGTGTAATGTGTTACATATGGCTATTATATACGAAACTTTATAAGAAACAAGTAAAGGTACATTGTTCACATACAAAGTTTTCTTAAGTCAATTTTGCTTTCCGTGTGATTTTAATTTTATTTCTGAGAATTTTCGGGGTTTTTTTGACGTACTCACTAAGCAGAATTTCCAAATATCCTTTAAGTTTATTAGGTCTCATGCTGTCTGCTGCAATCATTTTGAGCAAATGGAACCCATAAACTTTACTCTTCATTTACTTCAGTACTGGTAAACTCACAATTTAAATATTATTCAGAATATTTTCTTGATTTTATTTCGGAACCATGCTCGTCTTTTCATTTGTTGATGTTTTATTATCGTCTAATGCTTGATTTCGCCCATTTAAATATTTAGCGATGATTTTAAATAAATCTAATGCTGCGAATATTTAAAAACGTGAATTGCAAGTAACACGCAATTTATAACATCTACATTCATGACAGATTCTATAAGGATATAAAATATACCAGAACTTACTTAACTTACTTTATTTAGAAAACTTACCAGAGAAAATATACATTTATTTGTTGTCATTCAAATAACCATGTATTAATGGAACTTGTTTGATGTACTTATGTATTCATCACTTATTTCTTCTTTATGGATTAGATGAGATAATGAAACACTAGGATATTCCTGTGGCTGTTGAATATAGTTGATTTTCTTGCAATATATACTTCAGAATTTAACAAATACTGTAGAGGTCTGAATGGCAGAGTGTATAGTTTTCTGCTGCTCTGTAGCACATTTTCGATTTCGAGTCTCGGGGGTGCCATGGATGTTGGTAGTAGCTCGGAATCCACTTTAACCCGCATTTTAGATATGATCGGTCTAATATTAAGATAGAGCGTTGTCGTAAGGTTGAGTCAGTCTTCAGCCCTCGTGATTCCTCACTAAAGGGAAGCTGCCTATTACCCTTAGCCATAGTCCAGTCGCCTGCGACCGGGGTGTTCTAGACCTGGTGTAAGTTTTCCTGTTCCAGGGGGATTAGTGACAACAACACAAATATTGTAAAATGTTAAAACATATTCGTATAACAACAACACAAATATTGTAGAATGTTGCAACATGTGTATGACAGAACGTTGTATTATTTTAATATTTCTTTATAAAATTATACTCAGTTGAAAAGAAAATTTCGATAAATAAAAAACTCATGAATCAAATGGAATATCATCCCTTTACAAAATTCTGAAACGCATTTAAATAATTGAATATCCCAAGAAACCATTATACCTGAAATTTTAACTGAATTTCTCTGTACCCATTCTTTCATATTAAATAATGACACTATTATATATTACGTATGCCCCAGGGAATGAACACTGTTATAATATTTACACACCATGTCATACCATATTTTCATAACATAATAACAATTATTCATTCTTTCTGTATTACATACCTTTCGTTTCACTTATGCTTTATATTAGTTACATAGTAGGGTGGAGCACAAAACATTTTTTTTTTTCTATTCTGTTCCCACTAGCACGGAAAAGTTGTGAATTGTTTTCAGAAATATGCGTAAAATATATCAAATTAACCAATAAATATCTCATGATTCCACTTTCGGTTCTAAGTATGCGAAATTAACTTAACATTATGTAAACTTCAAATTTTCTGCGAATTTTCTAATTTGAGATTCAACAAAAAATATTGAAAGATTATGCATATACACAGGTGCAAAATTTCGCAGTAACCAATAAATCAAATATTATTAATCCATTACAATGATTCTTTGCTAGCATAGGCATAATTACAATGGATTAATCGAAATATTCAATACAGAAAAAAGAATTTTCTGAAACGGAAAAGATAAATCTAATGTTTTAATTCGAACAATTTTGTTTTGTTTTTATTTTCAACATTTTTATTACAACATAATTTTTAAATAAACATAAAAATTTGTGTACATTATTTTATAAGATAAAGCAATTTAAGTACTTGTTCTAAGAACTATATTGGTTGATGAGATATCATCCTTTAAATGTTTGCTAATTAATTATGGTAAACGGTTATTTTAAGTATCATTCTTCTTACATTACATTTTTCGGTTTAATTGTGTTGTAGCGAAACCCATTCCTGTCTGTTCTGCTTTGGACGAGTATTTTCCCAATGCAATGTACAGTTACAATATACTATCCTTCTTAGGATGCGACAGGTAACTTATTAGTCATCCACTGCGAATATATAAGTCGTATAATTTAGAACCTCCTGAATAAGAAATTTGGAATCTCCTGGTGATAATTGAGAAAATATTCTATCAATTCTTCGTACCTTAAGTGGCATGCAGATGATTTTAAATCCAAAGAAATATATGAAGATGAAGATTACCAGAATTTTAAAATTCATTTCATCACCAAAAGTTTGTAAATTTATCTGAACAGATCATGATCGTTTTTAAGACATGTTATCAGTGCTTTCATGTGAAATATGAAATACTGAGAAACACATATGGGTTAAGGTAACAGTAAAAAAATTTATAATATTTTATGGAAAAATATGTAAATCTGCTATCTTGGGACACAGATATAAGATAGTTGATATTTATCGAATTCTTATTTATATTTTCCCTTTTAAATTTTTCGAAAAATATTCAGTTAATTTCTTTATGTATAAATGTATCTTGTAATTCTTGGATTTGTATATTTATGATTAAAAAATTATAACATAAATTCTATTCCTTACGAATTCCAGCAGCAGATCTGATCGGCCGTATGGTTGGCCAACGATATAAGTCCGGTATAAAAGAATTCAATATGTAACAGAGAAATTGATTTGAAATTATATAGAAAGACACAAGATAAATTGTGCGATAGCCAAAATAGGCTTAAAAAAAAAGGGCCTTCAAAAATTTAAAATTATATCATAAGCATTTTTTTACACAGATATTGTGGCACTGTTATACAAAACATTGGGTGGGTAAAATTTGAACTCAATATATTTTCATGAAATAGCTAGTAACTTTTTACCATAACGCGGTAATCATAATGACTTAGTTTAATAATAATTTTTTTATACAAAACGTAAAAATATTTTTCTATAAAAATATCTAATTTATTTATTTATTTAATAATAATATATATATATATTTTCTAATGCAGCTGGCAAACACAAACACCTTGGTGTTGGATGCCTTAAGGCAAGTGCTGCACAGACGTACTCACTGGGCATTACCCAGGGGGCGCGTGTAACTTGAAGATAAGCCACGGACGCGGAGTAACAATGTCCCCGCAACGCTCTACGATCTTATTAGACCGGGACCTACTTTTTAAAGTGGATTCCGAACCACTACAAACAACCATGGCACCGCCGGGACTCGAAACCGAAACCTGTGGTACCGAGCGCCAGAGCGCTAGCCACTTGGCCATTCAGGCCCGAGTAATAATTATTATTATTAATAACAATAATAATAGAGGCCATTAATAATAGTAATATTAATAATAATAATAATAATAATAATAATAATAATAATAATAATAATAATAATAATAATAATTAATTAATTAATTAAGAATTTATAATGAATTTATGTAAAAAATAATCACAATAACTAACAAAATATGATTGAGCAATTTTATGTAATAATTAAATATAAAAAATTACTTAGTTATACCTGTTACCCGATCATATATATTTTATATAATGAATAATTTTATTATTAATGTTTTTAAAATTAATTAATAAAATGTACCTAGTAGTGTCTGTAAATAAAATGATCCAAGGACATAGCTAGTTACATCGTTTTTAATCTACATAGCTGGCTTTTGTTTTCAATACTTATTAATTCTATCAATAAATTCTTAAAAGGAAACTAAATATAACTCAGAAAATATTTACGCATAAGTGAATCATATCACTTGTTGGATAGTCCATTCCATTGCCACACCATAACAATTATTTATTACTTGTTTGTAATTCAAATTAATAGCTTGTATACCTTGTATATGTTTGTATACTAAAATAATGAATATTCGTAGAAAATTTCTTCATTAATCTACATAAAATCAATATTCATTATCTTCAAAGCAATTTTATAATCCTTTAACTGAACACGACGTTCCTAAGAATCACTTGGTTGAAAATTTTCATAAGAAGATTTTTGATAAATGAGCTTCCTAATTCTTCCTGATAAGATGCAGAAATGTTAATTTTCAGACGAATTTTCGAATATTTATCGAGGTAATTGAATAAAAATAATGTGAACTATACAGCAAATGATAAAACAAAAATATATGGCAATTACTTAAAAGAGAAATAATGATGTAAAAAAGTAATAATTTTAATTCACAATATGCAAATGCATTATAAGGTAAATATGCTTTCCATAAACGAAGGAATTCCCATTTATTATACAGTATTTGGTTTCTCTGCTTTCACTGTACTTTTGTTGGAATTCAGTGTTCTTCTTGTATGTTGTATTATATATAATTATGTTTAATCTAGATAAATTGTGTTAGTTATGTTTTGTTAGAAAAAAAAACGTACATAATATATTTTATGTAATTATGTAAAAGAGACTTTATTAAAGGAAAATGTTTTAGGGAAATTTTTTTTAAATCTAAAAGCTTCAAAGCATATGTTTTTTAAGAGGGCCTGTAGTGTTTTAAATCATTGGGTGTTTCATGTAACAGATATCGGTTCATGCTATCTAACAGTTCAAATATCTAACTGGGTACGTTAAATGCATAATATATGTCAGAAATTCAATGAAGGGATCATTATAGGGTATCAATGGATGTATCGGTTATGAACGTATGAACAAACATAATAAAAATAATGGTATTATAAGTAATTGAACACAAAATAATTTTTGAACAGCCATTATTGTAATAAACAAATCTAACAGTTCAGAAACTATTTCAAAAAATGATAACTGTACGACTTTATTATTCTGATGTATTCAGAAATAGTTGAAAAAAATTATACGAAACTATATGTAAAATTACTGGCTTTAATATCCTGTAGTTGTGTATTTTCAGGCAATAATAGCTCATGTATTTTGATCAAAGTTATGACGACGTTGAATGTAAAAATATTTCTTGCTACATGCTATATAACTGGAAAATCCCCCGAATAAAACATTTAAGGAAATAAGTAAAAATATAAACATGGAAGTAAAATTTCCAAGCTAGAATAAGTCAGAAACTTAACAAATAGATCCTTATCGGGAAATAATTTAAGTATTGGTTATAAAATTACACATGTATTGGTAATTTGCACTCTTAAGGTAAACTATTGATGACTAATGAGAATGACTGTTGTTGTAATAAACAAATATACAACCGATTTGACAAAAATACAAACAAAATACATAAATTTACGAATACAAAATTTTAACGCTAGTAATTTTATATATCAAAACTTATATTTTTTATCAATTACTTCTAAATACATCAGAGTAATAAAGTTGTATACCAATCATTTCTTTGTAACAATTTTGTCAAAATATTATTAAGTAAATTGTATTCGAAATATTTAAATGATATATTTCTTTACGTTGATTTTTGTATCGATAATGTATTTTCACTATAATTTTAAAAGCAGGAACAAAGAATATCGATGAGATAACAGGAACTATCAAATTGTGTAAAGCATATGGATAAAAGAGGTATTTTTGAAAAAGTAAACCTTAAATAATATTAGCCAGCACAAGTTAAACTAATAAATTAATTAATTATGAGTTAAAAAAATCATGGCAATGAAATTTCTAAGCTGCAATAAGTTTGAAACTTAAGAAATAGATCATTATTGTGAAACATTTGACGTATGGGTTATAAATTTACACATATATTGGAAATTTACATACTTAAGGTAATATAAGAATGAACATTAATAAACAAATATCCAAATATACAACCAATTCTACAACAATAAATAACAAGAACTAATTTTCTAAACACATAAACATACGAATGCAAGATATTAACGCTAGTAATTTTATATATCAAATTTTATATTTTTTATCAATACTTTTAAATACATCAGAACAATAAAGTTGTATATTAATCAATTCTTTGAAACAGTTTTGTCAAAGAATTTTCTTGTAAATTGTAGTCGAAATAATTAAATAATTTATTTCCTTGTATTCATTTTTGTATCGATAATATTTTAAATTATTTTCACTGGAATTTTAAAAACAGGAACAAAGAACATCTATGAGTTACTAGGAACTGTCAATTTATATATTGTTCTTTGAAACAGTTTCGTCAAAATATTTCTAAGTGAATTGGGATCGAAACATTTAAATGATTATTTCTTTACATTCACCTTTGTGTCAATAAAATTTTAAGTTATTTTAACTAAAATTTCAAAAACAGGAACATAGAATATCGATGGGTTATCAAAAACTGTCAATTTATATAAAGCATTTCGTAAATAACAAAGTTATTTTTGAACAAAATCCAAACGTTAAATTATATTAGCTAGCACATGCTAAACTGCTAAATTAATTAATTACGACATAATTGCGTAATAATACAACGTAACAATTAATCAGTCTCCTATTTGTACCTGTAAAATCAGTGATTTCAGAATAATTATGTATAATTACATTAAATGTCAGAAATTTCATTAACCAGAGCACACAGACTAATTCCTTTCGAAGTAAAAATACAAAAACTCTTTTTATAATTATGGTCAAATGTTTTGTCGTCTCATTAAACTAATTAGACTGGAAGCAATTGCTTTTATGAGAACACAAAACTCTTACCTTTTCTATTAAGTGAATTAAAACAATCAAGTTTTTTTTTTTTTTTTTTTTTTAATTTTTTAATTTCTTCTCCAGACTTATTAAGAAAATGATGATATAAAAAAATCAAATATGTCAAAGTAGTTTGAAGCAAATTATTTCTCTAAACATCTTGATCTAAGTTATCGACTTCTAATCTTAAATTGACTCTGATTTCTCCCACAACAACAAAGGAGTTTAGCTTCTCTCTAAGAAATTCTTCTGCTGTCAAATATTTGTCCAATTAACTGCCGTTGTTTGACGAAGGAAATCTACTGTTTGGACATTACACGGATTTTTCTTGGAAGAGCAAATGTTAATTTTCCCACGCCGAAATATTATGGTGACAATTTTCTGAGGTTCTGTTCTATAGAACAAAAATCTATTAATAGCTCGATATACAGGTCTGTTTAAGGTTATACTTAATTTGACATATTTAACCTTTCATATATATAAAAAATGTCAATCGAATAATCGATCGAACTAAAAATCGTGTTTTTTTGTAACATGAATCTATTAACCTAAGGGTAAGTGTTAAAAGTATCTAATATATATTGATGGAAAACTAAGCATAATTAGACTGTGAATTTCTAATGAATAATTAATGATTTACTAATCGATTCCAATGTTTTACATTGCATTTTTAATTTTATTTTAATTCAAGGAAAATGAAATGATATGAATGCTAGAACTGACATTTAAATAAAAAATAAAACATAATTTTGAAGAAAGTTCGTTTTTTTTAAATTTAAAATCGTATGTCTTTTTTTAAAGCATTAATCTGTTAACCTATGGGAGAGTGATGAAAGTATCTAATAGATATCGATGAAAATCGAAGCATAATTAGATTGCGAATTTCTAATGCGTAATTAATGATTTACTAACCGATCTCACTGTTTTTAGTTACATTTGAAATTTTATTTTAAATTCTAGGAAAATGAAATGCCAATTTTGTTACTGACATTATTTTAAAGTATAAATAAAACATGCTGTAGTAAAAAATTGTATTATACTCTGCTTCCTGAAAACATTTTGTAGTTTTTTTTTTAATTTAAAATCGCATGCATTTTTTAAGTATTAATATATTAACCTACGGGAAAGTGATGAAAGTATCTAATAGATATCGATGAAAAGCGTAGCATAATTAAGCTGTGAATTTCTAATGAATAATTAATGATTTGCTAATAAATTTCATTATTTTAAATTACATTTATAATTTTATTTTAGATTCAAGGAAAATGAAATGACATGGATGCTAAAACTGACATTATTTAAAATAAAAATAAAACATGTTGTAATAAAAAAAAAAAAAAAAAATAAAATAAAAAAAAATCTGTATTGGACTGTACTGGATTACCACTTTAGAACCCGTTCTACCTAACGGATTTTGATGAAATTCTGTATATACGGTATGTGGACCATGGGGCAACGATTTCTGCAATAAAAAAATAATTCAAATTTTGCCCGCCACGTGGCACTTTTTAAAAATTCCTTATGAAAAAGTATAAAAATACTTGCAGTCAGAATCCGACATTCATTCTGCATACTTTTGTTATTGTTAGTCATGCATTACAGAAGAAAGATCGAAATTTACTGGTAAATTTTTTTATCAGAACGACAGCAATAGCTTAACTACACTGAGTGAATATTGTGGTTTAAAGGGATAGCGAAAAGGATCCATGTCAAAGAATGATTTGAAGATGATTTTGAAATTTGAAAAGACTGGTGACTTGGATGTGCGGCCAGGAACTGGGCGGAAACTGCTTGCGAATAAAGCTATAGAAGTAGCTATTGCTGTGATTGAAAGAGCCCCCAGTTCAGAAGAAAGATCGAGCTCTACTGGCAAATCTGTTTTATCAGAACGGCATCAATAGCTTAGTTGCACTTTCTATTCTTCCCAAGTGCTTGCTCGGTGTCACGTGAGATGACAATTCCATGTCGACAGTACGAAAGATTCTGTGATCTATTTTAAAATGGTATTCGTAAGAGATCGAAGTGGTGCAAATGCTGCAACCTCAGGACTAACAAACAACCTATGAGTTTGCTTTCCGATTTTTGGCGAGAATGTAAGTTGATGACGCTTAAACTTGTCCAATTCTATTCACCTCCTAATGTCCTACATCAACAACCACTACAATCTGATTACGGGACTTCGAGTGTGAATTTACTGCTGATTTTATCCTCGGACCTGTTTTCTTTGAAACTCTCACTTCTCAAGATCCCAAAACGTGCTCTGTCACGAGGGCATGGTACAGTGAACTCCTTCAACAACGGGTCATTCCTGCTTTACAGGAATGGCAATTTTTGCAGACCACTGTCTACATGTAAGATTGAGCAAATCCCCACTTTGGGCACCAAGTCAAAGAACTGCTTCTTCCTAACTTTGGAGAGAATCGTGTAATATCCAGAGCTTTTCCGGATGTCTATCCTCTTCGTTCAACCAACTTAAATCGTATATTTTCTGGTTGTGAAGATTCCTAAAAGACAGCGTAAATGGGGGAAGAATTATGACATTACCTGAGTAGAAATCCAGTATTATCCGCCGTGTTGCTGAAATCCCACGAGAGTTTATTCGCCCTACCATTGAACAAACTATAATGCGCTTTCAACTCATAATTGATGTCAAGGACCACATTCTGAACTAGAATAAATTTTAATGATTCTGACAGATTGTTTGTCCTTCTTTCGGCGCCACAATTCTCCCTGGTGGTCACACTTTTAACTTTTTTTATTAATTATTATTGCAAAAATATTTTCCCCATGATCTATATAGTGTATGTACCAAATTTCATCCAAAATCCGATAGGCCAAACAGGTTCTAGAGGGATCTGAATAGGATCACTTTAGTTTTAACCCCCCTGTATTTTACTCTGGCTGCTAATAAAAAATTTTGTTGTGTAACTTATAATTGGAATATTCTTAAAAACTTAACATAATAAATTGTACTATAGGTACATGGGTGATATTGTATAGGGAAGCCAGAAGACCAGTTTGGACAAGCAATGTCACACAAAAAATTATATTAAAATATATTATTTATTATGGATTTTTTTTAATTAAATATATTTTATTATTTGTTGTTAATATTGCAGGATATAATAATATTTTAATATATTGAAACCTTCGATGATATATGAAATGATATACAGAGTAAAAGGATTATTCTCACTGCGACAGAAAAAAAGCAAAATTATATCTATACACTTAAGCTACTAAATAAATTTTTAACGTTGTTTTAAAATGAAGGTTAAATTGAACTTCAGATTCTTATATGTTTCCGTTTTTGGAAATTTACATTGCTTTAGATATCTCAAACATCAATAATCGCTATCGCTTTTGCAATAACAAAATCACTTAAATGACATTGGAAACTTACTATTCATTTCACAAAAATTAAAATCCCTATTGTCAAAGAGATCATTCGATCGAAAAGTCAAGACCCTAGAAATAAAAAATTAAAAAAAAAATCAAAAGAAAAAAGAGAGAAAAGAAAAAGAAACATTCAATCAGGTAATTCCACCTTGATCCCGAACATTGCTTTAGATATCTCAAACATCAATAATCGCTATCGCTTTTGCAATAACAAAATCACTTAAATGACATTGGAAACTTACTATTCATTTCACAAAAATTAAAATCCCTATTGTCAAAGAGATCATTTGATTGAAAACACAGGACCCCAGAAATAAAAAAAGAAATAAAAAAAAAAAGAAAGAAAGGAAAAAGAAACGTTCACTCAGGTAATTCCACCTTGATTCCGCTTAACATTCCGATCACGGAGGCAAACTGAGAATCAGAAATGTAATTAACGTGTGATTACCCAGAGGAATAACAACTATATAATTACTCGACTTAAAGTCAGAAATCAACAGTCTCTCTTTGATCGTTACCCATTCTTAACACCGTTCGATGCGGATCTTGGCGGATAATGATAATTTCGCACGTCATTCCATTAAACTGCGACTTGCTAATATATGTACAATTAATGCGATTAGAAAGAATTCACTAGGACTAGTCAATTACGTTAGCTTTCCTAATGCATTTTGCATATTATTTTGGTATTAGGTGGGCATGCTGGAAATGCAGGAACACACGGATTAAGCAGTAATGGGGCAAGATTGAAGAGAAATTTAATGATATAAGTCGGAGTAGTTGAAATTGAAATTTATATGAGTTTGAGCTTCATGAATTCTGCTATGTATTACAGTAAGGATTTATGTGTATAAATGTACGTATATGAATTATTATATGTATAAGGTCATATATATATTACATCAAGGATTATATATATTATTATTATATTATATACATATATATTCCTCAGCAAATGCAAATTATAGTGGATTATGCAAATGTTTAAAATGTCTAAATGTTTAAGATGTTTACTGCTTTAGTCTATGGTACCACGATGGCCGCATTCGTGTTAGACGCTATGCCGATGAACGCTACCTTCTAGAGTGCATTATAAAAATGTCATAGTGGACAAATTGTGTTATGGTCTGCGGTGCGATTACATATTATGGACGATATCAGCTGTTGCGAAATGCGGGTAATTGCAACAGCAACAGGTACATCAGTGAAAAGGAGCCCGAAGTCGTTCTTCAAGAAGTTCCTGGAGCTATCTTTCAACATGATAATGCCCAACCACTCGTTGCAAGAAATGCTTGATTTTTTCAGCAGAACACCTGCAGTTTCTTCCTTGGCCTGCTTATTAGCCAGCTATGTCGCATATTGATTGCGTAGTAGTTGGTCGAGTACGCATAAAAACACATGGAATGCTATTCCCCAGGTAGACATTTAAAATCTATTTGACTCCACGACACTTCGTACAGTAGAAATTATTGCAGCTCGTGGTGGCTATATCAAATACTGATTTCCGACACTTTATACAGCGTTTTGGATTTGTACAAATATAACTTGTTAAAATCTGTCCTATACGTATCAAATTTCATTTAATTCCGATAATGCTTCAATGTTGTTGCAATTTTTATGAATTACAGTAAAGATCTAATAAGTATACACGTACGTACTTATGTACATACTTACTGTAATTTTAAGTAATTCTGTGCATTCGTAAGGTATATGTATATTACAGTAACTGTATATTGTACTTTTAATTCTTATAATTTAAATATATACACGTATATAGTCGTAAATCCTACATTTCTACATTTTTACTGTACTTCATACATCTGTACATCCATATTTCCATATATATATATATATATATACATATATATATGAACATTTTACTGTACGTACATGCACATCCTAATAACATCAAACATATTTAGTATGTCTCTGCAAAACATTTCCTCGTATCAGTTTTTTGACTTTACATCATTCGTTGAGAAATTTATTCAATTTCATTCGCATTCTGAATTGTTTTATTTCATTGCGTACCATTCGTTCGATTTCAATTGTTCTATTATATATTTGATTTCATTTGCATTTCAGTTGATTCTATTCCATTCGCACCTCTATTTGTTTACATTCATTATCGCTAGTATTTGCTCTATTTCATTCACATTATGATTATTTCGATTTGATTCACATTACTATACACTATATTTATTTTTTTACTACAATATGCTCTATTTCATTCACATTGTGATTAGTTCGATTTGATTCGCACTCACTATTTTTTTCGCACAGCTGTTTTTATTTTATTTTATTTTTTTAAATTTATAATAAGACTTGTTCTTTTCGTTCTATGATTAGTTCGATTTCTTCCGCACTACGATTGATTTGATTTCATTCACATTACAATTTGCGATTTGTTTTTACTTCAGACTACCATTTTTTTATTTGTTCAATTTCATTCATATTACGATGATTTGTTTCACAATTTTCATAATCGAAGTAAAAATCATGTATATTCTACATAGTCCATGATGAGACTTCCTTTTATTCAATTAAATGTTATTCTTAAAAAACACCTCCAACCTGAAAACAAAGCTTATTGTCCTATTTGTATTAGATTGTCATTTTGAATGCAACAAACATTAGAAAAACTTATAGAAACTTCCATATTCCCTCACCCACCAAAATATGTTGTTTTATTATATTTAAGATTCAGTGATTGTGTTTTTCTGCTGACAATTATCTTCATATATACATAAATTATTAAACTATATTTAATGAAATTAGTTTAAATTACGAAACGAGCAAATATTTCAAAGTTTTCAATTGTAATTAATAAAGCCTTTTAAGTACAGATATATTTTCTTTGTAATTATTTTACATTCTATCTGAAAATAGCTACTTATTAATTTTCAATACTAATTCAACCTTTCAACTAAATTAAATATCTTTTTCACTTGTTCTTTTTTGTATTTTATAGGACAAAAAAAAATTTTTGATTTTTTTTTTTTCTCTGAAATTTAAATAACCATTTATTACTAATTTTGAGTTTGCCGAACACGAATATAACAAATATTAACTCTAAGGATTCATGATGAAAATTATATACATCTGTTTTTATTGTTTAAATCCTTATAATTGAATGACAAAGAATCATTTTACAGCAAGCCATATCAATTTTAAGATAACATTATATAAATAAGTTTCATTAGAATTTTGCAAGACTTTGAAAACTTTGATATATTTTTAACTCACATAAATTTAAATAATTGTATAGCTAGCTATAAAAGTCTACTTATAAATTTAAACTAGTGTAAAGCAACTGTCAAAACTGTTAATCCTATTTTTTAACACTTTTTAAAATTTTTTTAAAGGTTCTTTGTAACAGATTATGTATATTAACTATCTTTAACTATCATTCAGCTAGTAAGAACTTTGATTAGATAGTATCCAATGATTTGCTTCAATTCATAATGTATGCAAAAGCTTCGAATTTGAAACCATACTTCTTGGTAGTAGGTTAAAACTATTTTTCATACGTAATTGAAAAAAATACTAAGTATAATATTTATTTATTTATTTTAAAACAATTAATTAATCCAAATTGTGATTACTTAATAATTATACTAAGATTTGAAAAGCAGCATTGGGCTTTATTGATTACTTTTTTTACACATTCTTAATAGATTAAAAAAATAAATATAATTAAAATTTTTAAAATCCTTTTATTTCTTATACTCGAATATGTATGTGAGATATATGAGATCTTCAAGAAAAATATTTTACTATAAAATGTATAGACGATAAAAATATTTTGTTTTTTATTCGTTTCATAAATATTCACTTTTTATTTATAAAGTTCTCTTTTGAAAAATTTACTTTTAAGTCTGCTATCATGTTAATAAAATAATGAAGCTTTTTAAATTATGTATTCCTTTTATTTGTTTTAACGTTTTTAATTTGCTTATGAAATTGAATATTTATAAGTTTTCCTTTTTCTTTTAAAAATGCAACTTCTATATTATGTTTTTTGCTTTTTACTGCTTATTCTTCTTCATTGGCGCAAAAACCCCCTGGTGGACCAAGGCCGTCTGCCTACTGATAGATTCCCAGACAGGAGATGCTTTCTTTTTACTGTGTAAGGTTGTCTACCCTACATGAGAAGCCTATGGTACCGAGATCCAGACACACGACCATCAGACTTCTTTGTTTATTACTTACAATTTTTATATATATTTTTTCTTCCAGTCTTATTTTTTCTTATATTTTTTCTTTAGAAAAGTCAAATGAACAAATGCTTTAACTGGATGAATTAAACAAAAAACTTGTGTTTTAAAGTTTTACAAAAAAATAAAAATAACACTTCAGATAATAAGTTAATATTTTTTTTTTTATATTATTACTTACACCCTTTATTTTATCTAAAAAAAACATTAATCAATTTTTTTAAATTTCTATAATTTCGATTTTTTTTTTCTCGAAAAAGTTTAAAACATGGTATCAAAAAATGCAAGCTAGAAATAAATCAACTTAATTTCTAACGTCTGGAAAATGGAATAGCTACACTAATAAACTCTTGACATTCAGTCCGATTTAATGATAAGCAGTGAAATCCATTGGGAATTCCTATTCAAAAATGTTTCCACTCAGTTGGAGAGAGTTTGGCAAACGTGCATGCAACATGCAAAAAAATAATAAACTTAATATTCTTGTAATCTAGCAAATTATTTGACCTTGAATTGTGATGTGGACAAATTCCAAAGTTTCATCTGCTTGGTGCATGAAATAACTTGACCTTTTTAATGGAAAAGGTACTACTTTATTTTAATGGAAAATGTACTATAAAAAAATATTTTCATTAGATTATTTAACTGCAATAGTAAATTATTATTTAATAAATTATATTAAAATTAATTAATTAATTATGCAATTATATAATTGTTATAATATGGTTTATTATAAATAATTATAAAATTTATTAAAATAATGAAAGTGATTTATTATAAATAATTATAAAATGTATTATAAATAATGAAAGTGATTTATTATAAATTACTATAAAATGTATTAAAATAATGATAATGCTTTATTGTAAATAATATATATATTTTTTCTAATGCAGCTGGCTTACACATAGACAGCTGTCTTGGATGCCATAAGGCAAGCGCTGCACAGACGTTACTCACATTGCATTACCCAGGGGGCGCGTGTAACTTCATGATAAGCCACGGACGCGGAATAACAGTGGATTCCGAACCACTGTCCGCCTGTACCGCCTGTCGCTTCGAGCACTAGAGCGCTAGCCACTCGGCCATTCAGGCCCTTATAAATAATATATAAAATTCATTAAAATAATGATAATGTTTTATTATAAATTATAAAATTTATTAAAATAATGAACATTATATATTATAAATAATTATAAAATTTATTAAAATAATGAAATTGATTTATTATAAATAATTATAAAATTTATTAAAATAAAAAAAAAATGATTTATTATAAATAATTATAAAATTTATTAAAAATAATGATGATGATTTAATATACAATTTATAAAATTAATTAAAATAATGAAAGTGATTTATAAGAAACAATTATAAAATTTATTAAAATAATGAAAGTTATTTATTATAAATAATTATAAAATTTAATAAATAATTTATAAATTTTATCAAAATAATGAAAGGGATTTATATATAATTATAAAATTTATTAAAAAATTTATAACTTTTATGAAAATAATATATTTTAATTTACAAAAATATGATTTATTATCTCTATGCATAATTTTTTTTTACTTTTAGATATAACAGAAGGCATATACTAAATAAAGGCTTAAAATTTAAAAAAAAATGGTTAAAATTTTTTTTTTCAACAATATACATTACAGAATTTACACATAATTATTAGTAGATAATTTAATTAAAAATGTTATTCATGTGCTTCACCAAATAGAATTTTAAGTAGCGATGTGAAATTAGTACTTATAGAACTTGTTGTAATATAGCCTTATAGAATTGTTAAAAAAAGTTTCATTAATGGATATGAATTATCTAATCATGAATTTTCTCTATGGAACTTTTTTTTTCCTTCGTCTGCTTATTTCTCTTATTTTTCTTTTATTTATTATTTTTTCTTTTTTTTTTTCTTTTAATTTCTTTTATTTTATTTTACAAATATACTGAAATGATTTTTTTTTTTTTTTTCAGCATACTGTCCCCCCTTCTCTCATTTATATTTTCCTTTTATACCTATAGAAAATAATCTATAAAAAATATTTCTTTCAATAATTTTTAATGTCAAATTCTTTTTATTTAAGTGCTGCATTTAAGTTTAGCATTTTTAATTTTTCAAATTTTATACATCTTATCTAGAACAATATAATTAGATTGTAGTAGTTCAAAAAGTTCTTTATTGCTATTTATTTTAATGCCGTATAAAATTTTAATTTTTATGTTGTGAATGTATATTAATATTTTGTTATTTTGTACAAAAAAAAACCTGTATATTTTTGAGTAGGATAGTAGGAGGCTAAAGAGATGCTTTCGATATTTATAAAAATAAAGTATAAACGACATTATTAATAATGTTAGCTCTTTATAAATATAAAAAAAAATATTTTTTTTATTATTTTTCATTACATATAATTTTAATGTGTAAATATATTCTAATATTTTTTAGAAAATATCTTACAGAAAAAAACCCTTTAGATTTTGAATAAGATGTAAAAAAAAAAAAAAGAGTTTTCAATATTTATATGTTAAAGTATTAATTGAATAAGTGGACTAGTATGAACAGTATGGACATTAGTATAAACTGTATGAAGTTACTTTTTTAATACATAAGGAATATATATCTTAAAAAAATGGTATTTAAGAAGAAAAAAAATCTTCATAACGTATAATTTATTTTTCTGTTTTATGTAACTAAGTTTTAAGCTTTTTTTCTTTCTTAATATAGGAAAATATGTCTTATTAAAAAATTTAATTCTTTATTTAGTAAGAGCATAAAAATAATTTCGAAATTTATTTTATTCTTTACATTTTTTTCGTTGCTTTTCTTTATATATCTAATAACTTAAAAAAACTTAACAATAAAATATTATTTTATAAAAATAATAAATATAAAAAAAAATTTAAAAATACTAAAATGTTTTTTTTTTTTAAATATTAAAATATGTTTTTTATAAATACTAAAATTCCTTTTTTTTATAAATACTAAAATAATTTTTATTAATAATAAAATATATTTTTATAAACAAAATAATTTTATAAATATTTTATTACAATATAAAATATTTTTTTAAATGTTATGGCACTAATGATCAAGTACACCCAATTGCTAAATAATTATGATGTTGTAATTATACGTAACGAATTTCAATGAAAATAACGTTTTTATTTTTAACTCCATTGGAAAAAGAATGTATTTATCCAAGTTTCCAAATTAGTTAATTATAGAGAGGTAGAAATTCGAATATGATGAATAACATAGTAGAATATTTCGTGCAGTGTTTCTTCTTAATGCATAATTAGAATGTATCGAATATTCAAATTCAATTCAGCTACTTTGAGTGAGAGCTCTAAATTTAACTCTTAAATTAATTACTTTCAGGGTGTGCCGGATAATAAAAGTAACCGTACTATAAATACTCTTGTAACTAAAATGTGTAAAACTGAATATTGTATGTATGAATGTAAGGGTTGTGCATGTGTAATAATGTAACAATAATAACACTTAAGAATAATCTGTATGGATATAACGGTTAAGTGTGTATAATATTTGTAATAATTTAAAAATATTAACACTTAAGAATAATCTGAATGGATATCAATGTTGTGCGTGTATAATATTTGTAATAATTTAGAACAATAATACTTAAGAATACTCAGTATGGATATAACGGTTGTGTGTGTATAAAATTAGTAATTTAAAAAGAATAATCTGAATGGATATAATAGTTGTACATCTATAATATTTGTAATAATTTAAAACTATAACACGTAATAATAATCTTTATGGATATAACGGTGTAGTGTGTGTAGAAAATTTGTAATTTAAAAAGAATAATGTGTATGGGTATAACGTTTGTACGTGCATAATATTTGTAATAATTTCAAAAGAATAACACTTAAGATTAATATGTTGGAATATAACTGTTGTGTATGTGAAATATTTGCAATAATTTAAAAATAATTATCACTGAAGAATAATCTGTATGGATATAACGGTTGTGCGCGTATAATATTTGTGATAATTTCAAAACAATAAGACTTAAGAATAATTTCTATGTATATAATGGCCGTGCGTGTATAACATTTGTAAAAATTTAAAAACAATAACATTTAAGAATAATATGTATGGATATAACTTGTGCGTGTATATTATTTGTAATAATTTGAAAATAATAACTCTTAAGATTAATCTATATGGTTATAACGGTTATGCGATGTAATATTTGTAATAATTTAAAACAATAATAATTCAAAATAATATTTCTAATCATTAAAAAACAACAATACTTAAAAATAATAATTGTAATAATTAAAAAACAATAATAATTCAAAATAATATTTGTAGTAATTTAAAAACAATAATACTTAAAAATTATATTTCTAATATTTTAGAAACAATAATACTTAAAAATTATATTTCTAATATTTTAAAAACAATAATACTTAAAAATAATTTGTATGAATATAACGGTTGTACGTGTATAATATTTGTAATAATTTAAAAAACAATAACACTAAAGAATCTGTATGGATATAACGGTTGTGCATGTATAATAGTTGTAATAATTTGAAAAGGATAACACGTAAGAATAATCTGAATGTATATAATGGTTGTGTGTGTATAATATTTCTAATAATTTAAAAACAATAATCCTTAAGAAAAATCTGTATGGATATAAAAGTTGTGCATGTATAATATTTGTAATAATTTAAAAACAATAACACTTAAGAATATTCTGTAGAGATAAAACGGTTGTACGTGTATAATATAAGTAATAATTTAAAAAGAATGACACTTAAGAATATTATTTATGAATACAACGGTTGTGCGTGTGTAACGTTTGTAATAATTTAAAAACAATAATACTTAAAAATAATCTGATTGGATATAACGGTTGTGCATGTGTAGTCTTTGTAATAATTTAAAAACAATAACTCATAAGAATAATCTGTATTGGTATAACGGTAGTTCGTGTATAATATTTGTAATAATTTGAAAATTATTAACACTTAAGAATAATCTGTATGGATATAACGGTTGTGAGTGCATAATATTTGTAATATTTTTTAAAAAAATAACACTTAAGAATAATCTGTATAGATATAACAGTTGTGCGTGTATATTATTTGCAATGAAAAAGAATAACACTAAAGAATATTCTGTATGTATATAACGGTTGTGCGTGCATAATATTTGTAATAATTTGGAAACAATAACACAACACTGACGAATAATCTGTATAGATATAACGGTTGTGCTTGTGGAATATTTGCACACGCACAATCGACAAAAGCAGCGAAGAAGAAAATTGTCATATCTATTATACTTTTATATATGTAATGAAAAATTACGAAAACAAATAATAATTATTTTTTTATATTTAAAAAGAGCTAACTTTATTAATAACGCCTTTAATGTTTTTTTTATAAACATTGAAAACTTTTCTTTTACATCCTACTCAAAATCGAGAGTTTATTTCTATAAAATAAGAAGAAATATTATTAAACATTTAAACATAAAAATTAAGATCATATTTTATACAAACTTAAAAAATAAACCTTAGGAATAAACCCCTTTTTTGAACTGTTACAATCTAATTATATTGTTCCAGATACGATGTATAAAGTTTAAAAATTTAAAAATAGCTTAAGCAGTACTTAAAATAAGAAAACTTTTACATTAAAAATTATTTAAAGGAAAGAATCCATAAAAAAATTATTTTTTATGGATTATTTTCTGTACGTTTAAAGGGAAATTATAGTAGAAAAAAGTATTCTAAAAAAAGTAGGATATTCTGAAAAGGGAAAAAAGCTTTTCGGAATATCTGTAAGAAAAGTTTTATAAAAAACATTGTTAAAAATAAATTAAAAGCAATTAAAAGAATAAAAGTAGACTAAGAAAAAAAAAGGCACGTAGAGAAAAATTCATGATAAAAATGTCAATTAATAAAACTTTTTTTATGAAAATTTAATAAGATTATATTATAATAAGAATTAAATTCTATAATTATTAATTTCAGTTCATTACGTAAAATTCTATTTGATGAAGCACATAAGTAACAATTTTAATTGAATTATTTACTAATAATTACATTTAAATTATGTATTGTGTTTTGTTCATAAAGGCTTTGTTAATCATTTTTTTAAATAAATTTTAAGACTTTTTTTTGTATATGTCTTCTGTCGTGTCTACAATTATAAGTATTTTATGCATAGAGATAATAAATTATGTTTATGTAAATAGAAAGTTATTTTATAAATATTTTTCTTATGATATCAAACTTTAGCTGTCTAAAGAAAAAATATAGTCGTTCTATAAAAGATTGATTTTTTTTTTTTCAAAAAAAAAAATTTTTTTTTCAAACCTTTTCAATGATTTTTTTATGAATACAGCAATAATGATATGATAATTATCATATCATTATTGCTTAAATTCTATGATAATTTTTAAAATATTTTTTTAATATATGTATGTTTTTAGACATTTTTTTAATTATCTAGAAATAAATGAGTTAAATTTTTTTGTTTCATCATTTTCATTACAAAACATAAAAAAAGTGTAATGGATTCCGAGGCTAAGATGTTTTTGTACTGTTATTGTTTTTTAATTAGCGTTCTGATAAATGTTTTAAAAATTTTTAAAAAGCATTTTTTTTTCTTGAATAGCTTAATTTAAAATAACTTGTTATGTTCAATATCTTATATTCAACATTATTTCTCATTTTATGCATGAAACACTATTTACATATATAAGAGTTATAAAAAAATGTAACAGAATATGCCATTTCGTTAGGATGCCGTAGATATACTTCCATATAATTGAGAATCTTGAATGCGTAAATTTCAAAAAATGCAAAATTTCTCTTTCAATTTAAATATGGTTTTTAATACTAATGATTTTTTAAAAAATTATAAGTATAAAAAGTTATTTTTGTGATCCCCACTATTCACTGAAATTCATTTACGATAAATAAACTCATGTTTTTAAGGAACTAGTAAGATATTTCTTATACAAATTAAAAAAAAAATATATTTATTGATTCTAATCTTACAGAAAGACTAAAACAAATGAAATGAAATTTAATAATTAATTTAACTAAAATCTAAGCTTTAGAATTTATATTTTTAATAAGTAAACTCATCTATGGGACTTAAGTTTTAATTAGAAAAATAAATATCTTGTAACTAAAGAATGCGATTAATAAATTTCTTAATGTTTTTCAATGGTTTGGTTCCAAATATAAAAAGATCAAGAAATAAAAGCCAAACATTCATTCTTTTGTATTAAACATGTGAGTTAAAAAAAATTAGGAAAATATTTTATTCAGACAGATTGTTTACAATAAGAGGCTGTGTGTTTTTTAGAGTATATGAACATTATGTTAGCAACACGCATCAACTAGAAACTGTGTTTTGTATTGTAAGATATTTATACAACACGCACACGCAGACACACACACAAGCAGACACACACACACACACACACACATATATATATAAGCCAAAATGCGTGGGGTAATTCGTGATATACCTTATTAAAACATGCATTTCTAGTAGAATAATGTATGATCGAAAGTGGCTTGTTAAGGAGAGATACATTTTCAAACGATTACTCGTAGCAGAAAGGTTCAATGCCACAACTTATACCCGTCAAGTGACAACATTCAAGTAATATGATTGACAACCCCGATACGCACTCTATTTTATTATTACTCTGTGTTTGCAAACATGTTTTTATTTACAACATTTCAGTGAACTCCATTGAGGACCTGGTTGTTCAACTATCCAATGTGGTTGCAAGCGTGCGCGAAGTACCTGGCATATATAAAACTGTTCCACCAATCACTGTACTACGATACCAAGCAGTATTAGCGTTGATGGTCGCAATATTAAGAATTTATTGTGAGCATTAAATCAAAGAAGCACTTTGGAATGTTGTTGTGAATAAACAATTTTTCTTTTCATGACACATTTTTGTCTGTGTGTGTGTTCGTTCCTTAACGCTTCACATCCAATCATATATTTGTATACAAAAAATGCATGTTTTAAAAAGCTGTGCCACACCTCAAAATCTGTCCCATGATCACTGAATCATACTGTATATATATATATATATATATATATATATATATATATATATATATATATATATATATATATATATATATATATATATATATATATATACTCCATCACAACAGAAGCTGTCACAACAACACACATAGCTGAATTTGTTTATCGTATAAGCATTAAAAAATATGATTTCCAAAATGATAATTCATAGATTTATGTTCATCTTAATCATTTGATTGCATCGCATATTTTTTTCCAAATATGAATTCCTTTTCTGATTAGTGATTTCTAAAAATAATATAAAATTCTTTTATTTAAGTTACTGTCATGCGGTGAAAATAGCAATACAAACAAGAATAACAATTCTATCAAAATATATTGCGTCAAAATACGTATTATAAAATAAAATGTTATAAAAATGAACTCTGTAGTTATCTGGAAATAATATAACTGGTATGAAACGCCGTTTTCCTCACAGTTATATCCCAGAAAATAACAGCGACTCTCGCTTCTGGAGTGATTTTGGACAGTGAGAAAAAAACTGAAAGGTCCTATCGGAGTCTCTGACAGTTGCCAAGATATTTCACTCCCGGATGAACTTTCGAGGGATTTATACACCCATAAGAAAGTATTCTTTCTGTCAGGAACACGGGATGGGCACACATTGTTTACCGCAACTAAAAAAAATAGTATTCCATTGAGTTTTTCTTTTTTTTTTTCAATGCTCATTTTTTCCTCTCCATTTTTTGAAATGGAAGAAGTTATTTAGGATCTTTATCCTCATATTTATCGTAATCAACTTCCAAAATTTCTTTGATTTTTATTGTTCTCTTGACCTATTACTATATTTTATACAATATTTAAGTTTTATTAATGCTGTGAACTTTAAATTACTGTATAAAACATAAAAAATAATTCTCATATTACACATCACATACTGTTTGTATCAAACGTCACATATTCTATCACATCTTACAATATTTGTTTTTTATATTATCATTATTATTTTATGCGATATTTTTATATATAATTTTCTCACAATTAATATGTTTTATATATTTTTATTATATTTTTATTACAATTTTTATGACAATTTTTATGACTCCTAGAAATGCTTTGAACTATATGTTCATTTTTATGCGACATGTATATACAGATCATATAAAATGTTTAAATAAATAAATGATACAATGCATAGTTTATTAAACTAATCAAATTGTTACTTACCATTATTATTTCCTTTCTAAACATCATAGAACTGTTATTTATATTTACATTTTAATCTTTTTCAAACAACAATTATGTTCTTTTATCTACGTTTGTTTAAAAGGGCCTGATGTCCGAGTGGCTAGCGATCAGGCGCGGGGTTGCCACAGGTTTCGGGTCCGACATCTGGCGGTGCCATGGATGTTTTTAGTGGTTCAGAATCCACTTTAAGGCATAGGTTCTGGTCTCACCTGACTGTAAGAGCATCACGGAGCCAAGTCAGACTTCTAACTACGGGTGCTCCGTCACAACCAAAGCTGTCCCCTCTCCCTTCATCCATGAGTAAATTACTCATGGAATATTTGTCCCGCACTGCAGGACACTGAGGAATAATCACAACACACTAAACTAAAATAATTTATCATGAGAATACTAGAAAAATATTATTTCCAAAATGATAATTCATCAATTTATGTTGATCTTAATCATTTAATTTCATCATATATATTATTTTTTTTTCCAAATATAAATCACCTTTCTTATAGTGATTTCTAAAAATAATATAAAATTTTTATTTAAGTTTAAAAAAGCAATATATTTTACAAGCTACGAAAACTACAATTCTTTCAAAAAATATTGGTGTCATAATACGTATTATAAAATAAAATGTTCTAAAAATGAACTCTGTAGTTATCTAGAAATAATATAACTGGTATGAAACGAATAGCCGCCGTTTTCCTCACAGTTATATCCCACAAAATAACAGCGACTCTCGCCTCTGGAGTGATTTCGGACAGTGAGAAAAAAACTGAAAGGTCCTATCGGAGTTTGTGACAGTTGCCAAGATATTTCACTCCTGGATGAACTTTCGAGGGATTTATACACCCATAGAAAGTATTCTTTCTGTCAGGAACATGGGATGGGCACACGTTGTTTACCGCAAGTAAAAAAAGTATTCCATTGAGTTTATCTTTTTTTATGCTCATTTTTTTTCTCTCCTTCTTTTGAAATGGAAAAATTATTTATGATTTTTATCGTCATATTTATTGTAATCAACTTCCATTGTTTCTTTTATTTTTATTGCTCTTGTGACATATTTTATACAATATTTAAATTTTATTAATGCTGTGAACTATAAAATAATCTTTTTCCAACAAGAATAAAGTTCTTTGTTAAAGACTTTTATTTTAGTTAACAATATATATTACAAGAAACAAAACAAAAATATCAATTCTTTCCAAAAATATTGGTGTCAAAATACGTATTATAAAATAAAATGTTTTAAAAATGACCTCCGTAGTTATCTGGATATAATATAACTGGTGTGAAATACCGTTTTCCTCACAGTTATATCCCAGAAAATAACGGCGACTCTCGCCTCTGGAGTGATTTCGGACAGTGAGAAAAAAAAAATATTGTTATCTGAAGGTCCTATCGGAGTTTGTGACAGTTGCCAAGATATTTTACTCCTGGATGAACTTTCGAGGGATTTATACACCCATAGAAAGTATTCTTTCTGTCAGGAACATGGGATGGGCACACATTGTTTACCGCAACTAAAAAAAAAAGTATTCCATTGAGTTTTTCTTTTCTTTTTTTTTTTTTCAATGCTCAATTTTTCCTCCCTTTTTTGAAATGGAAGAAGTTATTTTTGATCTTTATAGTCATATTTATTGTAATCAACTTCCATTCTTTTTTTTGATTTTTAGTGCTCTATTTAATGTTATTTTATTTTATACAATATTTAAGTTTTTTTAATGCTGTGAACTATAAATTATTGTATAAAATATAATAATAAGTCACATATTGTTATATTTTTTTTATTATATAATATTTTTCTTACAATATCTAATTTCTTTATATTATTATAATTTATACAATATTTAAGTTAATTTTTTTAATTTTTTTGAGCTACAAATTATTGTGCAAAATATAATAATAAGTGACATATTATTATATTTGTTATTATATTTTTTTTTTACACTATTTAATTTATTTATATTATTAAAATTTCATACAATGTTTTTATATAATAAATATATATTATGTAATATTATATTTTATATTTATATTTTATATTATATATTTAATATTATTTCCTTTCAATACTTAAGTTTCCCATAAAAGTTTTGAATAACATATTCGTTTTATACGACATGCAAATATAGATCATATAAAATGTGTAAATAAAAAATTTTATAATACATAGTTTCTTAAACAAATAAAATTGTTACTTACCATTATTATTGCTTTCTAAACATTATTGAACTGTTATTTATCTTCACCAATTAATCGTTTCCTAACAATTGATTTCTTTGATCTACTTTTTATTTAATTCCCAATGAATTCATAAATGTATGTTTATCTTAATCATCAATTTTGTTTCCAAGTATAAATCACCTTTCTTATTTGTCATATCTAAAAATAATATAAAATACTTTTATTTAAGTTATTGTTTTGCAGTAAAAACAGCAATATATGTAACAAAAAACAAAAATAGCAATTCTTTCAAAAATATTGGTGTCAAAATACGTATTAGAAAAATAAAATGTTTTAAAAATGAACTCGGTAGTTATCTGGAAATTCTATAACTGGTATGAAACCAAACGCCGCCATTTTTCTCACAGTTATATCCCAGAAAATAACAGCGACTCTCGCCTATTGGAATGATTTCGGACAGTGTGAAAAAAACTGAAATGTCCTATCGGAGTTTCTGACAGTTGCCAAGATATTTTACTCCTGGATGAACTTTCGAGGGATTTATACACCCATAGAAAGTATTCTTTCTGTCAGGAACATGGGAAGGGCACACATTGTTTACCGCAACTAAAAAAAACAGTATTCCATTCGGTTTTTTTTTTTTTTTTTTCAATGCTCATTTTTTCCTCCCTTTTTTAAATGGAACAAGTTATTTATGATCTTTTTCGTGATATTTATTATAATTAACTTCCCCTGTTTCTTTGATTTTTAGTGCTCTTGTGACTTAGAATTATATTTTATGCAATTTTATATATTTTTAAATATTTTTTCTTATATTATATATATTGTAAGTAATTATTTATTATATTTTATTATTTTAGTTATTTTTATATGTGCATTATATTATATTTTTATATAAGAAATATATATTATTTATTATTTAACCTAACAGGGAAAAATGAATGTTTTCATTTTCTCTAATAGAGAAAAATGGCAACTATTTTTTCTTATTAGTATAACCATTAGCTACAGAGTAGTAGTATACTAGAGTATCTAGGTTGTCAATTGCAGTAAATTTTTCTCATTTGATCATACACGTCGCCTGACTTTTACAATAACCGCTGTCCATTTTCAGGATGGAAATAATGGCTGATCACGTTTATCGTTTATGATCACATGATCACCTTCATGGTCATTTTGTTTAGTTGTGTTAAAGAGGAAAAAACGATCATATGTACACTGTGGAATATATTTCACTAATTTAGAAATGCATTTCAGAGTTTAGTAATTTACCATATGCGATGATAGCTTGGTGATTTGTAAAATTCTTTATTGCTGGCTATTATCAATCTATGTTGTTAATAATATTTTGATATGCGTGAAAACCGAATGATTTATTATGTATATATTTTTTTTTATTGTAATGCAGCTGATAATACGGAGACAGTTATATTTATGCCATATGCAAGGGCTGAACCGATGTTACTCATTTAACGCTATCCAGGGTGCATGTGTAGCTTGGACATATGCTACGGAAGCGAATAACATTACTCTCTCAACTCTCTACGATCATGTAAGACAAAGACCTATGATTTAAAGTGGATTCCGAACCACTACAAACATCCATGCTACAGCCGAAACTCGAACCTGACACCTGTTATAATTAGCGCCAGAGCGCTAGGCCACTCGGCCATCTGACCCCCTTATTATATTTCATACAAAATGATCTGAGTTATAAACAAAACACTATTTCTTGTTTCTATTTATCTTCAGTAAGCATATAATACCCCACAACTTTTAGGGTCCTGATGGCCGAATGGCCAGCACTCTGGTGTACAATACCAAATGTTTCGGGATCGTGTCCCGGCGATGTCATGGATGTTTGCAGTGGTTCGAAATCCACTTTAATCCTTAGGTCCCTTTATCATATGACGTAGAGCGTCACAGAGGCCAATCAGACTTCTCACCCACACCATTCCCAAACTGTAATGAGGCAACTCAGCTCTATGCATAGTGGTGTGGTGTAGTAAGCACATTATTAAATAAATGTATTACTTGAGAAGAGAATTTCAGATATTTCTCTGAATTTTCAGAATCGCTTCGTAACCTGTATAAATTAGTAAATAAATGTGCGTAAGGAAAAAAATCAATAATCAACCAAACGCGATACTGCTCCAACTCTAGTACAAAAAGGACTGAACCTGTTTGCCCCAACTTTCGGTCCTTTTAAAATAGAGGCACGAGGTCTATTTTATTATTTCCTTAACTAATTTTGGTTCGTAACATCACTTCAAATTTAAAATTTTTCAATATCTGCCACTATATTTTTTTCATACCAAATTTGTTTACATAACAACATTATAGAAAATCTATATTTTATTATAAAAGTTTAAAAAACATTTTTGAAAAAAATGTATGTAAATAACCAGAAAAACAAAAACCGAATAGACGCAACAACTTACAAAATTTTACATAATCATAAAAAAAAAAAAAACCGAATAAATAAATAAAAGATAATAAATAATAAAAATTGGAAAAGAAAAAAAAAAATTAAAAACATAAAAAAATCAAAAAGGTTAAATTTAACGTGGAAATATAAAATAAATAGTTAAGGAAGAAATATATTAAACGTAAAAAAATTAAAAATGTAATGTATAATGTAGAAATAAAATTTAAAAAAATATTTAAAAACTTAGTTTACTTTAAAAACCACTGAGGTGAAGTACATACATGATTTACGCATGCCGTAATCGTGGGTAAGATTTAATTTTAAGAAATACAGGGGCATCCATTGTTGTTCTACTGCAGCTGGCAATACAGATAGAGTTAATTTTTATGCCGATAAACAATGACTGCACCTCTGTTACTCATTTCGTACTATCCAGGGGGCATGTGTCACTTGAATGTAGGCACGGACGCGCGTAACACCATCCCCCACATCGTTCTACGATCCTATTAGAGAGGGACCTATGGTTAAAAATGGGATCCGAACCACTACAAACATCCATGGCACCGGAACACAATACCTGTGGTGCCAAGTGCCAGAGCGCTAGCCATCAGGCCCTATAAAAATATTTATTTGTACTATATCGGTTTTTTTTTTCAATTACGTCGAGGACTGGGTCGTACTGAGCATTTTCTTGTGAGCAGCCAAAGTGGACTGCACCGACGAATGCTGTTACTCATTTAGCACTACTTTTACCCTTCCTAAACGCTATGCGATCATATTAGACCGGTAACTACGCTTTAAAAAGGATACCGAACCACTACAACTAAATGAAAAAAATTTAAAAAAAATATTTAACGTGAGAATAAAATTTTAAAAAATGTTTCAAAGTGGTAATTTACTTTAAGAACTACTGAACTAAAACACATACACAATTTATTCATGTCACAGTCGTAGTTTAAGACCTAATTTATAGAAATACTACCACACCATGCCACATCACTGTGCCTAAAGCTGAGTTGTCCCTTTACAGTTAGGGAATAATGTGGGTGAGATTGGGCTTTGTGACACTGTAAGCTCATATGAGACCGGGACGTACGTATTCAAGTTGATTCCGTAACACTACAAGGATCCATAGAACTCCTGGGGACACGAACTGGAAACCTGTGGTACCGAGCGCCAAAGGGCTAACCATTCGGCCATCAGGCCCCACTCATTTGTATTGATGATGATATCAAAGGGCAGCATGCAACATAGCCATCATGAGGAATGGAGTTCAGCTGTCCAAAGACGTGGTAGCAGAGTAGTGGCTCTTCCTTGGGTGTAAGTAAACCATTACAGATGTTGCTGGCAGGATACCGTATTTCTCACATGTAAAATTATAATAAAGTAGAGTAAAGAAATAAAGTAGCATTTAACAGATACCATTTTCCCTATTACTGAGAAAACCGCAAAATCTTTAAAAATCCAAACCGATCAATGCAAAAATGCCCCAAACATAACTTTCAAATAAATATTAAATAAAAAGAAGAATATCTTTCCTGAAGGGCAGAGGCAACGCCAACAAAATCCGAAACAAAACCAGTGGCGGCTACATAATCTGTGAATAAAACGTGAAGCCCTCCTTTTATTTATTTATTTATTTATTTCTTCCTAGCGTTTCTCAGTGCTGCAGAAGCCATCATCCCGTTCAAACTCATTCTCGGGGCCCTGGAAAGCCTTTAACACACAGTTTCTGCGGCGGATATTCTTTTTCTCTGCCCTACCTATCACTGTCTTTTGTTTCACGCCAAGTCTGAAAGATAAATGACAAGGGAAGAAAGAAAGATGCAGATAGATCTTTTTTCTTCCTGGCCCACCTGTCCCCTACAGCTACCGCAAAGACTTGCAGCTCTTGAGAAATGCGGACGCGTAAACACGATTTGTCAATCGCAGCGGCCCAGGATTTGCTGGGGATATATTATATGCCCAGCGCGGATGTGCCCCGGGATTGGCGGCGAGAGTGGGCTGAGTCAGGATAAAGTGGTACTTGCATTTTTAAAATCCGTTTGGGTTGTCTAACGGATACATAATAGCCAGCCATTTTTTTTTTTTTTGTTTAAATAAAACATTGTGATTACTGAATGTTTCCGGATTAGAATGGATTATGACTATGTGTGTTTACGGGTTTATAAGGGATTATGACAATGTGTATTTGCAGGATTATAATGGATTATTGACTATGTGTATTTACGAATATTATGGATTATGACTATAGTGAATTTCCATATTATTACGGATTATGATTACCTTATATTTCTGGATTAAAGAGGATTATGATTACCGTAAGTACGCGGAGGTGTTGTCCGGGATTTGCAACTAGTGTGGGCTGACTCATGATAAAGTGGTACTTGTATTTTTAAAATCTGTTTGGGTCCTCTAAGAGATACATAATAGTCCACCATTTTTTATTTTGTATTTAAAATAAATTATTGAGGATTATGATTACCGTATGTACGCGGATGTGCAACGAGTCGTTATGTTAAAATGTACTTGCGGTTTTGGTCGTTTAGCAGATGCATGATAGCAATTCATTATTTTTATTGTTCATATTCAAAATAAATAAAAAGAAATATGATTACCATATATCACTGGATTTGTATGGATTACAACTACGGAAAATTCCGGATTACTGGATAGATTTTGCCTAACTTTTTTTTTATCGTCCGATATTTTTTCTTCCTAGCGCGCATGCTCATACGAAATACTATTACAGATATGCATGCGCAATAGTACAATGTTTCCTATGAGCATGCGCGCTAGGGAGAAAAAAATATCTGACGATAAAAAAAAGTTTTGCACAAACTCTCTACTATGTATTTTGATTACCATATATATCTGGATTATTATTGATTGTGATTAATGTATATACTCCTGTGTATGCTGATATATAAGGATGTGTACGTGCATATGTATATACGTACATACGTACGTACGTATATACGGATGTGTCCTGGATTTACAAAAGGCAACATAGTCATATTAAACTGGTACTTACATTTTGCAAAAAAATTTTGTTCATCTAGCAGATACATAATTGTCATCCATTTTTTGTGTGTTTAATTTAAATAAAAAAAATTGGATTACTGTATATTTCAGGATTGTTATGGATTATGACTACTGTGCTTTTCCAAATTATTATTGATTACGTTAACCGCGTATTTCTGGATTATTGCGGATTTTGATTATCGTATATATAAGGATGTATCCAAGATTTGCAACGAGAGTAGGCTGACACAGGATAAAGTGGTACTTGCAGGTTTGTACTGGGTCTGTTTGGGTCGACCAGCGTTTGCATAATAGCCAGCTATTTTTTTCTTTGTGTGTATTTAAAAATAAAAAATTATGATTATTGTGTATTTCCGGACTATTATGGATAATGAATATGTGTATTTAAGGATTATAATGGAATATTATTACCTTATATTTCTGGTTTATTGAGGATTATGATTACCGTATATTTCTGGATTATGTTTACCGTATATATGCGGATGCGTCCGAGATTTGCAACGAGACTGGGCTGATTCAGGATAAAGTTATAAAAGTAAAGCTTTCGCAGGATAATTCATTTTTAAAATCTGCTTTGGTCTTCTAGGAGATACATAATAGCCAATCGTTTTTTAAATGAGGGTTTAAAATAAAAAAAAAAAAAATTGTGATTATTGTATATTTCCGGATATTATGGATTATGACTATGTATATTTACGGGATTATTATGGATTATGACTATCGTTCCTTTTTGATTATTATGGATTATGATTACCGTATAGTTTTGGATTATTGAGTATTATGATTACAGTATATTTCTATGTAATTGAGGATTATGGTTACAATATATGTCTGGATTATGATTACCATATATTTCTGAATTATTGTAGATTATGATTACTGTAATATGGAGATATGCCGGATATTTGTAATGAGAGTGAGCTGACTCTGGATAAAGTGGTACTTGCATATTTAAAATCGGTTTTGGTCTTCTAGCAGATACATAATAGCCAGCCATTTTTTTTTCTTTTTTTATCTTCAAAATAAATAAAAAATTATGATTACTGTATGCTTCCGGATTATTATGGTTTATGACTACCGTGGATTTTCAGCTTATTATGGATTATGATTACAGTACAGTTCTGGATTATTGAGGATTATAATAGCGGTATATACGCGGATGTCACCTGGATTTGCAAAGGAAGTAGGCCGAGTCATATTAAACTGGTAATAATAATAATGACTAAAATAATAATGTATATTTATTATTTAGTGTACTTGTTACTAATATGGATTATTTTACTCTATATTCCGGATTATTATGGATTATGAATCGTATATTTCAAATTATTATAGAATATTGCAACATTCAAACTATTATGGAGCTGTTTAAACTCAAAAGTGTACTTGTAGTTTCATCTCTCTTGGTCATCTAGCAGACACATGATAGTAATCTATTTTTTAGTCGGTTTCAAAAATAAATACAAAAAATTATGAATTCTATATATTTTCACGCTATTATTATGGATTATAACTACCGTATATTTCCAGATTATTATGTATTATCATTACAGTTAATTTCACATTAATATGGATTAAGATTATCGTATATTTCTGGATTATTAAGGATGATGTTTACCGTGAGGAGATGTGAGGAGAGGATGTTATGTGAGGGGATTTATCTTACAACGACAGTGGGCTCTATCAGGTTAAATAAGAAAATTAATAAACAATAACTAATATTTATTATTTAGTGTATTTATTAATAATTTGGATTATGATTATCGTATATTTCCGAGCATTTCCTCCTTCTAAAAATTGATCGAAAGTTCAAATTCTGTATAAAAGCCGAATTAAAAATAATTCCTGTAACGTCGCCAGACGGGAGACAAAACGTTGTCCAGCAGATAAAATGCGTATAATATTTTCTAATTAAATCAACGTAAAGTAAGATGACAATTATAACTCTGGTATCTGAAGATAGAATAATCTATTGTTGTCTTTTTTAGGATGTATAGTATCTAGGCTAATTTCATTTTGTGTGCCATTTTATTTTTTTTTGTGTGTGAAAGACGAACAGGAAGATGAATTCTTAATCATTCACATTTCAAACAAGTGAGATTGTTTGGTGATCAAGTTTGCTGAAAATTGCAACAAAAGTATTGCTGCTCGGCATTTCTTTGTAAATAAAAAAACAAAAAACAAGTTTGAGACTGGTGGAAAAAGCAAATAAAAATAAATAAAAAAAACTCATCATGAATTACACAAGATTCAAAATTAAATCAAATTTTTTTTTTTTTTTTTTTTTTTTTTGCGCACGCGCAATAAAAGATACAAAAATACAAATAAAAAATACAACAATATTAAAATCTCGAAAATAAAACAACTCATTTTCATAAACCAAAAACTCATTTAATTTAAATTGAATTTTTTTTTTTTCACAAACTCATGACATATAAATTTAAGAGATAAAAACGTGCTGTCTTGAGAGATATTTGGCAATTTATTACTTGCACTCTGCTAATGAAAAGTGCATGCACTTTTTTTGCGAGGTAATCGAATACATGTTAAACAGTCTATCGTAATTTAAATTTATAAAAAAATACTTAAAAATATCAGCTCATACATGAAAATATATGGAACATATATTTATTTTAGGTAATATATAAATAAAATAAATATATTAGGTAAATATATAAAGGAATATATTTTGTTAAAATTCAGCAAAAAATGTCTAAAAACTGTATTTTTTTACTTTATATAAATACTTCTATCTAAAAAAATGTAAAAAATATATCCTATTTACTTGCACAAATGAAGAAATCTATACAACATCATGTATTGAATAAAAAAATAAAAATATAACTAATTTACAGTCACTCGAGTAATTTCATTAAAAAAAATACATGAAAAAAGTAATGTTTTTAATAAAATATGCCATAACTCATCATTAAATAAATATATTTTTAAAAAAAAATATTTAGTGCTTATCTAGCATTATTCAAAACATATGTCAAATTTTTATTATAATCTAAAAACTATTATAACAGTTATGAGTGTATTCGTATGCCAATATGATTAAAAATAGAGCTTAATAGAGACAAACCTTTTTAATGCTTGTCTCTATCTTTTCATTGCTTACATCACATGATTCAAAATATATAGTTAAAATTTCATTATATTCTAAAAAATATATTATCACAGTTATGAGTAATATTCGTAATTCTATTATAAGTATTCTATTAGCGATTCTATTAAAAATTTCAATGCATGATTTTAGTATCATTGTATCCCATGATTATACAGCTGTATCTCGATTTCTAGATTTTCTAGAAATGCACTCAAAAATAAATATTAAATTATTTGCTTTCGAAAGACAAAGGCTTGTTTTTTAAAGTAAAACAATTACTACTGCTATTTGTAAAAGAACCTTAGTAAATATAAAATAATTCGAAAACAATATGAGTAAAATTTTACTTGTGAAAATTATGGTTTACTGCCAGCATCATCTGTAATGTGGACACCCAAGAAAGAACCCCATTCGGGGTTGACCTCTGCTACCACGTCAGTAGTTTTGAGCTCCATTCGTCATAATGTCTATGTTAAAATGCTGCCTATTGATATCTTCATCAATACATGTGAGTCAGTATTTAGTTACTGAACTTTTAGTTTGAAAGAAAAAGCCCCACTTTGCCAGCAGTTGTGGTACATACACAGGGAATGTATTTGAGCTAGAGGACCAAGCACCTGCAGTATTCCAAGATGCTGGGACTCATGCTTTTTTTATTAATTGTAATTGCGGAATAATATATATTTATGTATATTATATTTAAGTAATGTTTATTAGAAATTCACTTATGTTAATACATTGTCAATTGTAAGACTCATTTTAACTATTTAAATTGTAAATATTACTAAATACATTTTACTGATATTTAAAATCATGAAATTTGCTTTTGATTTATTTCAAGCTTTTATGTTTCCTTTACCAACTTGTATAAGTCTCTGAGAGTATTCGAAACTGTAAGTTTATATATAGTATGGGTTATGGTAGATATTTAGGTATATATTATTAAATGAGTTATTGCGGAATTTGTAGTGTTTAATCCGTGTATTGGGTAGAAGTTTTTAGTGTGTTTATTCTAGGTTCGAGTTATTGTAAAAGTTATAAAAGGGTTTAAAGCTTAAAGTGCCGAACAGCACCACAGTGTTTACAATAATTATAGTAGTTAAATATTTACAATGCGTTAAGAACAGCACGCACACCGTGATATTAAAGATATTATAATTAGCAAATTAAATTTTGTATACATGAAAAATAAAAAAAAAATGCATAATGAAATAATTTGAAACTTTTTGAGGTTTTAGAAAATTTACTTAAACAAAGTCTGCAACAATTTAAAGTAGTGTCCTTTTTTTGTTTGATAAGACATTTTAATCTTTATCAAATAACTGGAAATGTTACAATGTTATAACAAGGTAGCACGTCAAAACATAACTAAAAGCAAAATAAAATAAAAAAATACTTGAACGTTCTTAGTTTGCAAAGTTCACTTTACTTTACGTCAAAGTTGGTGATATATTAATTAGTACCTATTTTGCTTTTTGAAAAGCAGCGGGTATAATTAATATTCCAAAAGAAACGGTTTTTAAATCTTCGACTATATATCCTTAATGATAGTTTGTTCACAGTATTACTGATGGTTTCTTAAACATAATTATAAAAAAGGTATTATGAATATTAAATTACATTGCTGACATTCTATTAGGCTTAAAATTAAGGAAAGAAGTCGCATATTATCTATGTTCGATATTTTATCAATCATTATAAAACAGTCTTTGGATGATACCATTAAAATCAATAATTCAAGAAAATAAACATTGTGCATTTTTAAGCTATCAATATTTTTTTATAAGACTCCAACAATTGATGAGCAATCAGACAATCGTTTTCGTTAATAATATATGTTAAACATATTGCAATACGCATATATTTATGTGCATATGTTGTATACTTACGGACACATGTTAAAAATAGTCATAAATTGAACTATTTGTGGGTATATGCTAAATATACTGCAGTTGACTCTAATAAAAGTGAAACGCATTGTCCTTCGGAAATTGTTTATGCAAGAGATTGCATTCAAATAGAAATTTATGTTAAAATATTTAACATGTTGAAACATAAACCAATAAAATAAAGAAGTATATTATGAACATAAGTAAAACAAAATATATTTTAAATTTCGTTGCATTTCGTTACATGTCCACCAACAATAATTTTATTTTATCGTGAACAAAACATTGCGTATACTCTCTATTGATTGACGGCAACATCAGTCTAAATATATAAATTAGTGAAGTCATAGTAAACAGTAAGAATCTTCAGAGTTAACAGTTAGAGGTTAAAGTTTGAAGTAGTTTGAGGGTTAAACTTAGGGATGAGGATTAGACTTAAAATAGTTTGAGAAAAAGCTTGAAGTAATCTAGTTCTAGAAGCGATATTACATTTGCCTAGAAGACGGAAAGTAATGCTACGGTTTTAGATGGTAATTATATTCTACGGGAATTAATGACGCAATTCACAATCAGATAGTATGATATTTCATTCCATGCTATTATATTACAAATACCACCATGTCCATATGTTTTTCAAAACGACAACTGTAGCGTAGCCACCAGTAGGAATAAGATGTTCTCAATCTTATATCTAGTTAACATGTACTACTACTGAATCATGCGTGGAGAAATTATCTTTAGGGCTAGTTCAGATGTTTAAAAGTAATTCAGAAGGACAAAAAATTATTAATGGAGCATCCTTGTATCAAAAGCGGCCTGATGGACAGTTGGTTAGCTCTCTGGCCATAGTTACCACAGGCTTTAGTTCAAATTTTGGCTGTGGCATGGATGTCGAATTATCCCAATGTGTACACAAAATGACCATAGAGCGACAAATGAAACCTTGTATCAAAATTTCAGAATTACTTTTATTGACATTTCTCTCAAGAAGATATGTCTGTCACAAACTTATATTCAACAATTGTAAAAATATTTCAACTAAAAATAAACGTAAAAGTAACTTTCAGTGAAAAGCACTTAATTCGTCACTTTCTCCAAATAAACGAGGGGAATAATTAAAATAATTTTTGAAATGGAATTAAAAATATTTAAGTTCATTTTTCAAATACAAATGCATCGCCATGAAGTACAAATTTTAAGAATAGTATAAGGATTCAAAACCATATTATATTAATATCCTTTTTTGATACTATAGGATTCAAAACTTTATATCATATTATATCTAACTCATTTCTTGATTACGTAAATTTCATAAGGATGCCAAAAATATGAAAAATTAAATGAAATAATTTAAATTTTGTTATTGATTTTTATTAATTATTTTATATAATCAATTTTCACATCAATGTTTAATATTTTAATTTATTTTAAATAAAACTTCAAATTTCTTATTTATGTGCTTTATGTTCGGAGCATAAACTTTAAATACAACAGTTGCATGATTTATCATAATAATATTGAAATCGTAAATTAATATAACTGAATTTATTTCCCAACTACCCTACAGAAAATATCTTAATGTTTGAGAAGTTGTTCACTTTTATCATTGTCAAAAAATATATAGTTTTTTAGTTAACTACCTAAAATTCCTTCTATCATTTTGAAGTAAATGCAAAACTTTCGTATATTTTTCTAAATAATAAGTGCAGCGTGCAAAAATAATAAACAATAAATGCAAATTGTTAGAGATTTAAATCTTTTCAAAAAATAAGATATTGATACAATTCCCTTTAGATGCAAACTGAATTTAATTCACTTACAAATGTTTATTCCACAAATGATTGATCTACTTTGAATAGATTATACTAGATACCATAAAACACCTTCGATTATTTCCCTGCAAAGTAGATCAGTTATTCATTATGCTTCTATGAAAGCCACATCATAAATAAGACAATATTTTTTATCTTCTGTTTTTTTTTTTTTTTATTCATTTGTTTTATCCCATTGCTGCTATACGTATTGCTTGGTAAAAAGAATAAGTAAAATGTAAACAATAATAGATATGCAAGAGGTTTTTCTTGTTGTGTTAAATTGTTCCCAGAGTGAGAATTTCTTGACATTTACAGCTTTTGTGATTTATCTTTATTACTGCGTTGGATGGGCAAGAATAAAACGAAACATCAAAAACTGTGTTTTAAAGTCGATTTTAAACATACTGCGGTACAGCGAAGAATTTTATTTTTGTTTTTGCTTTTCAGTTGTACATTTTATTTTTATTTTTTCAGTGATTGATTTAAATATTAATTGTAAATTGAAATTAATTAATGTTAGTAAGATCTGTAATGTGAATTAATTAAAATTGTGTTGTTAAATTATTAGTCTAAGACAAACACTTGTAAATATTAGTTAACAAATTGTCGATTCGTAACATTGTTAAAATTTCTTAACAAATTGTCTTTTTGTGATGTTGTTAAAATTTTTTAATAAATTGCCTTTTTTTGTGAAGTTGCTAAAATTGTTTTAAGAAATTGTCTTTTTGTGACTTTGTTAACATTATTTAACAAATTGTCTTTTTGTGATTTTCAAACAAATTGCATTTTTGTGAAGTTGTTAAAATTTTTTAACTAATTGCCTTTTTTGTAACGTTGCTAAAATGATTTTTACCAAATTGTATTTTTGTGACTTTGTTAACATGTTTAACAAAGTGACTTTTTGTGTCGTTGTTAACATGTTTTAACAAAATAGGTTTTTGAGAAATTTTAACAAATTTTCTTTTTAAAACTTTGTTAAAATTTATTAAAAAATTATATTTTTGTGATGTTGTTAACACTTTTTAACAAATTGTATTTTTGTGACGTTATTAACATTTTTTTAATTGACTGATGGATATTGCTAATATAAAATTATTTTTTTTTATTCCTAATAAATATGTCTTGAAAGAAATGGAAATTAGCATGAATTTAAAGCACGATTGTATTTTGGCTTTTGCTTTTCTATTGTAAATTTTATTTTGTACGATTTTCATCGGTTGATTTACAGATTAATTGTAAATTCAAATTAAACGAAAATGTGAATTAATTAAAAGTGTTTTGTTATATTACTAGACTAAGACAAACGCTTATAAATATTTTTTAACAAGTTGTCTTTTTATGGCTGTTAAAATTTATTAAAAAATTGTCTTTTTGTGATGTTTTTAACATTTTTTAGAAAATTATATGTGTGTGACGTTGTTAACATTCCTTAACAAATTGGTTTTTTGTGTGACGTTGTCAACATTTAGTAGCAAATTTTCATTTTGTGACTTTATTAAAATTTATGAACTATTTGTCTTTTTCTGTAGCTGTTAAAATTTTTTAACAAATTGTCTTTTGTAACGTTGTTAACATATTTTTAACAAATTGCCTTTGTGTGGCATTGTTAACATTTTTAATAGATAGATGGATATTCCAACAGAAATTAAAATTATTTGTTATTCCTAAAATGTTTTTTTTTTTTTTGTAAGAAATAGAAATTAATATAAATTTAATGTACGAGCAGTAAATATACTAGAATAAATATTTAAATTAAAAATTCAATAAATTAACTTTATAATTTTTTATTGACCTTTTGTAAATGCTACGTAAATCATCAAAGTTTTTCAGTATTTTTGAAAACCTACGTCCGAAAAGTGCCATTTTTGAAATTAATAATATATTTATAACCAACCATATTTAATAATCATATGTGTAATTAGTTTACATTTTTCATAAAATACATTCATTAATTTAATTTAATTGATATATTTAAATTCTTTTTTCGAATTATTTTTTTAAATAACTTATTAAATATTTCTTAAATTTCGTTGAATTTTGTGTAAATAGCGATTATTTCCTTCCTAAATATACAATTATTTACTAATTATAAACATTGCATATATTTTCAATTATATAAACTATACTTTATTTTTAAATTTCTGTGAAAATAAATTAATTGAAGTAATTTTACTTCATTAATTTTGTACAAATAACTATTCATCAACTGTTTATGAATGATATTATTAAATTGCTACTAATAAATATTTTGTATTCTCACAATAAATACGTTTTAAATAGAATTAATGAATGCGCTCAAATATCTATTTCCTTCCTATTTTTTTATACAGCTCCATAAAAAATTTCCATAATGTATTTATTCGTTAAGAACAATATGCGTTAAATGTTTGAGATAAGATATGAATCAAATTGTAATCAAATTAATTATTTGGTGTATAATTAAATATGTAGTGATTAATTTTGAAATTAGTTCATTAGAAATTTATATTAATTATAGCATTATAGTAATTTAAAAAAAAATGTGATATTTATTTATAAAAATATTTTGAGACATTCATTATTTTAATTGTTAATTTTATTTTTCCCATATAATTATGTGTATTGTTTTTGTCAGCAAAGTTTTGGCTTCCTTCATGTTTTTTATTTGGCCCTTCAAAGTTTCTTATTGGTTTATTTAAATTTCTTTCTGAAACTTTTTGGACATAATATTTATTTTTTTTTTTGCCCGAGCTAACAATTATATAATTCAATATTTTAAAATTTTCTAAAAAATGTCTGATGAAAACTACGAAAATTTTGTTTTAGAGGGAAAATGAGATTTTAAAGAAAATCAATCTTTTGGTATTCTGCAGTTCTTTTTTATATTTTTAAAACTGCTATTATTAGTTTTTCCTTACATTAAATTCTAAATTATATGAATAATATGTATAAAGGCTAGCTAATTATTTTTTGTATATGTTTTAATTTTGTTTTATTAAATTTTTAAAAATTTATCTTTATAGCAAAATTTTATATACGGTAATATTTCGATCCAAAACCTCAATATGTAAATTATTACAATTCTGCGGAAAATAAATGAATAGATGGAGTTCAAAAATGAAAATCAGTTTCTGTAAGAAAGTAAACTCTAATTGTAAGATATAATTTAAATTCGTCTATTCACTAAAGGTTTTTACCTACTTGATACTAAAAACCCAAGATCTAAACTAACTAGATAGCCAGATCTTTCCCAAGCCGAACACATAATGGTCTTATAAGTAGATTAAAGTAGTATACAATCAATATACCAGTATATTGATAGAGGTAATATTGAGTATTGAGGCAGGAAGGAAACTGGACCAGTTGAGACGAAAAACTGAAACAATTGCTGGATTGGGTCAGTTTATATATAACAAAAACATTCAGCCCTAATGCTCAGGCATAGAAATTTAAGTGAAATATATAAGCTATTCCGTCAACGACACGAAACTTTTTTTCTCAAATACGAATGTCTGTTCTCAAGTTTGAAAATATAGAAATATGATAACCACATTAAAACCCTTCGTTTTTTTAGTGAGATGGGCTTATTTCATAACAAATAACATAAAATAAATTCAAATGAAATAGATAAATGACAAACCGTTGGCGCCTATTTCAGAATTTCACTACTCTAGCTAAACAATTGAGAGATTTAGACGTATTCCACGGATAACGTATTCAACTTACATAAGGGCCTACCATACATACCAAAGCCTTAGCTATATGTAACAGTATCTCCTGTCATAGCTATATGTAACTGTATAGCCTAATCTCTTATGTGCCAATTTTTTTTTCTTCATTATTATTTTAAAGGTTTTTAAGCAAATTGACTAAAATATTTTCAGTGTAAGATTTGATAAAATATATTTTCCTCTAATCCAGCATGTACCAGGAAAAAATAATAAAATGCATAATCCATAAAATACAAAACAATAACATACATATTATATAGTATTACATGCATAAAATAGTAAAATATAACTTAGTTTAAAATGATATTCGAATATTTTATTATATTTTAATTTTTTTAAAGTATTCAAAAATAGAGGTTTGAAATAAAAGAATTCCTTTTTTTTTAACTAACTGTTTCCCTAGATCAATTTTAAAGATAAAACTTTTTTTCTTTTAAGCAGGATTGATAAAACAAAATCTTTGAATCTTTTCTTAACCAAAGAAAGAAATAAACATGTGATTTTTTTTACGAACAGATATAAAACGAGATAATATGACATTAAAAAGTATCTTTCTTTGAGAATGCATATATAACCGGATTCTTGTTTATTATTAAAGTAATATTAGTATATATTGCTCTCATTTTCTTTAAAAATATCTACTATCTAAATGTCTACTATGATGTTATTTCATGGGATATTATAAGATTATAGCTGACATAATAGATATGGAAAAATTATCATAATGGACTTAAAAAATTAAAAATGTATTTTTAGCTTCTTCACTTTAACTTTAAAATGTAAAGTATTTTATTTTTATTTTGAAATAATTATTAATTTTTAGTATTGGAGATATTTTAATATAAGTTAAATAAAAATTAAGCAATATTTATAAAATTAAATTTAGGTTTATATGCATTTATTTATTTTATTTAAATTTAAATTTGTATTTTTTTAAACAATAAATATTTCGTTTCACAAATTTAATATTTTTAAAGCAGTTTAAAAAATATTTAAAATTGAAAGATTTTAAATCAAATTTTTCTTATAACTTTTTGAAAATTAAATAAAGCAATTGTTAAATGTAAAAAAAATAATACTAAATAAAACAGATACATTTTTCTTGGTAAATTTATTCTTGAATATATTTAAAATTATGTGTCTTTATTTTAACAACCTAAAAATTATATTTTATTTACAAAAAATTAAATTAAATCAAAATTTAAAAAGCGAAACTATTTTTTAAATTAATTACAAAATCAAAAATTTCAATAATAAATATTTCTTCCATCAGGAGGGGATATATTACATTGAAGAAAAAAATTACATTCATATATTGTTGCATCTATAATATGCATTCATTATTAATTATGTGCATATATAATGTATTCAATAAATGCATTTTAAAATATATTTTTAGTGAACTTATGTTAGTTGAAATTAATTTTCATTTTAACTTTCCAATTTGAAGTGTTTTTTTTTTTTTTTTTTTTTTTTTTTTTTTTTTTTTTTTTTTTTTTTTTTTTTTTTTTTTTTTTTTTTTTTTATTTTTTGAAGAAATTATGAAGAAAAAAAAAATAGTAGTAATGTGTATATTTTAATATAAGTTAAATAAAAATTAGCAATTTTTATTAAGCTAAGTTTAAGTTGATATGCATGTATTTATTTTGTTTAAAGTATTGATGAAGCTTTTGTTTTTTTCCTAACACTAAGAGTTTTGTTTAACAAATTTAATATTTTTAATAAAAGTATAAAAAATATTTAAAATTGAAGTATTATAAAACAAATTATTGTTATAACTTTTTTTTTATTTAAATAGAGCAATTGTTTACATGTCAAAAATAAAAATAATAAAATAAGAAATAAAACAAAGAAGTTTCACTTAACGGGTTTATACTTGAATATATTTAAAGTTATGTGCATTCTTTTTGAAAAAGGCTAAAATTTATATTTTATTTTACATAACAATAGTTTAATCATAATTGAAAAAAATGGAATCGAAAGTTTTAAAAATTAATTACGAAATTAAAAACTGCAATAATAAATTCATTTTTTTCTTCCTAAACACAGTGGATATCATATCACATTTTTATAAAAATTTTGCGCATGAATTCATTCTCCTATTTTTTTTCTTTCTTCTATTTTTATCGAAAAAGCATTATCAGCCATTAAATACAAAGTATCTAAAGTCGTTGGATTAAAATAAAAAATCCATGATATCAAAACAAAATAATATTTTTTTATTTGAAAAGTAAGAGCACTTAGTGGCAACTAAATTTATATACATATATAAACTTATATAAATATTCATTGAAATATACATACACTGAATGAATATTTTTTTAGATGTTGCTTGTTAAAGATGGTGACTAGAATTTTGACTGGAAAGAATAGAAACTCAAAATTTAAATTTTAAATAATTGTTGACTAGACATCTACTGCTTTTAAACTGCAAAATTTGAAAATAAATAACATGCATTGAAAAAAATTGTCCTTATACGTCAAGTTATCCTTATTTTTGTATACAAAAATTGTTTACGATATCTTTCTTCGTTATATTTTAACAAATTTCATTTATTTCTGTCAAGATTATTAAGCAGCATATATAAATAAATATTTATTCTTGTAAATACGTATTCGTGCCGAGTGTTTATACTTCGAACATTTATGTCGTCAACAACTTCTAAAAGGACCAAGTTGTATAAATTTAAAGTCGCAGAAATTTTTCTTTTTAGCTTCAAGAAATATTTCACTTGTGCTGGAGAATCCAAGAGAAGGCCGGCGAAGAATGAAACACGCAACTTTATACGGAGAGCTTAAAACAAGATTCATAAAATATTCGTAAAATTTTCATCAGAGGCTTAGTCTTGTCGCGAGTTTTGACAGAAGGACTAAATTATTCGTTTGCTTGGAAACATGTGACTGCATACATAACAACTTCGACACAACACTGTTCAAGTTGAATCGGAAACGCAGGTTGGGGACGTATAAAAATTGCAGTTTCTTTTAACTTCTGATCTGTAGTGTATCTGAAAAGGTAAAATGGGAGTATATTTAACGCTTATTTGATTTTAAGATCTTTTCATCAGCATGTTTGTTATGTATAAATTAAAATAGTGTTGCACATTTCTAGGGACCATCTCTTCATTTACATATTTAATTTTTTTTATTAATTACGGATTCTGACGAAATATTTAATCAGAAAATATGATCCAGATTCAAATTAATAAAAAGAACATTTATTAAATATGACAATAATATTTTACTTAATGTTATGTTTTATTGCAGACTTGACAATTTTTTAGGTTTTTTTTTTCTCCTTGTAATAATGTGCTAGCCTTGAAACAAGATAACTATTAAGCAATTTTTTTATTTCTTCAATATTTTCATAATATATAAATTTCTATTATTTTTTATTTCTTCAATATTTTTATAATATATAATTTTCTATTATTTTTTTTATTTCTTCAATATTTTCATAACTTCAACAGTTTTTTTTTACTTCGATTTTCTTTTTTATTTCTTTCTAGTCCCATCATGCCACAAAAAGCATGCTCCTAAAAAACATTGTGTTAAAAATTAGATGGAATTGTTGCTTCACACATTGACATATATTGTTTGATAATGCATTAAAATTTACGAATTTGTTCGGACTAAATATATTTGTGGGGATATATATTTTCGCATGATATATTATGTACATTATATGACATATATGTTATTATATATGATATACGGGTATGAATGGCCGAGTGGATAGCGCTCTGGCGCTCGGTACCACAGGTTTCGGGTTCGAGTCCCGGCGGTGCCATGGTTGTTTGTAGTGGTTCGGAATTCACTTTAAAAAGTAGGCCCCGGTCTAATAGGATCGTAGAGCGTTGCGGGGGCATTGTTACTCCGCGTCCGTAGCTTATCTTCAAGTTACACTTCGACCCCTGGGTAATGCAATGGGAATACGTCTGTGCAGCACTTGCCTTAAGGCATCCAAGACGTCCATGTCTGTGTTTGCCAGCTGCATTAGAAAGAAAAAATATATATATGAAATACGTTTGTGTTTTTGTGATAATTAATATTTTATGTGCACGTATGGCTTGTGGTTTGTTTTGGTTTTCCATTCTACGGTCATTTTATGCACACTTTAGGCTAATTAGACAGGAACCTACAGTTTAACGTGAGTTCCTAACCACTAACAATTATCCTTGCACCGCTACGATTTGAACCTGAAGCTTGTGTTACCAATGGCGAGAACGCTAATCAATTGGCCATCAGGCCTTCGTATGGCTTTAGTATAACTTGAGGTAGTGCACGCGGTAGCCGTTAAATTGCACATAATAAATGCAGCCAACAATCAAGATTTAGGTAGTACATGTGACCTGCTGCAACAATTCTAATCATACCTATATTATAGCATCATGTTTAGATCTCACTTTGCCATTTTTGATGCTGAATAGCTGCTTTCTATTGTTCATAAGAAGTTCCATATGGAATTTAATATTAAGAATTGTATTATTAACAACATTTGCCCATATATTTTCATGAATAATGACATATAAACAAAAAAAAAATGTAAAATGTGTGATTTACTATCATTATGTGAATGGTGCGAATTATAATGCGTATTATTTTAAGGTACATACCATAATTCATCATTAAAAACTTAGTGCATTATTTAAAAAAATTATCGTAAAAGATAGTCATTTGTATATTTGTAACCAAATTTCTCTTTTGATAAGGTACAAAGGCACACTGGTTATCTGATCTTGATTCTGGATCCAGTAATAATCACATTGATACAATTATTGAAATATTTCAATTTGTTATTAGAGTTAACACATTATTTATTTAAATATAAGTTGAATTTTCTCCCTAAAATTTATAATAACATTATTAAAAAAAGTGCAGATTTTTATCAGCTTAATATAGAAAATATGATTATTTAATTTTAACTAAGTAACATAGATAAAACATAAAATAAATAATTGGATAATAATATATTTATAATCAGAAACATGTTTTTTCTTTCATCATGCATTCTGCCATTATCCCAGCAAGGTATTTTTTATTGAAAATGACAATGAATTTTAATACTTTGTAAACAAGAACAATGTTTTGTCTCCATAATATTTAAGTTCTTCCCTTTCAATACAAATAAAAAAATGTAACCTTTCAAAAGGATTGCGGATGACATTTTGTTGTCAATGTTCAAGAACAGTAGTCGATGGAAAGAAAGAAATAACATGAATAATGATAACAAAAAATACATTTAATAACTGTTTCATGCTTGTTTAATTACATAATATAACAAGCTTCTCTAAATATAAAACAATGAATTAATAAACTTGCATTTTTTTTACTGCATTTACTAGAATGCTAGAACATTGTATCATTTTTATGAATAAGAATAAATATTTCATTTTGTATAAATACACGTTTGTTATAAAAATGTTTCATATTTTCCTGGAAACATCATAGAACGAAAGGGAAATTTTAAATTATTTTATGCAGGTATATAAGTAATATTATTTTGAATAAATAATTATAAACTCTGCCCTCTTTCTATAAATGGAATTTTTATTTACATTTAATTTATAATTGAGAAAATATGTATGCTAAAATCGATTTTTTTTTTTGCTTTCTTTTTGTTCTGATTCATTCATAAATATAAATATATAAATAAGTTTACCATACACGTTTGAATGGAATTCTTATTAAAATATTAAATTTTAATTTTAATAAGTTTTCTTAAAGAAACTGATTTTATAATATAAAGTAGTTTTTATTAACAAGTCTTAATAAGATATCACTAATTTTTTTCTAAAATTAGAAAAGAAAAAAGTATTTTCTAAATCTCATTAAAATATATAATTATAATCACATGTGAAAAAAATATTGTTAACATCATTTTTATAAAATAATGAATAATTTTTATGAAATATCAGTCGCTTTTAGTTTGTAATTTTATTATTTGCTTTAGATACTTTTCAAATTAATATAAGAAAGATATTTGCTTCCTATGAAATGATACCATTTTCACAGAGCACTTATTTGAACATGTTAGCAAATAAGTCTGATTTTACAGAATACTTCAAGCACCAGACACAAAATTTGGTACAGATATTCTTGTTTTTGTAATTTTATTTTGTTTGTATGTTATCGTAAATAAATACTATAACCTTCTTTACAAACACTGTATAATAACATTTTTACAAATCACTTTATGTCTGCTTGTTAGCAAATAAGACTGATTTTCTAAGATACTTCAAACACCAGGCACAAAATTTGGTACAGATATTCCTACATTTTATAGTTTTGTTATGTTTATAAAATATTGTAAATAAATATTCTTTTATTAATCTCAAATAACAAATTAGTAACTTGATGTTATAATATATTATAGTATGTTAGGATTTTCAAAAGCAATTAGTTCATGGGTTCGAAATTCGACAAGTGATATTGAAATAAGCCTTCCGGTTTATGTCGGAATGGTTCTTGTGGATAAATCTGTGGATTGGTATGTCCTTTTAGAGGATTGGAGGAAGTGGGTAGAAAATAAACAAACCCTTGGTTAACAGCATTCAGAACAATAAGTGTACATTGTAGCAAGCCCCTTGATATAGTCTTGTATAATGCACGATCTGTTACATTCCTGCGAGATTTAGGTCAATTTTACTTAAAATAAAAACCAACAATACCTATTTTCTAGTATTCTAATCTTCTATTCTATCAATTTTCCATATATATTTTTAAACAATATTATGTTTTCCCCGCAGACAATTAAATTTAAAAAAATATAATTTATTATAATATATACAATTACATTCCTTCAAATTTTGAGAGTCAGTGAGAACTCTACAGAATTCAAAAGGCTTCGGCAAAGAATTGTACAAAATCCCTTCACAATAAAAAACAACAACTATTTTCTACAATTATTAATCAAATTATCAATTTTCCACATTATTTTTTAAATAATACTAATGTCTTCCATGTAGACAGCTATATTAAAAAATATAATTTCCTGATAAAATATTTACAGTTACATTTCTTTCAAATTTTGAGAGTCAGTGAGAACTCTACAGAATTCAAAATGCTTCGACAAAGAATTGTACAAAATCCCTTCCTAACAATAAAAACAACACCTATTTTCTACAATTATTAATCAAATTATCAATTTTCCATATATATATATATATATATTAAATAATAATAATTTCTTCCATGTAGACAACTAAATTAAAAAATTATAATTTTCTAAAGAAATATTTAATTTTTAAATTTCTTTAAAAACTAAATATTTTTCTTTTTCATAAATATATTTCATATTTCTTTAAAAATAATAAATTTCTTTTTCTTTTTCTTTCAATTAAATTTCTTTTAAAATATATGAGTCAGTAGGTATTGTACAGGATTCAAAATGCTTTGGCAAAGAATTTTACAAAGTTCTATCCTAACAATAAAAATTAAAAATACCTATTTTCTACAATTATTAATTAATCTAATCCACAATTATTAATTCCACATGTATATTTTTTGAAATAATAATAATGTCTGCAATGTAAACAATTAATTAAAGAATTATAATTTCCTGATCAAATATTTACAATTGCAGTTCTTTCAAATTATGTGTGTCAATGAGAACTCTACATTATTCAAAATAATTTCGCAATGATTTCTACAAAATCCATTCCTAACATAAAAAACAACACATATTTCCAACAATTATTAATTAAATTATCAAATAAGAACTCTACAGGTTTCAAAATGCTTTGGCCTTTTTCAAAATCTGTTCCTAACAATAAAAAATACCTATTCTCTACTATTATTAATTAACTTATCAATTTTCCCCATTTATTTCTTTAAATAAAAATAATGTCTTCCATGTAGATAACTAAATAAAAAAAATTATAATTTATTGATACAATATTTGTAATTACATTTCTTTTAAATTTTGTGAGTCAGTAAGAACTCTATAGGTTTCAAAATGTTTTGGCAAAACAATAAAAAACAATAACACCTATTTTCTACAATTATTTCCATGTATATTTTATTAAATAATAATAATGTCTTCCATGTGAACAATTAAATTAAAAAATTATTATTACCTGATAAAATATTTCCTCTAAAATTTTGTGAGTGAGCAAGAACTCTGCAGGATTCAAAATGCTTTGGCAAATATATTTACGAAATCCTTTTCTAACAATAAAAAGTACAATTATTAATTACATTATCAATTTCCACATATATTTTTTTTAAATAATAGTGATGTCTTCCATGTAGAAAATTAAATTAAAAAATTATAATTTCTTGATAAGTTTTTTTTAATTTGTCAATTAACAAATGTATTTCTTTAAAATTCTGTGAGTCAGTAAGAACTAGATAGGATTCAAAATGCTTTGGAAAAGATTTTTATAAAATCCCTACCTAACAATAAAAATAATAAATATATTTCCACTTATATTTTTTAAAATAATAATAATGTCTTCCATGAAGACAACTAAATTAAAACATTATAATTACCTGATGAATTATTCAAAATTATTTTCCTTTAAAATTTTGTGAGTCAGTAAGAATTCTACAGGATTCAAAATGCCTTGGCAAAGATTTTTACAAAATCCCTTTCTTTCTAAAGGCCTTCCCTTGAATCAGTTTCACCGTAGAATGCTTTCTTAGTTTCCCGAGTAGTTTTCTTTACTCATCCAATAGTAAACAAAAACAGAACGATCAAACTTAATTCAATCAGCCGACCAAACTTAGCCAGACCGAGGACAATTTTATTCAATTTTCTTCTGATGTAAATAATTTAGAGACACTAGATGAAAGTTTAAATCCGCTGTCTTTTGCTCGCTCTTTTTTGATTACAGAATTACCTAAAACAACAGGTGACTGGCTTAGCCAACCAAAGTTTCTAGCAGAACTCGAATTTCTAAGAGTGTAGCACAAGTTATGTTTGTTGATTTGCTGGTATTTTTTTCTAACTTTTTATTAATTTATTTGATTCTGTAAGAAAAATATTGATTCTAAAAGCACATTTTTTCTTCGGATATTGCATTGCTTGAGTCCATTTTTATTTTTAATGTTAAAATGAAAAAAAAATTGACTTGTCTAGAAAACGTTTTACAGTTTTCTACTACTATTTTTTTAATTTTCTACTTTCTTTCTTCTTTTTTGTATAAAATTTGTTTTATCTTTATTAAGAGCAGTAAAACTTTTTTTATTATATAGTTACATCCCGAAATTCAAGCAAAGCATGGATTCCTAAAACACCTTAAATAGTGTGTTGTTAAATGAAAGAGCTGATTTCATTTTTATATTTATTATTAACAACAATAAATTGATTTGTCTAGAAAATTATTTGTCATTTTCTACTAGGAATTATTATTACTATTTTTTGTGTATAAAATTGTCGTATTGTTTGTTAGAAACAGTAAATATTTTTTTTATTATACAGTGTGTCCCAAAATTCAAGCAAAGCATGAATTTCTAAAACATCCTAAATAGAGTGCTGAGGAAGAGATGATTTCAATTTTATATTTATTATTAAAATCAATAATTTGATTTTCTTAGAAAACTTATTGCAATTTTCTGCTAATAATGATTTTTGTAATAAATCGTCGTATCTTTCTTCAGAAACAGTAAATATTTTTTACTATACAGTGTGTCCTAAAATTCTCGAAAGGCATGAATTTTTAAACCACCCTTAATAATTTGTTGTTAAAAGAGCTGATTTCACTTTTATATTTATTATTAAAATCAATAAATTGATTTGTCTATTAATAATGATTTTTCTTCTTTTTTGTACAAAAATGTCTTATCTTTTTTAGAAAGAGTAAATAGTTTTATTATACAGTGTGTCTCAAAATAAAAGCAAGACATAAATTCCTGAATACCCTAACTAGTTTGGAATGCTTGTTAATGAAATAGCCGATTTCACTTTAAAATTCATCATTAGGTTTGGTGTTCGGGGAGAGTGAGTATACCAAACTGTTTTCTAAAATAAACCCTCTTGTACCTACGATTAACAGCATTATTCCTTGAGTGAATGTGAGGTGGACCATCCTATAAGTTAGTTTTATTATAGACAAAATTATTAAGACTAAGATGTTAAATTTTATTGAAATATTAAATGCCGATAAAAATGCCGATAAGAACTGATCCGTATTCAATTTAATCTTCTGCGTAACATTAAAATAATTAATCGCTATAAAACCATTAAATAATTTCACAAATAGTTTGATATCGTTAAAAAATTTTAATGATCAAGTATTGGTAAAAAGCTAATGTACTTCTATTAAAAGCAATAAAGCAATACAATTGTGTCATTTTTAGATGCATTATGTACTGGTGGCCATCAGAACTGCAGGAGAAACTTATATTAAAGCCAAATTCATTAAAAAAACAACGCAATACAGAATATGGAAAAAATCAGTGTTTTGTGTTAGTTTTTAGTCACCCTGGTTGGCAATAACTGCTGATATATACCTCAGCATTGTTTCAAAGAAACTTCGAATGTGTTATATTAATCCATACTGCATCCTCACGGTGCCACCAGTGAACTGTTGAACAGTCATTTGGTGGTTGTCCTTTTCCAATCATAAACCAAATATGCTTGATAGACAACATTCCAGGAGAACGGGTAAACCAAAGGCGCAATGTAAAGTAGTAGGCAAAGAATAATTGCACGATGATTACCGTGCTGAACATTACTGTTGAAATGTGGGCTTAGGCAATCACAAGGTATTGGAATTTTAAGCATTTCATGTGGCGCTGACCTTATGTGGAGCTGATCGTATTTTAAAACTTGAATTTCTTCTGGACTCTCAGATTAGCTGTTGCTGTCGTGTTAATATCTACCTCCTACTCTGTAAACATACTGTAAAATAAAAAAAATTTAAATAAATGTGAATTTGTTGATTAAGATGTATCAGATTCTAAAATCACTTCTACATCAAACTGACTCACCAAATCGTTAAATAAAAGAAGATCATAGTTATACTGGACAACAAGCTACCAAACTTCAGAAATAAAGCTCTAGTTATTCAATGTATCATCAATGTGTAATAGGGAGGCATAGGTCAGAAATCTATTGTCTTTTAAAATTTAGCGTAAGGGGACGAACCTGTATGGCGATACATAATGCAAGAATTAAACAACTTCTCACCCCGGTGTTGCCAATCTCGAATATGACTATCGACGCTATATATGTAGAATCGTAATTCTTCTGATAAAAAACATGGTTCCATATTAAATATGGTTGATCACTTTAAAAAAAATATGGTTGACCATGTCTGGAGTTCATATCACCAAGACGCAAATTCCAGTGGTCTATAGTCAAATGCAACCACATCAATAGACATTCTTTATGAATGTTCCGTCTTTCTGCAAATGTTGTGCAATATCCCGTTTCTTGCTATTTATGTTCCTGATATTGGACTGCGAGGCATCAGTGCCATGCGTACTACCATATATACCTGTGTTCATGTGTGGTTGTGCAATTGTTCTAGTTGATCGGTGCACTTTCAGTAATTGCATATCAACATCAGTGTGGCTTCATTACGTACGACATACACATTGATTTCTCAGGAGAATAATTCAAAATATCTTTAACCTGCAATTCTTCCTAAATCAGAATCAAAAGCTTGATTGATTGAATCACATGTCTCTGTATGAGGCATGTCGAAGTTCCCCATGCAAACGCAACTCCAAAAGAATAAACAATTTCAGTACTTATGTGCACATGAAATGATAATCATTTACTATCAAGGTACATGCATGGGGCGAATTTCATGTCTTTTGATTGCTTCATTCATGGTGTTACATATCGGATCACCAACATAATAGATTTACAACACCTTAATTGTAAGATATATAAGCCTAAATCTCTTCAAATCTGTAGCTTTTCCAATTTGGCAAAAATACATAGTCATAGTTATTATATTTTATTTTCCAACGTTATGTTTTTTGAGTGTTATTTGAAAGAAATTAAAAACGAACTGTTTACTCATATTATAGTAATTATTTAAAAGAGAAATTGAAAGATATTTTGAAAATTGTTATATGTACAAGCTTAACCTTTCATGCTTCGTAAAGATGCGAAGAATTAGATTCGAAGGCAATTTGGATCATAGTCGCCTCAGTAGATAAATAGTAGGCAAAAATATCTTCGTAGATGCTAAGATGAGTTTTTTCCTGATTTTCAACAAATATATGCAAGATATTATTCTATAGAAGGAAATAAAATGGTTATTTTTAGTTATATTCCTTACTAAAGTACTTACTAAGTTACTACATCAGCGAACTGATGAATTTAATGATAGCATACTGACATTGATTGTCAAAGGAATATTAAGCAATGCAATGAAAAATAGAATGTATAACCGAAAGATACTGGATTGTAATAAAAAAATATATCTTAATAATTTTGCATAATTTTTGTTTCAAATTACTTATTTGATTTGATTTGTTAGGATCTATTTTTTATAGTGTGTTTATTATACATTACATACACTAAGAGAAATAATTATCAGCATTTAGCTAATGATTGGAAATACTTGATATCAAATTTGGCTAAATATACTTTGTTCCTTACAAAGGTTTTTATGACAAACTCTTTGGAACAACTGATATTTATACATGATACAGCTGTTTGAAGAGAAAGTTTCCTGTCTTCTGAGTAGTTATCCATGTGCCACATTTCTGTAGAAATAATCGTTAAATAAACAAATTTGAAAAATTTTATTAATCTGCCTGCAATTTGTTTACATAAATTTTTCATTAATTAATAATTAATTATACGCCATTTTATTAAAATTTATAAATTTAATTTCTTAAAAGTTAGAGAATTAATGGAACTCTAATTTTTAAACATATTATGAAATATTTTCGTTTGAATTATTCGTACATATTCTTTAGCCAATTTAGTCTAATATAACTGAATAATGAAATGTCAGTTTGTCACAATATAATATAATGAAACTATTATATATAATAGAAAATTAATATGTATAATATTAATATATATAATAGAAGAAAATTGAATAAAAATTTACTGTAAAATGCTACAAAAAAAAAAAAAAAAAAAAAAAAAAAATCACCATTGTGGAACAAATGGAAGAACCTTCTGTGTTGCTACAGCCAGGGCGGGTTGAAAATAATACAAGTGAAATACTAAGCATCCAACGTAAAGACAGTCAGAAGCAATAAATACGAAACGAAGTCAAACTAAAAATCGTAAAAATCTCTCATAAACCTGTAAACTTAAAGTACTTCTCACACTTGGAGCTGCGATGCCCCGGCTGTGAACTCAGAAAATAAGTCGTAAAGTTATCTACTGTCTCAGGAATTTCTTTTGAGTAATATGACCATAAAGGACAATTTTAGTATCTCGTGCAAAAAATTTATCGCGGCTTATCCCATAAGTCTGTGTAAACAAGTTCTTGAGACTAAAGTGATAACTGAATCTCTGGAGAAAAAGCTGCAGAATGAGGAAAGAAACAATTGGCTTCCAAATTACTCCACTGTTTCAAAGGAGATTAACAGTTTCTTTTTTTTTCTTAATAAGGAGCTGAAAGTCTGCCTAACAAAAATAAGCCAAATGCATTTTTTAACATGAGAAAAATTTTTAGTGAGTGTCGATGTTACTACAGCTTACTTAAAGATTATATTGAGGTTGAAATCATAATAATCAACAAAGCAGTTACATGCAAATTAACAAAGATCAGACTTTACCAAAATTAAATAAAATCAATTATATTTGAATCATTTCAATCATTTTATCATCCTAAAAATTTAGAATAATATTCCAGAAATGTAAAATAATTTGCCCAAAAACGCGACAAATTCTTTTTTTTTAATTCCCAATGGCAAATTTACAGGACAACAGATATCATAGAAAATTAAATAAAAAGAACACATCTGGTAATCCAATAATGCTTCCATAAACAGGCAGAAGTGCAGAACAGGAAGCAAGGTGAGGCACATCCATTTCTTCCTGGTTATCACACAGGAGACAGAAAGGGTCAAGAATCAGTTTAATTCTGTGAAAGTTCTTGCGGAGACAATCGTGATCACTGAAAAGCCGTAGCAATGCTACCATTTTTTTCTCTAATTTTCTAAGCCATTCAGGGATATCATGAATAGGATTGCACCAGGTCTTGCGATTTTTTTCTAGCGGCAGCATCCTCAAAGAAGGAGCACCTAAGGATCTTTTTAATTTTCCTCACTCTTGTTTTGGGACAAATCACTTGTGTTCCACTGCAGAACTCTAAGAAACTCACAGTGAGAGCCAGATTGACAGCCATGTTAGTGAATCTTTCTGCCGTATCAGACGTTGCCCGAAGTGTATTAAGAGGAGGTAGATCTACGTTACACGCCATGTGGCAAATAGAAGTATTGAAACTATATGAGTGGTTGGTTGTGCAACAAATACCAACACTACAAGACCATACAGTTTTTATCAAACTATAAAACTGTAATTTTATAGTTTATTAAAATCATTTATCATATGATTAGATTTTTTTTATGAAATTGTTTTAATTTTTTTATGATTTTATATGAACGGGTTTTTCTCACAAGATATATCGGACACTAGATTGTTATTTGAGAATGCTTCTTTCATAAAAGCATAATCTATAAACGAAAATCATATATTAATCAGTTATGAAAAAAGAAAGGCTTCCAATTGGCTTCCAGATTACTACATTGTTTCAAAGGATATTAACAGTTTTTTTTCTTAATATGGAGCTGATATTCTCCCTAACGAAAATAGGCCTAACGTATTTTTTTAATCTGAAGTTTGTTTAATGATTGTCGAAATTACTGCAACTTATTTAAATGTTACTTTAAGGTAGAAATCAAAATAATCAACAATGCATTTACATACAGGTTAAAAAAGATCAGACTTTATCAAAATTAAATAAAATCAATTATATTTCAAACATTTGAACAATACATCATCTTAAAAAATATAGAAAAATATTCCAGAATAATAAGGTAAAATATTTTATTGCAACTTATTTAAATGTTATATGAAATTTGAAATCATAATAATAAACAATGAAATTACATACAGATTAACAAAGATAAGACTTTACTACAATTAAATAACGTCAATTATATTTTCAGCATTTAAATAATTCCTCATCTTAAAAATTTAGAACAATATTCAAGAATATTAATGTAAAGTAATTTGCCTTAAAAACGTGACAATAGAAATAGTGAAATTATATGAGTGGTTATTTGTACAACAAATACCAACACTATAAGACCATTCAGTTTTTGTCAAATTATAAAGCTATAATCTTATAGTTTATTAAAATCCTTTGTCATATGATTATATATTTTTTTTATAGAAATGTTCTATTTTTTTTCAACTTTTATGAAAGGAATTTTCTTATAGTATTATGCTAACTACATATATGTAACACTAGATTGTTATCTAAGAATTCTTTTTTCATAAAAAAATTATCTATAAAAGATATTTATAGATTAATCTCTTATGAAAGAAAAAAGGATGGTGTAAGGTTGATAAAGATTACACTTTGGTAATTCTTTAAAAACAGTTCTTTACAAATATGCAATCATTATATTTTAATAATTATTTTGTTATTCAACTTTAAACAATGCAATAGCTTCTATTAAAAAACGTAAATTAAAACACTTTATCATATTTTTATTGAAGAATATGTAAAAATAATATAATAGAAATTATTTCATGTAAGTATATTCATGCCATATTAAAAAATAATATGTACACAAGAATATTGACTGTTACTTTCTTCAAAAAAAAAATTCTTTTTTATCACATAATTGTGCAAAATGTTTCTTAAAAAATTATTTTTTGAACAAAATATTCAGAAACAAAAAACTACATTTTCTCTGTAATTAGTTTTTATTAATAAGCTTAAATTAATAAATAATATGAATAGAATAATAAAAATAGTACAATATTATAATATAATAATATACATAAATAATATGATAATATGTAAGATATACATAAATAATAGAACATTATAAATAATTGAACATAATAAATAAATAATACAAGCATAATGAAGGAATCAAAAATTAATGTATTTAAATTTATTTATTAGATTACACGAAAAAATATAAATGCAACTGAATAATCAAATATTAATAAATTTGTACGGATTTAAATTATAAAATATGACATTAATAGTTTACTAAAAATAAAAAAAAATGAAATTGAATTTTTGATCTACAGATTAATTATTTAATTGCCTGCATGGAACTTGCAATATATAGTTTTAATTAATTCAAAAAAGAATGTTACAGGGCATACATATCAACAAATCAATCTCGGAATATTATGAAAAACATTAAAATTCTTAAAAAATTGTAATTATTATATTCTTATATTTTGTTTTTAAATCTCTGGATATGGATCTTATTCATTATTAATAAGTATAACAATATTTTTAACAATTAATCAAATATAAAAATTGTTATAAAAATCAATAATATGGCAATCATTAAAATGATATTTAATTTTATGCTTACATTTAATTATGCATATAAATTTAAAGAAAAAGTCGTAAATTTATTTTACCAGAAGTTATTTCTAAATCACTCCTTAATCTATTTTTTAAAGTCTTTTTTTATTTAATCTCGTTTACAATCTTTAGAAGGCAAAACAAATTTTATCTTTCTTTTAGATGGTAAAGAAAATAAGCCAATCAATGTGATACATTTATTATTACACAATCTATCTCTCTTTTATAGTGGGTTTGGTTAATCCGCGATCAACAAAAATAATGAGAGGTCTCAATTGACTTGCAAACAATGGAGATGACTTATCTCTCTTTTACGTCCACATATTTTTTTTCTTCTTGACACAGGAAAAGGAAAAAAAAATATGTGCACCTTTCAGACAAGTATTCCATAAAAGCATACCGAAAATTCGAAATTTTTTTTTATTCCTTCTGACTTTTTTTTTAATTTGTCGTTGGTATCTAGACATGCTTGCATAATGTATGCAAATGCAATCTTTGTTTATTATCAAGGGAGACGTAAGACGCAAACTGAAGAAATGAGAAAGAAATTTTTAAGACTTGCAGAAAAAAAAAAAAAAAAAAAAAAAAGAGAGACAGCCGTATAACACCCAAAAGAAATTCTAAAACTACCACCTATAATAAAAAGTATGCTAAGTCTATTACTTTTTTATATCTACACGATTTATTCTTTTATTCCGAACAATGCGTCACATGTAAAATTACGCTCCAGTTCAGTTGTAAATGTGATCGACGGATCGAGTTGTTTTTAGTTGCTGGCTGCTTTTTGTCTTGAAATTTATCAGAATAAAATAAAAATCCAGAACTAATATTTTAGATTTTTTGGATAATTTGTTTACCTATTTTATTTTCCATTTACGAATTGAAATACATATTTCAAAAATAGAATTATAAAAAATCAAGTATGTTATTTTTCTGCAAGATAAATTAGTAAATAAATAAATTTATATTTCTTTTTCCAAACTTTTTCTTTTTTCATTCCGATTAAAAGTATGCTCCAGTTCAGTTGTAAATGTAATCTACGGATCTACTCGTTTCTTATTTAATCTCATTTATAATAATATTATTAACGATAAATAGTTACTCATTTAAAATAACAGTATTATTCTCGTTTACAATAATATAGTTTTTTATTTTTTTACACTTTTAATCATAAACAAATAAAAAATGTTATAAAACAATCACTAATATTAGACACATTAAAAGAATATTAAGTAATATACTTGTATTTAATTATGTATTTGTGTACATAAATTTAAAAAAAGTTAATTCGTAAATTTTTTTTCCTAAGAGCTATTTCTAAATCACTTCTTAATCTATTTTTAAAAGACGTTTCTTATTTAATCTCGCTTACAATCTTATGGAGGCAAAAAAAGTTATCTCTCTTTTAGATGGTAAAGAAAATAAGCCAATCAATGTGATATATTTATTATTACACAATCTATCTCTCTTTTATAATGGGATTGGTTAATCCGCGATCAACAAAAATAATGAGAGGTCTCAATTGACTTGCAAACAATGGAGTGGCTTATCTCTCTTTTACGTCCACCTATTTTTTTTCTTCTTCTTGAGACAGGAAAAGGAAAAAAAAATTATGTGTACCTTTTAGACAAGTTTTCCATCAAAGGAGACCGAAAATTCGAAATGTTTTTTTATTCTTTCAATTTTTTTTAATTTGCCGTTGGTATCTAGACATGCTTGCATAATGTATGCAAATGCAGTCTTTGTTTATTATCAAGAGAGACGTAAGACGCAAACTAAAGAAATGAGAAAGAAATTTTTAAGACTTGCGTAAGAAAAGAAGACGAAGACAGAGCCGTATAACACCCAAAAGAAATTCCAAAACATCCACCTATAATAAAAAGTATGCTAAGCCAATTACTTTTTTATGTCTACACGATTTATTCTTTTATTCCGAACAATGCGTCACATAAAATTACGCTCCAGTTCAGTTGTAAATGTGATCGACGGATCTAGTTGTTTTTAGTTGCTGGGTGCTTTTTGTCTAGAAATTTATAATAGAAAATAAAAATTCAAAACTGATATTTGAAATTTTTTGTGAACCTATTTTGCTTTCCATTTACGAAATGAAATATATATTTCAAACATATAATTGTAAACAAACAAGAATGTTATTTTTCTGCAAGAAAAATTATTTTTTTATCAATGAATTTATATTTCTTTTACCCGTAGTTACTTGTAAATGTGGTTTTCAATAAATATTACAATATAGATCCCATTTTTTGAAAGAATGAATCATAAACAAATAAAATATGACATAACACAATCACTAATATGACCCACATTAAACAAATATTTAATTATATACTTATATATACTAACATTACTCGCTTATATTAATAGTAATAATATCGTTTACAATAATATAGATTTAAATTTTTAAATAATTAAACATAAACAATTAAAATATGTTATAATATAATCACTAGTATGACACATCTTAAACTAATATTTAATTATTTATTTAAGCATTTAGATTTAAAGAAAATGTCGTACATTTATTTTACCAAGAGATATTTCTAAATCATGCCTTAATCTATTTTCAAAAGTCGTTTCTTATTTAATCTCTTTTACAATCTTATTTAGTTAAAAAAAGTTATCTTTCTTTTAGATAGTAAAGAAAATAAGCCAATCAATATGATAGATTTGTTATTACACAATCTATCTCTCTTTTATACTGGGTTTGGTTAATCCGCGATCAACAAAAATAATGAGAGGTCTCAATTGACTTGCAAACAATGGAGATGAGTTATCTCTCTTTTACGTCCACTTATTTTCTTTTTTTTTCAGACACGAAAAGGAAAAAAAAATATGTGTACCTTTCAGACAAGTATTCCATAAAAGCAGACCGGAAATTCGAAATGTTTTTTATTCTTTCTTCCTTTTTTTTTTTAATTTGTCGTTGGTATCTAGACATGCTTGCATAATGTATGCAAATGTAGTCTTTGTTTATTATCAAGAGAGACGTAAGACGCAAACTAAAGAAATGAGAAAGAAATTTTTAAGACTTGAAGAAAAAAAGAAAAAGAAGAAGACAGAGAGCCGTATAACACCCAAAAAAAATTCTAAAACATCTACCTATAATAAAAAGTATGCTAAGCCTATTACTTTTTTATGTCTACACGATTTGTTCTTTTGTTCCAAACAATGCGTCACATATAAAATTACGCTCCAGTTCAGTTGTAAATGTGATAGACGGATAGAGTTTGTTTTTAGTTGCTGGCTGCTTTTTGTCTTGAAATTTTTAATAAAAAATAAAAATCCAGAAGTAATATTTTAGATATTTTGGATATTTTTTTACCTATTTTATTTTCCATTTACAAAATGAAATGTATATTTCAAACATAGAGTTATAAGCAATCAAGAATGTCCATTTTCTGCAAGAAAAATTAGTATTTTATCAATGACTTTATATTTCTTTCAATCATAGTTACTTGTAAACGTGGGTTTCAATAAATATTACAATGTAGATGTTATTTTTTTAAACAATTTATCATAAGAAAATAAAATATAACATAAAACAATCACTAATATGACACACCTTGAACTAATATTTAATTATACACTTGTATATAATAATATCACTCGTTTATAATAATACTATTATTCTCGTTTACAATAATAATATTATTCTCGCTTACAATAATATAGATTTAATTCTTTTAAGTTAATTAATCATAAACAAAAAAAAATATGTTAAAAGAACAATCACTAGTATGAAACACTTTAAACTAATATTTAGTATGCATTTAAGCATATAAACTTCAACAAAAAGTGGTAAATTTATTTTACGAAGAGTTATTTCTAAATTATGTCTTAATCTATTTTTAAAAGTCGTTTCTTATTTAATCTCGTTTACAATCTCAGGGAGGCAAAAAAAAAGTTATCTTTCTTTTAGACGGTAACGAAAATAAGCCAATCAATGTGATAGATTTATTATTACACAATCTATCTCTCTTTTATACTGGGATTGGTTAATCCACGATCAACAAAAATAATGAGAAGTCTCAATTGACTTGCAAACAATGGAGATGACTTATCTCTCTTTTTACGTCCACCTAATTTTCTCCTTTTTTGAGACACAAAAAGATAAAAAAAATTATGTGTACCTTTCAGACAAGTATTCTATAAAAGCAGACCGGAAGTTCGAAATGTTTTTTTAATCATTCTTCCTTTTTTTTTTTTTATTTGTCGTTGGTATCTAGACATGCTTGCATAATGTATGCAAATGCAGTCTTTGTTTATTATCAAGAGAGACGTAAGACGCAAACTAAAGAAATGAGAAAAAAAAGTTTAAGACTTGTAGAAAAAAAGAAGAGAGAGAGCCGTATAACACCCAAAAGAAATTCTAAAACATCCACCTATAATAAAAAGTATGCTAAGCCTATTACATTTTATGTCCACACTATTTATTCTTTTATTCCGAACAATGCGTCACATATAAAATTACGCTCCAGTTCAGTTGTAAATGTGATCGACGGATCGAGCTGTTTTTAGTTGCTGGCTGCTTTTTTTGTCTTGGAAATTTTAATACAAAAATAAAAATCCAGAACTAATATTTTCGTTATTTTTCATATATTGTTGGCCTATTTTATTTTCCATTTACAAAATGAAATTTATACTTCAAACATATAATCGTAAACAATCAAGTATGTTATTTTTCTGCCAGAAAAATTAGTATTTGACAAATGAATTTATATATTTTTTTTAGTTACTAGGTGCTTTTTGTCTTGAAATTTGTAACAAAAAATACAAATTCAAAACTGATATTTGAAATTTTTTGTTAACCTACTTTATTTTCCATTTACAAAATGAAATGTATATTCCAAACATAGAATAATAAACCTTTATAAACAATCAATTAAACGTCTTATAACCAATCAAGAATGTTATTTTTCCGACAGAAAAATTAGTATTTTATAAATGAATTTATGTATCTTTTAACAGTGTTTTGTTCTGTATAACAGCAGTTTCTTGTAAATGTGGTTTCAAATAAATCCTACAATGTAAATTGTATTTTGTTGTAAATGTGGTTTTTAATAAATCTTACAATGTAGATTGATTTTACTTACTGGGTGATTTTTGTCTTGAAATTTTTAATAAAAAAAAAATAAAAACTGTTATTTGGAATTTTTTCTTAACCTATTTTATTTTCCATTTACGAAATGAAATTTATATTTCAAACATAGAATTATAAACAATCAAGAATGTTGTTTTTCTTTCAGATAAATTAGTATTTTTTGAATGAATTGATATTTATTTTAACTGTAGTTTCTTGTAAATGTGGTTTCAAATAAATCTTACAATATAGATAGATTTTACTTACTGAGTTTTTTTGTCTTAAAATTTTTAATAAAAGGTTAAAATTTCCAAACTAATGTTTTAAATTTTTTGTTAACCTATTTTAGTTTCCATGTAAGAAATAAAATGTATATTACAAACATAGAATTATAAACAGTCAAGAATGTTAAGTTTTAGCAAAAATAAGAAAAAGTCACAACTTTATTTTACTATTACTTTTTTTGTCACGATTTATTTATTCATTTATTTTTTTATTTTACAAACAGATGTTTGTTATTCTAGTTTTAAAAGTCGTTTCTCATTTAATCTCGTTTACAATAATATTATTAACTAGAATTAATTATTCGTTTAAAATAATAATATTATTCTCGTTTGCAATGATATAGAATTTTTTTTTTAAACAATTAATCATAAAAAACAAAATGTATTGAAAAACAATCACTTATATTACACACTTTAAACTAATATTTAATTATGCACTTATGCGTATAAACTTAAACAAAAAGTCGTAAATTTATTTTACCAAGATATTTCTAAATCATGTCTTAATCTATGTTTAAAAGTAGTTTCTTATTTAATCTCGTTTACAATCTTATGTAGGAAAAAAAAGTTATATTTCTTTTAGATGGTAAAGGAAATAAGCCAATCAATGTGATAGATTTATTATTACACAATCTATTTCTCTTTTATACTGGGTTTGGTTAATCCGCGATCAACAAAAATAATGAGAGGTCTCAATTGACTTGCAAACAATGGAGATGACTTATCTCTCTTTTACGTCCACCTATTTCCTTTTTTTTTTTTTTTTTTTCAGACACGAAAAGGAAAAAAAAATTATGTGTACCTTTCAGACATAAAAGCAGACCGGAAATTCAAAATGTTTTTTTATTCCTTCTTCCTTTTTTTTTTTAATTTGCCGTTGGTATTTAGACATGCTTGCATAATGTATGCAAATGCAGTCTTTGTTTATTATCAAGAGAGACGTAAGACGCAAACTAAAGAAATGAGAAAGAAATTTTTAAGACTTGCAGAAAAAAAGAAGAAGAAGAGAGAGTGCCGTATAACACCCAAAGGAAATTCTAAAACATCCACCTATAATAAAAAGTATGCTAAGCCTATTACTTTTTTATGTCTACACGATTTATTCTTTTATTCCGAACAATGCGTCACATATAAAATTACGCTCCAGTTCAGTTGTAAATGTGATAGACGGATAGAGTTTGTTTTTAGTTCCTGGCTGCTTTTTGTTTTGAAATTTTTAATAAAAAATAAAAATCCAGAGCCAATATTTTAGATTTTTTGGAAAATTTGTTTACCTGTTTTATTTTCCATTTAAGAATTGAAATATATATTTCAAATATAGAATTGTAAACGAACAAGAATGTTATTTTTCTTCCAGAAAAATTAGTACATTATAAATGAATTAATGTTTATTTTAGTGGTCTTTTGTTTGGTATAACCGTTGTTTCTTGTAAGTGTGGTTTCAAATATATTTTACAATGTAGATTGTGTTTTGTACACAATTCAAAAATCATTTATATCTTTGAATAAAAGGAAATTTATATATTTTATCGACTTCATTCATAATATAGTGAAAAATTAATTCTTAATTAAAAATAATTTAAATATTTTGTTAATTTAAAAAAGGGATATTACTAATAGATTCTCGCAGGCTATATGACAATTTTTAAATTTCATAAATAACATTTGAACATGACTCTTCAGTTTGTAATTGTCTTAAAAAACCGACTCATGGCTCAGTGGCAACGTGTGTCGCTGGCGAGCATTTGGGCAGAAGTCCAATCCGTTTGAGCTTTGTTGCAGATACAGCTTCAAGAAAATAGAGGACACTCGATTGGCTTTGTAATGTTCAGCATCGTATTCCTTTAATCACCTACCTGGTGAAAGTTTGCTTGGTTTTCTCCTATAAGATGCGCAAATCCATTGTTGTTCTCCATAGAAGTCCTCAGGGAAAGCAATGTCATCCTTCTTCAGCAACACGGAGCAAAAATCAGACTTCTACCTACGGGTGCTCCATCATAACAAAAGCACCACCCCCCTTCCCAATTTCCATGAGGGATATGACCAAAATAACAACAAAGCATCTGTTTACACTTAGTTGCTTCATAGCTTATATTAAAGGACGATAGATCTTTTCAGTTTCTGAAATTAAAATGCAACAAAATACAGGTAATCGTATCTGTATTAAAATTTCAATAATAAGCAAATACTGTTTAAATTGAAAATTTGAGAATCTTTTTCTTTATTGAAAATAATATATATATATATATTCTAAGGTTTTTGAAATAGTTTTTATATCAATATGTAATTTCGAGTAGAAAATTCTGCATGAAATTTCTACAAAAAGTCGACCTTGTTACATTTCTATTGATTCACGTCTCTTTATAAGTGAAACAAACGTTAGAATAATTCATATTTCAAATTCTTCGAAGAAATATTTCATGTTTAGGATTTTTGAATTTATGATGCCCCTTTTTTGAAACATGGAATATTAAATTAGTATTGAATGTGATTTTTTTTTTTTAATTTAAAACAAGCTCATAAAAAAGGAATTGTTTACTCTATAAAAGTGAAAAAGGGTTACAGGTATTATTGAATTTACAAAATCCATTTTGTCTACAGTCTATTATTTGCATTTCGATCACTCCTGAATGTAAATATATTAAAATTAAGATATATAAAATTCATTTAATCATATTCAGAAGACCAAAGTATTTTAATTTTGTAAATTAAAATAAAATATTTTTGTAATGAAATACATTTTGTGTTTGTACGAATTATATTGTCATTTATGTGTCTGATGACTTTTTTATGTTTAAATAAATTAAATTATTAAGTTATACTCCTTAATATTTCAAACAAATATTTAAAAAATTGATTTTACTATAAAATTAAATTTATTCAGTATTTAATTTCTCATTGCGAAAAGTTAAATTGTATTAGAATCCAATTATCCTATATACATATCTTAATAAATGTAATATTAGAGAGATAAGAGTTGTAGCACTTTACACATTGGCAATTGAAATCTTAGAAACTAAATTGATGATCTCCAAGCATGTGAGATACAATCTTTCACTAATTTCATTTCCCACTATCAACTGGTTCAGATACAAGTCACAGTCTATAATTCCTTAATATTCTACAATTGTGGAAGAAAATATTATGTGATTTCAGCAGCACTTGATATGGAACAATCAGATTGGATACATCAATCGTTTTATAATTCATTGTTATTTATTTTAAATTTAAGAAAAATTTATAAGTTGTATTTGATAAATTATGATAGTAAATTTATCTATTCATAGCTCTATCACAATTATGTCTCTACTTATAGCTTTATCACAAATAAAATATTTTGAATATTTTATATTTTTTGTTTATCACCAATCACGATGGAACAATTCATGGTATATTTCCTATTCAATCAGTAGTTGTTTCGACATGTGAAGGTCACACAGATTCCGCTTCCTGAATACGCTTCACGCAGATTTCCTGAAGACGCTTATTTCCTGAGCAAAATAATAATTAAAAGAAATATGCCATGTTCATTTAATAATCAGAATTTTGTTATATTCTAGATTCATCAATAAAAAGCATTAACACAAATATTTTCCATGCTTTTACAATAATAGCTACATTCACTTTACCAGAACACAAATTAAACTAATTTTCCATTACTGAGAATGTGTCTTGTATATTACGTAAAAAACTTTTCTTAGCAATGCATCACATTTTTAAACCAATTATCAGTAATTTTTGTGACGTATCTCATAATATTATATATTTGACTAATTTTGCATTAACTCGACGACCACCACATTTGAATACCTTTTTGTTATATCGCCATTATATATTTGAATAATTTTCATTTCAATAACAGCTACATTCACTGCACTAGCACACAAACTGAACTAATTTTCTATTACTAAGAATTTATCTTGTACATCATCTAAAAGGCTTTTCTTGACAATACATCACATTTTAAACTAATTATCAGTAATTTTTGTGACATATACAACATATATACAACATATATGACATATTACAACATATGCCATATATTTGACTATTTTTGCCTTAACTCGAAGGACACTACATTGTATATATTTTCCTTTTATTAATTAGTGTACCATTTAACTGGTGTACTTTAAAAAAATATAAGTAATTTACATGAAATAAAATCCAAACATAACCAAATATATTGCTCATAAATTTACAACAATATTTATGAAATAAATTAAAAGTGTATTCTCAAAAAATAATAATAATGAATAACTAAATAAATAAAATAACGAATGTTAAGTATATATTTATTAATAAAAATAATTATTCTATTTAGCAACACTATCTTTAAATTGCTTAAAATAGTGTACTCTTAAAACTATAACCTAAAATTTACTGTTTCGAAACAATTATATTTTTTTTAAATCTAAAAGTGAAACGAAATATAGAAATAATAAATAAATAAAATAATTAATGTTGAGTATATATTTATTAATAAAAAATAATTATTCTGTTTAAGAACACTATATTCAAATTGCTTAAAATAATATACATGTAAAACTATAACCTAAAATTTGTTTCGAAACATTTATATATTTTTTAAATCTAAAAGTAAAACGGAGTATATAATTAATAAATAAATAATTAAAGAATATTGAATCTATAGTTATTAATAAAAAATAATTATTCTATTTAGCAACACAATCTTTAAATTGCTTAAATAATATACATTTAAAACTATAACCTAAAATTTATAACTTTGAAACAATTATATATTTTTTTAAATCTAAAAGTGAAACGGAATATGCAAATAAATTAAAGAATGTTGAGTATATACTTATTAATAAAACATAATTATTCTATTAGTTATATTTAAATTACTTAAAAATAATATGAATTTAAAACTATAACCTAAAATTTACTTATATATTTTTTTTTAAATCTAAAAGTGAAACGGAATATACAAATAAATTAAAGAATGTTGAGTATATACTTATTAATAAAAATAATTATTCTATTTAGCAATACTATGTTTAAATTACTTAAAATAATATGCATTTAAAACTATAACCTAAAATTTATAACTTTGAAACAATTATATATTTTTTTTTAAATCTAAAAGTGAAACGGAATAAACAAATAAATTGAAGAATGTTGAGTACATACTTATTAATAAAAAATAATTATTCTATTTAGCAATACTACGTTTAAATTACTTAAAATAATATGCATTTAAAACTATAACCTAAAATTTATAACTTTGAAGCAATTATATTTTTTTTTAAATCTAAAAGTGAAACAGAATATACAAATAAATTAAAGAATGTTGAGTATATACTTATTAATAAAAATAATTATTCTATTTAGCAATAGTATTAATAAAAATAATTATTCTATTTAGCAATAGTATGTTTAAATTACTTAAAATAATATGCATTTAAAACTATAACCTAAAATTTATTGTGTCAAAACAATTATATTTTTTCAATCTAAAAGTGAAACGGGATACACAAATAATAAATAAATAAAATAAAGAATGTTGAGTATATATTTATTAATAAAAAATAATTATTCTATGTAATAACACTATCTTTAAATTGCTTAAAATAATATAAACTAAAATTTATTGTTTCGAAACAATTATATTTTTCTAAATCTAAAAGCGAAACGGAATATACAAATTATCTCCTTTTTGCCAACATCAAAAAAAGACAGGCATATTTCGATTATACCATAAGCTTATGCGAAATTGGTGTGCAATTGATGCCCTTCGATATCGACTTCTGTCAAAAAAATGACATTTGACGTTATTAACACCTCTGGACTGTTGCCAAAGACATTTATCCAATTCACCAACTGACATTATTTTAATTAACGTCCCGGGGCTGTAAATATATCACATGCTATCAATTACATTACAACTTTAGCATTTATAGATTGGCAACTGGATATAATTATCTTAATATAATAGTAAGATAATAATAAATTGAAATTAATTAAAGATTTAATTAGATTTAATGCAGTGTTTGTATAAAATCCATTATCTAATTTTTTTTATAACGTGAATTAAAATAATTTTAGCTAAGTTGCATTATAAATAAATGTGAAAATTTTTTATGCTAGATAATAAGCATTTTAATATTAATTGTTATTGAAAATAGCAAAAAATAACTTGAAAAAGACATACTAACTTATAATTGCAATTTTAATAAAAGATATTTTAATTTTAATTTATTTGTTTATTAAAAACAATTATGGCTCAATTAAATTGCTATATATTCTAAAATCGATCCTTATATGCATAAAATTTCTAGAATAATTATAATTAATTAGCAAAATTATCTACAAAAAAATTATTCACAACTGTTATGTTTTAAAATAAGCTTAGATTAAAACAGAAGAAATAAGCTTGTAAATGAAATATTTTTATGTTAAAGTAATAATTAGGAATTCAAATTAAGAAAACGTTTATTTTTATTATAATTAGATGAAAGGAAATTATTGAATAAATGTTTATTCTGAAAATTAATTTTCTCATTGATATCTAAGCATAAAATAAAAACTGCAAACACATCAGCAATTTTACTAGAAATATTAAGATTTTATTTTTGTATGTATCAGTTTTTAAATTCATAAATAAAATTTTAAATATGTTATCTAGATCTAAATAGTTCCGCTAAAATTATACATTTTAAATTATTTATTTTAAAGCACCTGTTTGTTTTTAAACTGAACATTTTTGATTAAATCATTTTCTGAGATTATTATCATTATTATTATTATGTTTACAAAAATTATGGAATTTATAAAGTTAAAAAAAATCAATAAACTATATTGTTACATTTGTGATTACTATTTTTTGAAACGTTGCAATAGTTCCTCTTAATTTTTTAATTGTTAACTCGCTAATTTTTTTAATTTTCTTTAAAATTTACAAAGCAATATTTATTTATTTATTTAAGAAAGCAGATTATTTTGATACATAAACATAAGCACCATTTTTGATATTTCATTAAAAATATCCATAATAATAAATTTTCATTAAAATATATAATATTGGAAACATTTGTTAACATTAAAACAATATAAAAAAATAAACAAAACAAAATTCTTTTATACTTCTGAAACGGAAAATCTTTTGTTTAAGTTAAACAATTCCTAAACATTTAAATTTACAATTCAGAAACTGAATGTAAATTTGATTCGATACAACATTTAATACGCATGTTTAATTATTGTTTGTAAAGGGCTCATTTGTTTTTAAATTAAACATTTTTGAATGTATCATTTTCAGAGACACTTAATTATCATTATCATTATTCTTACTTTTATAAAATTTATGAAATTTTTAAATTTAAAAAAGTCAATAGCCTAAAATTTTTTATTTATGATTACTATTTTTTTTTACATTGCGGTAGTTGCTCTTATTTTTATTTATTTATCTAGTGCTGAAAATTCATTGCAAACAGTACACTTTATAAGAGATTAACAATCATAGAAAACATGATTTTTATTAGTAATAAAGCAGACAATGATACTATTCTTGAAAATTTACAAAGCAATATTTAATTATTTATTTAACAAATCATATTATTTTGATACATAAATATAAGCAACATTTTTGATATTTCATTAAAATATCCATAATAATAAAATTTCGTTCAAATATATAATATTGGAATATTTGTTAACATTAAAACTTTATCAAAAAAATAAATAAAACAAAATTCTCTGAAACGGAAAATCTTTTGTTTAAGTTAAACAATTCCTAAACATTTAAATTTACAAATTCAGAAACTGTGTCGATTCGATACAACATTTCCAGATAGAATATTTACTGTATTTTATTCACTATCATTGTATGCGATTTACGAAATATTGTAAATGACGTAGAAAGAAGGAATTCTTTGAAACGAAAGCAAATATGTAGACACAGAGCCTACTGGCAAGCAAACATGATTCTAAAAGTTTGTATACGGAATTTTGCAGTAAGTGTTTCCGACCATTTTTAGAACATCAATGCAAATAAATGCAACCGTTTAGACTGTATCTCCTATTGTGCTGTTAACTGAACCGAATATTGAATCCTTTTATTTAGATGGCAAAGCTTACCATGAGAACTATTTCAATGCAAAGGCAGTTTTTTCCCCTTTTCTGCTGGAAGTCATAATATTCTGAGTGCTTTTGGCTATTACTAAAGAGAAGGAAATTAAGATAGGCATTTTATTCGTATGAATTTAAATTACTGAAACTAAGGCACTTGAAAGCGAGTTCAATGTTTATTTTGCTTTTTCAGTTTGTAGGATATGCGTTTTTTTAAATAAAACTGTTTAAATTGTTCATAAAAAAAGGGAAAGAACGAATTTCTTTTAAGAAAATGACCATAATGAAAAGTATGCGGTTTTTTTAACTTTGCGTCAATTATCTTCTTACAAATTGGAATTAAGTTGATCAATTGCATTAAACATGTATGTTATAGGGAGCCTAAAGTGAGAGAACTTAACGTTGATATTAATAGTAAGATAAGCAATTCTTAATAAAAATAGTAGGATAGGACCTTCAATAGTAATTTAAGAATTGTTTTAATAAAATCATTTAAATTGATTATAAAAAGCAAAATAACTAACCTCCAAGAAGAAAATAAGCTTTTTATGAAAATATGCATTTTTTAGAAAAAGAATTGTGTCAATTATCTTCTTACAAATTGAAATTAGGTTGGTGAATTATATTAAACTTATATGCTGTAGTAATGTGATCAACATTTATTTTGCTTCGATAGCAAAATGTTTAATTTTTTAATGAAACTATTTAAATTTATTATCAAAATCAAAATCAATTAATTTATGTTAAGAAAGTGATCATAAAAAACATTTTCCTTTTTAAAAAAAAAGTGTGTTAATTATCTTCTTACAAATTGGGATTAGGTCGGTGAATTGTACTAAACTTGTATGCTGTAGCAGTAAGCCCAAAGCGAGTGAAATCAGCGTTTATTTTACTTCAATAGTAAGATGAATAATTTTTAATAAAACTATTTAAATTGATTATAAAATTATGAAACAATTGACTCTTTTAAGAAAATAACCATTATGAAAATTATCCTTTTTTGGAGAAGGGGGAATTATTGTATAAATTATCATTTTACCAATTGGAATTAGTTTGGTGACTTGCATTAAATATGTTTATTGTATTGGTATACAGTTCTTAGACTAATCACATAGGAACTTAAATTCCTTTATATCTAAAAATATTGCTTTTTCTTTCTACTAGATAAACTAGTATTAAGTTGCATTAAAAAACACTTATCCTTCTGGTGTGATAAAGTGGCAAACATTATTTTTAAACTTGGATCGTTTAATACTTCATATTTGTTAATTTACAAGAAATACAATATGGATTCTACAAAACAAAACATCTTGACACAAAGTTACAGGCAAAGGATATAGTATTTATTATCAAAAAATAATTTCTCCCCTTTCGCAAATTTCGATTCCACATATTCATAACAGACTGTAGCAAACAGAAAATTCGGAAGTCGATACCCATCTTCGGAAGGATCTCCTTCGGCAATACTAGCTCAACACATGCGTGATAAAAACTTGCATTGCAAGACATACAGGCAGAAAAAAAGGAGTATATCTCATGTAAATAGAAGAAGGGATATATTGTCCTCGCAGCGTATAAAGAGATATCATCCCATAAGCTTCCCTTTTCGCCGTTGAGACCAGACACCTTGCGAAGGCCTAAGCCTTTCACAAAATTACTTGCTTGCCACTTCGGATAGCTGCGCCTCCAACATATTCTCATTTTCTTCGCTGTCCCCGCAGTGAGGCGGCCGCGTTAGGCTTAAAGAGGGATCGGAGAAAAAGTGTGCCCCGACAATCAACCCCAGAATAGAATTCTGCAGTGAAAAGAAGTACAATGTTATTATACTTAAAATAATAAGTAAATATTTCATACTTTTAATGCTTCATTAAAGTACCATGAGTTAACATTAGTATAACTAAAGTACGTACCTAAAAACTTTCAGCTGATTTATGCATACATATTTTGGCGATATTCTTATCTTTGAGGAAATATATGCATGGATTCTTTCACAATTAATATTTTTTGCATATTGCATTGAAACCTGACTTGGTACCCAGCGGCCTACTCAATGATTTACAAATCAGGGGTGCCAACCCAAATGATGTTATTCGTATTATTCTTAAAATAATGTATAAATATTTCATATTTTTAATGAAGCAGGTACCGTAGACTAACATTAGTATAACTAAAATAATTACATAAAAACTTCAAAGAGATTAATTTTTTGACATTTTCACTTTGAGGAAACATATTTATGGATTCTTTTACAGTAATACTACTGTGTCCAAACAAAAACAATGCTAAAACCAATTTTCAACTTAAAATTACCGGAGCTTATGGAATTTAATTTTTATTTATTTTTAGGTTGTTGGCGCTGTCCTTGACATCTGTTGGAAATTTTACGTCAAAATATTCATTAGTGTTTGAGTTGCGCTTTGCTTTGTGAGATGATAAAACAGATTTAGGCGATTTTTTAAATTAATTGAGCAAAGAACTTGCATTCAATTTTTTTTGCGGAAACGTATAGAATGTTACAGAAGGCATTCGGTGAGCATTCCTATATCGAAAAAATGTTTATAAGTGGTATAAAAAGGTTCAAAGAAGGCAGAGAACGCGTCTTGAAAGCGTTCTCTGCCTTCTTTGAACTGACGCCAAAAATTAAAGATTTAGTGCTTTTTTTGACGATATTTTCACTTTGAGGAAATATATTCATGGATTATTTTACAGTAATATTGTTTGCAAATTACATTTAATTACTCGCAGGGCTGTGTTTGGCTTAAAGAGGGATCGGAGAAAATGTGTGCCCCAGAATCATCCCAGGATGGAATTCTTCGGCAAAAAGTATAATGTTATTATTCTTAAAATAATAAATAAATATTTCATATTTAAATGAAGCGGGTTCCATAGACTAACATTAATATAACTAAAATACGTATATAAAAATTTCAAAGAGACTAATTGTTTTGACGATATTTTCACTTTGAAAATATATGTAATTCTTCTACAGTAATAATGTTTGCATATTGTAATGAAGTCTGACTTGGGACTCAGCGGCCTTCCAAACGTGTAAATCAATAAGTATAATTCGACCCATAGAGTAGTAATAAAATAGAGAGAGTTCCCTATTCTAAAGGAACAGAAATTTGAGGTAAACGTCTCTTATTACTTTTCGTACTAGAGTTGGCGCTGTATCGTTCATTGGCTTTTTCTCCTTGCGTGCATTTATTTAAGAAATGTAAAAATGTTAAGAAGCAATTCTGAAAATTCCATGAAATGCCTTCTGAAGTTTTACATTTATTGGACTACGTTTTTACTAAAGATAAAGGCATTTTTGCATTGATCTGTCCGATTTTTAAAGACTTTTCGGTTCTTCTCAAAAAGCAATGAAAGTGGTATCTGTTAAATGCTAATTTATTTCTTTAAATTAGGCTTTAATCTACCATTACGGCATGAATAAATCGCATATGTGCTTTAGCTCAGTGGTTCTTAAAGTAAACTAATGATTTTAAATATTTTTTTTAATTTTATTTTCACGTAATATTTTCATAACATTCAATAAAAAGTAAGTAGACGTAGACATAATAAAGTAGGTTGACATAAACTTTCAATAAAAAGTATAATGTTATTATTGTTCAAGTAATAAATAAATATTTCATAATTTTAATGAAGCATGTACCACAGCATTAGTATAACTAAAATACGCACTTAAAAACTTTCAAGAAATTTATACAAATTTTTTTTTATGATATTCTCTCTGAGGAAATATTTTTATGGATTCTTTTATATCAATAGATTCTTTTATAGTTGAATCCTGACATTTGAACCGCTCAATCGTGTGAAGTAATAAAATAGTAATGGAACAGAATTTTAAGACAAACATCTCCTTTTCGTACTAGAGTTAGCGCTGTATAACTGACTGGGTTGGTTGCACACATTTATTTAAGAAACGTAAACATGTTGACAAACAATTCTGAAAATTCCACGAAATGCTTTCTCTCAAGTTTTATATTTATTGAACAGTGTTTTTACTAAATATAAAGGCATTTTTACATTGATCGGTTGGAATTCGATTGGAATATGTTGAAATTTTTGGCTTTTCTCAATAATAGGAAAATGGCATCTGTTAAAAGCTTCGTTATTTCTTTAAATTAGATCTTAAACTATGATTGCGGCATGAATAAATCATGTATGTGCTTACACTCAGTGGTTCTTATAATTAACCACCACTTTAAAACATTATTTTTTTTTTCAATTTTATTTCCACTTTAAGCATATTTTTAATTTTTTACATTTAATATTTTTCTTCCTTTATTATTTTTTTATTTTTCGCGTTAAATTTAACCTTTTTAATTTTTTGCTTTAATATTGTTTTTTTTTTTCCTTTTCAAATTTTTATAATTTATTATATTTTTTTCATTTATTTCTTATTATTATTGAAAATGTTTTAAGTAGTTGCTCCGACTTGATTTTAGTTCTTGGGATTATTTATAGGGGAGTAGTGTTACTCGCGCCCGTAACATTTCTTCAAGCTACACGTGCCCCCTGTGCAGTGCTAAATGAGTAACGGCGGTGTAACCCTTGCTTATGGTTAAAAAGATAACTGTGCATTGCCAGCTTCGTTAGTAGAAATAAAAAGGTTTATTTACATATATTTTTTCAAAAATGTTTAATTAAATTTTTATCATAAAATATAGATTTCCTATAAAGTTGTTATGTAAACAATTTTAGTATGCAAAAAATATAATGATGAAAGATGTTGAAAATTTTTAAATTTAAAGTGAAGCTAGGAACTATAATTAGATAACGAAATAGAGTAGTAAATGAATAGAGCACGTGCACCTATTCTAAAAGAACACCAAGTTGTTGCAAACATTTTCCTTCCTTTTTATACAAGAATTGGCACTATATCGCCACTTGGCTTTTCTTTCTAGAACGCATATGTTTAGAAAACGTAAACATGTTACCAAAAAATTTTGAAAAATTAAGAGAAATGCTTGAAAATCTTCTTCTCAAGTCATACATTTATTTAACTACATGTTTACTAAAGATAAATAGATACAAAAAATTATTTTGTTTATAACTCTGATCATTTTACATGAAGCAAAATAAAAACATTACAAAAAGTTCATATAAATGAAAATTTTAATTTTTAATCATTTTGGAAGGAGACTATTATACAAGAAAAATTATTAACATAAATGTAAATATTAAGAAATATTAAATTTACATTCTTTTAAAGCCAAAAATTTAGTAATTTCTTTTTGAAAATCTTTATAAGATAGACCTTTTTCTCCCTTTACTCCAACAGCATAAAATAATAATGACCAACAATAAAGATTGTTGGCAAAACTCGCCAAAATATGAACTCAAATGTTAAACTACAAAACTCTGAATTATATATCAAAACTGATTCTAAATAAATGAAATATATATGACCTTATATTCCAGAGTGCAATATAAGCTCATATTTCCTCTGTAAAGGAAGTAAACAAAGTGTCCAGATTCATGGTAAAATGACCGTGAAAGTGATTATCCATCACGTCACTCGGACAGTGTCGTGGACAGTGGAGGGGTACTGTCATGTCAGGATTATGTTTGTCCCAAATTGACAACCCTGATGCGAGATCTTTTTTTACTATGGATCAATCACAGATTGTGGGGGAAGGGGGAGGCGGGGTATAAACATTCGGTTAAAGAAGGAAATAGACGAATTGATTGTTCGTTAGGGGTGCTAGTCAAATCAATTTTTAATCAAAAAAAAGTTGAATTGTAATAACACAAATTTTCTTTACCTAATATTTTGTATTGCTAAATTTAAATTTAAAATTAATTTTTAATTAAAATTTCCCAGAAAATTCTTTTTTTCACCTGTGATACTGATTTATTTGAATCCATCCGATTTGACCTTCTGCCTATCAATTTTCCACAAAATCTATGGTCGAACTGTACGTCTTACTGCTCGTAATTTTTTTAAGAATCATTAATATTCAATTATTAGCAGAATGTCCTGAATTGACTTTGTGCTTGAATTTAATGCTTTTTCATATTATACGAAATATTATAATGAAATGAATTAAAAGCCGGCTATTAATGTATTCCTGTAAGCCGCATCATTTTTCTGGTCCTTAAATATAATTACAAAGAGTAATTAATTATGGCATATAAACAAAATACATAAATACAAAGATGAAAGACAGCTGTCAGTAAAATTGGGAGTACAATCTGTTTACAAATCAATACCACAAAAGCTTTCGCAACACTTTTATTTTCATATAAATTGAATGTCAAAACCATAATAACTTTTCTTAAAAAAACACCCGACTTGCTACACATGGAATTCCTTCAAATATATACATATACACACACACACATACACACACACATATATATATATATATATATATATATATATATATATTGGGTTAGCAAGAGAGCAATTATGAATATGAAAAGGCTTTTTTAAAGGTGAAAATTGAAAAAGAATTCTTGCAAACTTATATAAAACAGGATATGTGAAACAAGTTGTCTAGATAATCAGTAAATTCCAAAAGAAAATACGTATAAATAACAAAATAATTCATTATAAAGTTCAAAAGAAAACCAATCAATTTTAAAAATGAAAATAAGTTCATTATAATAACTTGAGGATAGCTTAAAGAGGAATACTAACAGCCATTACCTTTTTTTCTGCTTCCTAGATGACTGGATGCAAGACAAACTCACCTGTAGCCAAGTATTCTGATAAAATGGGGTAGATAGGATAACCTCATGTAAGAGTCGGTAAGATGTAGTCTTATGACACTTCAGTACTTTTCATAATACACACGGACACACGCAAACAGACACACACACACACACACACATATATATATATATATATATACAATGTCATATATAATATTTCAAAATGTATGTACTACAATTATACAAGATAAAATTTATTATATTTTATTATTTATCCATTTAATTAAGAAATTTAATATTTTGAAAACCAAAACCATGAAATAGTAAGTCCGCAGTGGTTAAACAAACTAAATAATCTTATTTAAACGTCAATGCACAGCTGCGTTAATTAATGTTTGTTGAATATTGTGTTCTCCTTATGCATTCCACGAATAACTCACAGATGGGCAAGGAGGAAAGAATATTGTTTTTCGGAGGACTTTTAGTGGGACAAATTAGAAAATTGTATGTCAGAAAATTCGGAAATTATTACTAAGTAGCTTGATTATCGATTCAAGCCTTTTTATTAATGAAAGCGTCGAGATACTTCATACAAAGCTTTACACAATTACACGGATGTTTTTATATCTGGGCTTTATACACAGGAGCCATCATAAACATGCGCCATTCCTCGATTCTGAACACATTGACTGCAAAGGACATCTTAAATTAATTGAATTGTGGAACTGCCTTTATTGTAACTACTCAATTTTAAGTTATTATTTGAGTGGGAGTTAGGTACATTAATTATTAAATATCAAATATGTTTTCCTGAATTTAAGGTTGGAATATACTTTTTAAAATGACAATCAAAATTTGTAAATGTTTAAAAATAAAATTCCTCTATGTATTTAATATTCATAATTAATTCTGGCAGTTTGTACTTATACTGTACTTATACCTGTAAATACCTGCATTTGCATTTTTTTTAAATGATTAACTGCAGTTTGATAAATCATTTATGTTTTGACAAATAATTTTATTACTTACAGGTAGCGTGTAGAAGAATACAAATTTAATACAAAGCATATTTGAGAAACTGGTATATTGGATAGCTATTGTAACAAAATATGTTTTCCCAAATAGGTCCAAATTTTTTTCCTATGGTAAGTTTACAGAACAACATATTTAAAAAAATACAAAAAATGAGATAGAAACGAATGACATCAGTTAATCCATCCTCTTAAGTCTGGTCATCCAGTAACAATTCCATAAAAAAACAGAATCCAGTGCAGCACAGGTTGTAAATGTGAGACTTATCCATATCTTCCTGATTATCACACAGGAGACAGAGATAATCTAGAGCCAGTTTAATTATGTGAATGAGCTAATTTAATAACTCTTCTCTCTCATTTTGGAACACGCCACCTGCATTCCACTACAGAACTCCAAGAAACCCACACTGAAATCCAGACAGAAGGCCATGTTTGTAGAGCATTATGCTGCATTAGATGTTACCCGGAGTGAAACATGAGGAGGTAGATCTACATTGATCCCCTGGAGAAGTGTTCCAGATTTTTCAACTTTACGATGTGACAATGCATGGACTTTTATGTGAAAGTGCTTCCACATAAAAAAACCAACAATCCTCTTTTATTTCTTTGATTGTATTTTATGCCATTCACGAGCGGAATGTGAAAACCCTAATTTAAATAAATGTTAACGTGCTGAACTAGGTGCATGTTGAGTCTTTCATGAAATTACAGTCACTGCTTTCAGAAATGGAAATGTTTGTTTCTGATTGTCATAAGTTATATTATTGGTACTCAATGACAATTGACCATTCATATGATGCAGCTAAGGATTATGAATCTATTTCTCCAAGTCTAAGAGTGGCAGTTTCCTCAGAATGTCTAACTTGATCTGTCTGGTGATATATTCACATCGTAGACAAATAGAAAGTGAGTTTCTTATGCATAAAAATGCATATATATATCTTAGAAATTACCTTACAAATTAATGAACCTATGCATAAATTATCTCACAAACTGATGAATCTCTATAGAAAGTGTCTCACAAATTATAGGAAATCACCTCATGAACTGATGAACTTCTTCATAAAAGTATCTTACAAATTGTTTTCATTTCTATGAAATTAAGTCACAAACTAAAAACCTCTACAGGAAATTATCTCACAAAGTAATGAAACTCTATACGAAATTATCTTACAAACTTTTTAGCATCTATATGAAATTAAGTCAAAAATTAATAAACCTCTACAATAAATTTTCTCAAAAATTTGTGAACCTCTATAAGATATTAAATCACAGAATAATAAAGCTTTATATGTAATTATATCACCAACTGAAATATTTAATAATGAAACATATAATTTAATCATCGATAAACTATTTGATTATTAATTAGTTTTAATAAATCATAAATTAGATTATAATTAATATTATTTACGAAACATAAATCTGGTTATATTACTTGATTACCTGCTTGAAATACGGATATCTGGTATCATAATTCCTCAACATTTTGTTTTTATGGCATGGATGACCCCCTGGTACTTCCAGGTCAGCCCTCACTTATTTCCCAGGAGCAAAGAGCCAAAAAAGGAAAAGAAAACAGCACGGGACGAAAACAAGCGAGGATGTTTCTACTTACAGAGCAAGATTTTGATGTAATAAATTCGAGATTATGAGAAAACTAAAGGAAACTGGCAGGGCCAAATTACAGGAAGTAAAACGGAAAGAAACGCACAATCGATTGCAGGCTGAGAGGTCGCAGCCTGGAAATAGGAATTTATTGTGAACTAAATTAAAGTTAACACTTTGGCAGATGTATTTTTTTCTACTCGTTGCTTACTTCTTTTTTTCATTTATTTTAAAGTTGGATGTCAGCAGAAATGAGGTTTATTCAAGACCTGCTGTTTTTAAGAAGTGAAAGGAAGGAATTGATTTTATCACTTAAGACAAATATGGTGTCATTTTCTTTTTACCTGGTTCGAAATTGTCTTGGAAAAAAAAAGGAATAAAAATTTAAGTACTTTGACTAAAAATGATTTAAGAATTGCTTTTTTTTTCTAAGTTATAACAGATGTTTTGTTGAAAAATTGGATTATTTGTTCTGAATTTAATATTTGTACTGATATTTTTTAGCATGTTATTTTTTATTTTGTTTTGAAAATTTATTGAAGAACAAAATATATTTTGATAGTCTTAAATTAAATAAATGCTGCATATTTTTGTGTTTTTAAAGTTAGCATCTATTAATCGTTGTTTTAAAAAATTAAATACACTAAACCTAATTAAATCCTAATTAATTTTATGTTTTAAAACCTAATTAAATCCATTAAGAAATAAGAAATTATTACGAAACATCCCATATTTCTATGCTCCATTAGTCTAATAATACATCTCTTTTTGTGGAATAATTTAATTAAAAATATGCATATGAAAATTCAACAGTATATCACAAAACTTAACATAATTTTGTCAGGAAACTACATAAAAATTATATTATATTTTATATATATCTGAGATATGTTAATGTTATGAAAATCTAATAAGAAAGTTAATGTATTAAACAATAGAAAGACAATGTGAATAGAAAGGCAAAATATAATGAATAAAAAATTCTAGGATAAAAATATTCTGTGATAATTGATAAAAATTTATAGGATAATGAATAAAAATGGATTTATAGGATAATGGATAAAAAATTCTAGTATAATTGATAAAACTTTATAAGATACTGAATAAAAAAATGCACATATCTTCCAAATGAAATAGTTTAACTGAAAGAAGATAATATATAATGAAATATAGTCATATATGTAGAATATATATAAATATTTATATTCTATATATGCATATGATATCAGAAAAATTGCAAACAAACCTATATTGAATTTTATAAATAATATCTGAATTAATTTTATGAAAATCCAATAAAATTTACAACAACGAATGCGTATTAAAACAGTTAATGGATAAAAGTAAAAAGACAAAACGATAAAAATATTATAGATAAAACTATAAAAAAATAATACGATAATAACGGAAACTAAAAAACGATAAAAAGATAAAGGATGAAAAATTCTAGTATAATGGATAAAAATGTATAGTATAATTAATAAAAAATTTACAAATTTCCCTAATGAAATAATTAACCTGAAAGAAGAGAGTATATCACAAAATATTTTACGTAATATCAGAAGAATTGCAAACAAAACTATGTTGAATTTTATAAACAATATATGAGTTAATTTTATAAAAATGGAATAAATAACACAATCGCAAAACATTTATTTAAAAAAAAGGTTATTCAGAAAACACTTAAGATAATTGGTAAAATATTAAATTAAAATGGTGTCAGTGCATGTTCTTCCGCGATCGTGCCAACATTTACTTTATTTGATTCTTTCAATTTTCTTAACAGAAAGAGGAGAAAATAACAATTATTTTTCCTATTACTATTGTTTTTATATCAACATTAAACATATTTCACAAAAACATGAAGAACAAAAAACTATTGCACTTACTATATGTGAGTAAATACGGCAACTTTCCATGAAACCATTAGTAAATTATTATTAACCTCCATTGTTAAGAAACGGCAAAAAAAAAAAATATATATATAACATTTTATAAATATCTGAGTTAATTTTATGGAAATATATTAAATTACACAACAGCATAATACGTATTAACATAAATAATGGATAAAACTATCAAAGGACAAAACGATAAAGGGATAATTGATAAAATTATAAAAAGAAAAACGATGAAAAGATAATAGATAAAACTATAAAACGATAAAATTATAATGGATAAAACTATAAAAAGACAAAACCTGAAAATTATAATAGATAATACTATAAAACTATAAAACTTAATGGTAACGATAAAACATAAACCATTAGTTAATTATTATTAACCTCTATTGTCAAGAAACTACAAAAAAAATTATATTACATTTTATAAATATTTGAGTTAATTTTATGAAAATCAATTAAATTATACAACAACAAATTACGTATTAGGATAGATAATGGACAAAACTATAAAATGATAAAAATATAATGGATAAAACTATAAAAAGTGGAAAAGATAAAAAGATAATAGATAAAACTATAAAAAGACATAAGCACAAAAAGATAATAGGTGAAATTATGAAACGATAAAAATATAACGGATAAAGAATTACTAGGACAGTTAAAAATTTCTAGGAAAATGAATAAAAAATTTACAAATTTTCCAAATGAAATAATTAAACTGAAAGAAGAGAGTATATCACAAAATATTTTACAAATACATATGATAGTAGAAAAATTGAAATAAAAATTATGTTGAATTTTATAAACAACATCTAACTTAATTTTATAAAACCCCAATAAATTATGCAACCGAAAAATACTTATTTAAAAAAAACCTTTTCTGAAGACAATTGAGATAATTTTTAAAATAATTAAATTTAAATGGCTTTAGTGAATGTGAATATTTCAGTACCAATATTTACCTTAATTGGTACTTTCCATTTTCTTAATAGAATGAGAAAATAACAATTTTGATTTTTTTTCTTGTTTCTATTGTTTTTATATGAACATTAAACGTATTTCATAAAAACGTCAAGAACAAAAACGCTATTGCATAATACATTTACTTGAATTGAGTAAATACCCCAAATTTCTTGAAACCATTAGTTAAATATTATTAACCTGCATTGTACGGAAACTACAAAAAAATTATATTACATTTTATAAACATCTTAGTTAAATTTATTAAAATCTTTTAAATTATACAACAACAAAATACGTGTTAAAATAGATAATGGAAAAACTATAAAACGACTAAACGATAAAAATATAATGGATAAAACAATAAAAACAGAAATGTAATAGATAAAACTATATAACGATAAAAAGTCTAAAGCACAAAAAGTTAATGGGGAAAACTATAAAACAATCAAAAGATAATGGATAAAAATTCTAGGATAATGGATAGGATAGTTGATAAAAATTTATAGGATAATGAATAAAAAATTTACAAATCATCCAAATGAAATAATTAAACTGACAGAAGAGAGAATATCACAAAATTTTCTACAAATGTCTGTGATATTAGAATAATAGTGAAACAAAATATGTTGAATTTTATAAATAATATCTGAGTTAATTTTATAAAAGACCAATTATACAAAAGCAAAATAATCATTTAAAAAAAAAATTTTCTGAAGACACTTAAAATAATTGGTGAAAAATTAAATTAAAATGACTTCAGTACTAACATTTACTTTAATTGATACTTTCCATTTTCTTAACAGAAAGAGAAGAAAATAACAATTATTTTTCTTATTTCTATTGTTTTTATATCAACATTAAACATATTTCATAAAAACATTAAAAACAAAAAACTGTTGCATAATGCACTTACTTGATTTGAGTAAATACGGCAACTTTCCATCAAACCACTGGTTAATTATTATTAACTACAATTGTCAGCAAAACAAAAAAATTATATTACATTTTATAAATATCTGAGTTAAATTTATCAAATTGTATTAAATTATACAACAACAAAATACGTATTAAAATCTATAATGGATAAACGTATAAAAAGACAAAACGATAATGGATAAAAACTATGAAACGATAAAAAGATAATTTATGAAACTATAAAAAGTTAAAAGCATAAAAAGATGATGGATTAAACTATAAAACGAGAAAAAGATAATGAATAAAACAAATTTCTAGGATAGTTGACAACAATTTACAGGATAATGAATAAAGAATTTACAAATTTTCCAAATGAAATATTTTAAGTGAAAGAAGAGGGTAAATCGCAAAATTATACATGTATTTTGAGAATAATTCCAAATAAAAATTTGTTGGATTTTATAAACGATATCTGAGTTAGTTTTATAAAAATCCAACAAATTATACAACCTCAAAATACTTATTGAAAAAAAAAAAAAAAAAAAAAAAAAAAAAGGTTTTTCTGAGAACACTTAAGTTAATTAGTAAAATATTAAATTAAAGTGACTTCAATGTGCTTCGGTGCCAAAACTTACTTTAATTGATACTTTCCATTTTGTTAATAGAATGATAAAACAACAATTTAAATTTTTTTTTTTTTATTTCCATTGTTTTTATATTAACATTGAACATATTTCATAAAAAGATTAAAAACAAAAAACTGTTGCATAATACTTACTTGATTTGAGTAAATACGGCAACTTTCCATGAAACCATTAGTTAATTACTATTAACCTTCATTGCCAGGAAACTAAAAAAAAATATATTACATTTTATAAAATTATAAAAAAAATTGTAAAAAAATTGTAAAAATTATATTATATTTTATAAATATCTGAGTTAATTTTATGAAAATCCATTAAATAATACGACATCAAAATACGTATTAAAATCGATAATGGTTAAAACTATAAAAAGACAAAACGACAAAAACATAATAAATAAAACTATAAAAAAGACAAAACGATAAAAATATAATAGATAAAACTATAAAACGATAATAAGATTATGTATAAAACTATAAAATGACAAAATGATAAAAAGATAATGGATAAAACTATAAAAAAGATAAAATGATAGACAGATAAGGGATAAAATTATAATAAGACAAAGCTTTAAAAATATAATAGATAAAACTATAAAATGATAAAAAATAATGGGTAAAACTATAAAAAGACAAAAGCACAAAAAGATAATGGGTGAAACTATAAAACGATAAAAATATAATGGATAAAAAAATTTTGAGGATAGTTGATACAAATTATAGGATAATGAATAGAAATTTTACAAATCTTCCAAATTAAATAATTGAACAGAAAAAAGAGTATACATCAAAAAGTATTCTACATATGCATATAATATCAGAAAAATTGCAAACAAAGCTATATTTAATTTTATAAACAATATCAGAATTAGATTTATAAAAATCGAATAAATTATACAACAGCAAAATACTAATTTAAAAAAAAGGTTTCCTGAAAATACTTAAGATAATTACTAAAAAATCACATTAAAATGGCTTCAATACCTACATTTACTTTAATTGATACTTTTCATTTTCTTAACAGAAGGAGAAAATAACAATTATTTTTCTTATTTCTATTGTTTTTATATCAGCATTAAACATATTTAATAAAAATATTAAAAACAAAAAAACTGTTGCATTATACACTTAGTTGATTTGAGTAAATACGGCAACTTTCCATGAAACCATTAGTTAATTATTATTAACCAGTTGCTACTCCAAACACGTCACGTCCACCTTGAAGCTAAACAATTGCTGTCTTTAGCAGTCGCAAATGGGGACATGATTCTCAAAGATGCAGCGTCCTCAGGGACTTGAAGATCATTTCAGTTACAGCGTGATTTGCGTACATTCTAAATTACGAGTCATACCTATATCGCTTCATTAACAATTAATTCATTAATTCATTAAAGAAGAGAGCAAATAGAGGGGCAAACAGCATCTATAAATGTCAACTCTGAATGAAATATAGATTGCTTTACATGTAAATGTTTTAATATGATGGCGATTTGATGTCATGAAATTTCCCTTGCAAAGATTAATTGTTCAAGCATGGAATACAGTATGCGGTAAACAAATTTTCTGATTAAAATGTCATAGAATTTGAGGAAATATAAATATCAATATTTTTTAAATATTCAAACAGAATAATTACTCAAATCTTTTTCAACTCTCTATAAAAATAAAGTTTTCGAGCTACATAAAATTAAATATATCTTTAAGAAAATGTTTATGAAATTAAATGCTTTTGAGATATTTTATCTGTATTCATTTCCAAATATGTAAATCCTTAACAATAATTATGACGATAATATTAAATCGAAATATTAACTTTATTTTGTTAAAAATATTCAAAGTTTCACATGAAATGAATTAATTATAGAGATTTATTATGCTATCAATAGTTACTATCTTTCATTTGGTTTTGTTTGTCGCTCTATTGTCATCTTATGCACACTTTAGACTAAATAGGCCAGAACCTACAATTTAACATGGATTCCGAACCACTAACAAACAAGCATACCACTGCCAAGTTTTGAATCTGAAGCCTGTGGTACAAAAGGCCAGAGCACAAGTCGATTGGCCATCAGGCCGCTAATATTTATGAAAATCCCCGTATACTAATAGTAATTAAGTACGTATGATAAAAGTATATTAAAAATGTATAGTACTTAATAAAAATAAATATATATATATATTTTTTTAAATTTTCATTCAGATATACTGATATATATGTATGTATATTTCGACTTATTATATATGTACGTATATTCCGATAATTCTAGTATGTTACAAAGATAAATAGAAACCAATTTTAATAAATTATATATATAAAAGTAGATATGTATTATATCGGCTCTCAATATACTTATAAAACAGTATTTTAGGTATAACATAAAAAATGTCTTGTAAAATAAAAAATTAGTTAGAAAAGTAAAGTACATATGATAAAAGCCTTTTAAATGTATATAGTGCACATAATAAAAATATGTCAGACATGGAACTGATTTAAAAGGATATCTTCTATAAAAGTATATAAAGTTATATACTTTTATACTATAAAGTTATATACTTTTGTATTATAAAGTTATATACTATAATGTTATTTTCAATAAAAAATATTAGAAATGAATAGTAAGTATTACAACTTGTCAGAAAGAAAAAAAAATGCGCAATTTTAAAAATGAACAACAACAAATAAATAAAATATTCAATTATTGCTATTGATAAATGATTAAAAAGAAAATTAAATTCTATAAAAGATAATTAAAGTATGAAGTTATATGTTTTTAAATCAAATATTTTGATTTTCTTTCCTTTATCAACCAACATTCGTTCCAAATAATCTACCAGAACAAATCTAAAAACATTTAGTTTATTCCATATTGTAGCACCTCAAGATTGTTTTTTCAAGAAATTGCACAAAAAAACGTCAAAAACTTTTATTTCCACTTTGGGAAAAGAAGCGATGGTAACTTTACTTAAGTCAGTAAAGTAAGTATCCTGCAAATTTCTGCTGCTTCCGTCATTTGCCATTTTAGAAACATATAGCACATATAACAGAAAATATAGTAGAAATGATATATATATAGGTTTGTTTTCGACTTAATTGATAATTCTAGTATGCTATTGTGATATAGGAACCAGTTTTCTTAATATAAAAGACAATATGTTATATTAGGTCTTAATATACTTATAAAACAGTATTTTATGTATAAATTAAAAAATTACATCTGGTAAAATAAAAATATGTTAGAAAAGCAAATGTGATAAAAGCCTTTTAGAAACATAAAGCACATGCACGTATAACAAAAATATGTTAGAAATTTACAGTATTTAATAAAAATGAATAGATAATTTTTTAGAAATTATGCTAAAAACAATAAAGTCATATATATATATATATATATATATATATATATATATATATATATATATTTAGGTATATCTATTTTGACTTAATCGCTGATTCTAGTTTGTTACTGCTATAAATAAATATGAACCAATTTTTATTAGTTTAAGAAATATATTTTATTATATCTTAATATACTTATGAAAGAGTATTATATGCATAACTTAAAAAAATATTGTCTGGTAAAATAAAAATATGTTAGAAAAGTAAAGTACAAGTGATAAAAGCATTTTAAAAGCATATAACATATATAATAAAAATATGTTAGAAACGGAACTGATTTTAAAAAAAAAATCTACAAAATAATTTTAGAAATGTATAGTATGTATGATAAAAGTTTTTAAAAATGGAGCTGAATAAAAAAATATAGATATTTTCTATAATATATGTTAGAAACGTATAGTAAGTATGCCAAATTGTTAAGAAAGTAAGGTGATTCAGAAAAAAGAAAAGTACAGTTTTTGAAATAAATTACAGCAAATATACAACAAATATATAACATAAAATATTCAAATATTGGTATTGATAAATAATTAAAAAATATATATATATTCTATAAAAAAAATTAAAAAAATATTTTGATTTTATTTCCTTTATCAACCAACACTCGTTCCAAATAATATCGTAGAACAAATCTAAAAACATTTAGTTTATTCCATATTGTAGCACCTCAAGATTGGTTTTTGATTGAAGAAATGACATAAAAAACGTCTAAATCTTTCATTTTTACTTTGGGAAAAGAAGCGATGGTAAATTTACTTAAGTCAGTAAAGTAAGTATCCCGCAAATTTCTGCTGCTTTCATTTTTTTCCATTTTAGAAACATATAGCACCTATTAGAAAAATATGGTAGAAATGTTATATATATATATATATATATATATATATATATATATATAGGTATGTCTTTAACTGAATCGATAATTCTAGTATATATTATGTATTCTAGTATAAATTAAAAAACATATATCATATTAGAAAATAATATACTCATAAAATAGTATTTTATGAATAACATAAAAAATATAATGTCTGGTAAAATAAACAAAATGGTCGAAAAACAAAGTACATGGGATGTAAGTATTTTAGAAACATATAGCACGTATAATAAAAATATGTTAGAAATATAGCTGATTAAAAAAAAAAGACATTTTTGATAAAAAAAAAAAAAAAACATCACAAATGTATGACAAGCATGACAAAATATTATAAAGGCAGCTGATTTAAAAAAAATATATTTTCTATAAAAGTATGTTACAAATGTGTAGCATGTTAGATAATTGTATTTAGAAATGGAACTGATTTAAAAAAAATTTATTTTCGATAAACTAGGTTAGAAAGTATGATAAGCATGAACAAAATGTTAAAAAATAAACTGATTTAGAAAATAAACAACAGCGAATACATAAAATATTTAAATATTGCTATTGATAAATAATTAAAAATATATATATATATTCTCTAAAAAGGAATAAAGCATATAAATATTTAGATTTTCTTTCCTTTATCAACCATGAAACTTTCCAAATAATCTCGCAGAACAAATCTAAAAACATTTAGTTTATTCCATATTGTAGCACCTTAAGATTGTTTTTTAAAGAAATGGTATAAAAAAACGTCTAAATCTTTCATTTTTACTTTGGGAAAAGAAGCGATGGTAACTTTACTTAAGTCAGTAAAGTAAGTATCCTGCAAATTTCTGCTGCTTTCATCATTCGCCATATTTTTTTCATTCTTTTTTTCTCGAGATATGGAGGAGCTTCTATCAATGAAATATGAGGACGTCATGAATATCTGATGACGCCAGGGCGGCACAAACTAATATGGTACTACGCGAGAATTATTTAGAGAGTCTTTTTATTGTTTTTGTTTTTTTCATGTGGTGTCTCACATTTATTTTTCACTTTTTTTTTTTATTTTATACTAAAAAAAATAAAAAAATAAAAAAAAGAGAGAAAGAAAAGAAAATACAAGGCAGACAAGACTTTTGGAAATGTCTAGAAAATAAATTGTGCCGTAATTTTTAAAGGAGGAATTCAATTTTGGGAAAGCAGGACTTGCGGAAAATTAAAATGCTTATTATATTCAATAATGTTTTGGACTTTCCTGACATAATGTCTTTTTTTTATTTTAATATCTTCTTTTGTTAGGAGAAATTGAGAAAAATCGAAAACCTTCATTTTTAGTGACTTTAATATGCTGATGTCATCCTACGAAAGAATTAAAAAAAAAATACTTTTCTGTCCTTTCTATATTAATATAGAAAGATGTACTATTTTTGAAACAGAGATTCTACTTTTTAAATCAGGGAAGTTGATTTTTTTTAAATATATGCATATGTATGTTTTAGTTTCATGCGATTTTAGTGCATGTAATGAAAGAGTTCTGTTTATTTGTTTATCTTATATTCAATCGGAATTATAAATACTTCCTTAAAAATATACTTTTTCAGCAACGGCAACAAAAAAAAATCAGTTCTAAGCTAGCGCATTATGCTACTATATGTGCCAGTGAATAAATAAATGGTAGAATTTGTTTTGATTTGGTTTATCGCTCTACGGTCATTTTGTGCACACTTTGAGCTAATTAAACCACGATCTACAATTTAACGTGGGTTTCGAATCACTCACAAACATCCGTTCTTCCTTTCAAACAGAGGAAATTGATAATTTTTAAATATATACGTATATAAATTGTAGTTTCATGAGATTATATCACATGTAATGAAAAAAATTGTTGAGTTGTTTATCTTGTATTATTTCCGAATTTCAAATAATTTCCTTAAAATTACGCTTTTTTAGGAACAACAGCAAACAAAATCAGTTCTACCCTACCGCATTATTCTTCTATATGTGTCATTGAATAAATTAAAGGTAGAATTTGGTTTGTCGTTGTACGGTCAGTTTTTCCCAATTAGGGCTAATTAGATCTGTACCTAGAGTTTAACGTGGATTCCGAATCACTCACAAACAGCCAAGCCACTGCCATGATTCGAACCTGAAGCACCAAATACCCTTTACCCACCAGGTTTTAAATAAAAGATAGAGTTTGGTTTGGTTTGGTTTGGTTTGTCGCTCTACGGTCATTTTGTGCCCACTTTGGGCTAATTAGAAAGCTACCTACAGTTTAATGTGGATTCTAAACCACCAACAAACATCCATGCCGCCTAAAAGATTCGAACATGAAGTCTGTTGTACCAAAAGTTAGAAATGAAAGGTAGACGTACTGATGAAATATATAAATGCTTTAAAAAAAGCTATATTAAAAACAAAATTGTGATATTGATGGAGACTTTTATCTTTCTACCAAATATAAAGATTTGAATTCATCCAAAAATACCGAATCTATTTTAATTCACCATTATTCCTCAACACAGATCTTGTTGTGGTTTCCACCATTTTAATTTTAGTTTATATAAAATTATATAACTGCAACCTTAAAACTTTCTTAAATAAATTGATTATTTTTATACCACAAATACAGAATATCGAATTCCATCACACTACTGAATACGCTACCAAATTATACACTACAAAGTATGATATTTGGATAAGACAATTTTGTTTTCATGATTAATACTGTAACGAAAAAAAGTATTAAAACATAATATATATATATATATATATATATATATATATATAGCACAATAATTTTGAAGCAATTTAAATATAGCCTCTTTACGTTTTACATTACGAAAATAATTTTAAACGTGTTATATGTTGAATGTTAAAAACTACATGTTAACTGTTAAAAACTATTAAATATATTATGTTAAAAATTTAAAAAAAAAAAAAAGAGCTAAACACTTTTTTTAATTATTGGAACAGAAATTGGGCCGTGACATTCGAGTGGCTAATGCTTCAGTGCTCAGTACCACAGGTTTCAGATTTGACTCATGGGAGTTTGTAGAGTTTCAGAATCCACCTTAAAACATTAGATCTTGTCGTCTTGTCTAATATGACTGTTGGGAGTAGGGCTGACAGACATGCCTCAAGAAAAGAAAACATCTCATGTTTCAAAATCTGACAGACGGCCATGGTCAAACACAGACTGTAGTGCTTTGGAGTTAGTTAGTCAGTTACAGAAATTAGGTCAAATAAAATGTATTCATCAACTTTTTTTACACTTCACACTTTACTTTTTAGAAATAAGAATTAAAATGTATACTAAATAAACCTCATAAAATAGCTTTGAAAACATTTTAGAGAGGTATTTATAAATATATTTTATAGTAAAACCAAATCTAGTTCCTACAATAAGGATTTAGAATAGGCAATTAAAATATAAAAGAAAAATAAATTAACGTTTATATAGAAATTATTTAAAAAAAATACGAATACAGTTAAATAATACAAATGCAGTTAAGTAAATACATATATAGTTAAATAGTTACAAATACAGTCAAATAGTTACAAATACAGTTAAATAATACAAATGCAGCTAAATAATTACATATGCAGTTAAATAATACAAATACAGCTAAATAGTTACAAAATGCACAATAGAATTACATAATTTAATATTGTTTTCACCAAATATCTTATATAAGAGTAAAAACTTGAATAAATATTAAACAAACCCCTTTTCTTATATTTCAAAAAATAAAATAAATAAAGCAAAATAAAATGCTAAATATATAAAAAAGTACTATTATTATTATTATTTTTTCCATCTGCGGCAATTTAATCCTCCATATCTTAGTATTCAAAGTTAATATGGAAATCTGCAGATCTCCATATCAGATCTTTGAGCTGTTTGAGAGGAAAATATCAGAGAATTATTTATAAATCTCCTTTAACGTGAAATCAAAATGGATTCTCTGTAAGCTCCTTCGTGAAAGCACTTCGAACAGCATGTTCCAGGAAATCCTTGCTGCAAGTTCGGCGGAATATTCCTTATGAAGCACCGAAAGGAATTTAAGTACAAAATACAACATCTATGCAAGATGGAACAGGACATATTAAAAATAAATAAATAAATGTTCAAAAAGAAGCTTGTATTACTGAATTGGGAAATGACACAAATTATATATGGAAAATATGTCGCATATAAAAAGTGCAAACTGTGATAATATTTTTTTACCATTTCGTGAATTTATTTTGAAAAGCATCAACATAAACTATTATTTTTAACGATGCTTACAAGTAAATGGACAGTGTTTTGATTTTTAGTTTTGAATTCGATTTTAAACACGTTGTTAAATAACATTTTTAAAGATATAACATTAATAAAAAATTCGACAAAAGAGAGGTTTAAAGTAAGCCTTTTCCTTTAATTTCATCAAGATATCCCATTGTAACGTCTAGGTCTATATTTGACCTATGATGGCTTCAAAAAGAGTGCCACTTCCAGGTTCATGGAGACACTTTAAATTTTATTTGAAAACATTATATATATATAATGAACTCTATGAAATGAAAATTAAGAATTTAAATTAGAAACAGAAATGTAGTTCACTTCACTTTCAGAGTTCCAGAGTCTGCGAGGAATCTAAACATCTGGTCTGCCGCAGAACTTAACTATGATTCACGAAACAACAGAGGGCTCACTTTGATAACAGACGGAAAACTCTGGCCTATTCAGTTACTTCAGAGAAAAAAAAAGGAATAAAAGCAACACTTCTGTTCGACTCGTAGCAGAAATCTCAATCTTCTTAACCAGAAATCTCCTTTTAAGACAATCCGTCAAGAGGAGGGGTCAGCATATCTCACTTCTCTTTCGAGTATACATTTATCAACTCGTGGTCTATCTCCAATAAATGTACAACAACTCATGGTGTAGTTCATATACCATCAGTAACTGTTTCGATTTGTGAAGGTCGAACAGACCATCTCTAATTTTATGATATATCATTGTCTGCGGCATTTCTTATCTGCTATCAGATTTGAGTGACAGGTTGTTCTTATTAATACGAAATTTTAATTGCATGTTATATAATTACCGACAATAAAGCTGCAATCAATGTGCAACAACTCATGGTGTAGTTCTTATACCATCAGTATTTGTTTCGATTTGTGAAGGTCGAACAGACCATCTCTGATTTTATGATATATCATTGTCTATGGCATTTCTTATCTGCTATCAGATTTGAGTGACAGGTGGTTCTTATTAGTACGAAATTCTAATTGCATGTTATATAATTACCCACAATAAAGCTTGTCTTCTGTCAAATTTTAGTAATGGTTTTATTATATATTTATCAAACAGCCTACATTCCTCTTTTTTGGGATTGACATGACAAAATTCTTCTCGGGAGAAAAAAAGGGTGCAGCATAGTGTATTTCATAATATTTCATAGGATATAATTTGAGAGATAGACCGTTGAATGCTGGAACCAAGAAAGATCGGTTCGAACCCCGACAAGGAAGAGACGAACCAAATACTTCCTTGCCTATGCCGGAAACAAATTAATACAAATTAAATCATTTTACAGAAAATTAATTATCAGAGGAGCATATTTAACTCCCCCTCAACAGTAGTCATTCATAGAAGTTGTCGTTTCAAATTGCTCCAATGTAGCAATGATACTCCCTCCCTCACTCCCTCATGCGTATCACACCTGTTCCTTAGTTGCTATTCTAATGTCAAATGGCCACAGTTCGAAGCAATTGAAGTAATTGAAAACAATATTTTACAGCAATTGAAAACAAGATCATCTCATTTATTTAAAGAGAAATTTGGTATATACATTTTAATATGAATATTATCAATACAATTAATCGTTAAATGCCTTCTATCAAAATAGTAATTGCAACACATTTTTCCCATCGAATTGGACCTATTATCAATAGCAAGCCACTACAACTGGTTAATGATTAGGACTGTTTATGAAAATAATTGATTTAATATTTTATGTACATTAGAATCTCTTTAATCCATCATTTATGGTAGCAGACACCTATTGTATCGCAGAGAATGTCCGGACTATAGAGATATAGAGGATCAATAGAAAAAATATACGCTGAATTGTACTATATCAAACCTTTAATGGAAATTCACCTAAAAATTCGATATAAATTCACACACACACATATATATACTATAAAGGACACAAAGTTTCAACACTCAAACCACAGAAGAAACTGTGAACTGATGAAGAAAGGTTGTGATACCGTGAAATAGGATCATTTTGCACCAAAACCAATACTGGTATTTGTTATTTGCAAATTGCATAACAAGCAATCAAAGCATCTGCAATAAAAAGTTCCTTAAGTACCCCACTTTAAACTATCTCTCTCTCTCACTTTAAATATAGTACATATGTATATATATGTGTGTGTGCATGCGTGTGTATATTTATGTGTAAACATACACACAGTATCATATACATTATAAACATACACCATGTCAACATTGAGGGCAACGAATGCGCTAACTCTTTAGTCAAAGAAGCCAGGGACAATGATCAACCCAGGACTACCATCACACTTGCAAATGCTAACGCAGTTGCCAAAAGCCGACTAATTTCTCATAATTTTAAGAAGCCACTAATCATGGATTTCAACCTCCCTAGGAAGTTGACAGCAGTTATTAGCAGACTCAGAACTAATCATTACAGAGGGATGAAGATTTATCCAGATGAGACCAGGGAATACATCCCCTGCAGAAATTGCCCCAACGCTTTCCTAACACCTAAGCACATTCTAGAGTGCCCTGCACTCCCTCCCCATGTTTTGCAATTGGGTATGGTGCCAATCAAGGCCAACTTAAGAGAAGTCCTATATAGTGAAGCGGCGCCATTGCTAGCGGCCGCTATCGTGAAGACTTTTGACTTGATCTAACTTTGATAATTATATTTTAAATCCATGGACACGATAGCAACATAACAACAACATAAACATACACACATTAATGTTAACATTAACATACATATTATGTGTAAATATACACACAGTAACGTTAACATTAACATACATATTATGTGTAAACATCCACACAGTATTTACATAGTAAGTTAAAGAGTTGTGAAAGATCATACACATGTGTTAACATACTTAGTGTACACAACATACATAGTGAAAGATCATACACATATGTTAACATACTTAGTGTACACAACACACATAGTGAAAGATCACACGCATGTGTAAGTACACAAAGTGAAAGATCATACACATGTGTAAACACACATAGTGTACACAACCAACATAGTGAATGATCATATACATGCGCAAACACATATAGTATTTACTTTAAGAGTGTTTAGTAATCGTATGTTAAACATTTGTGAAAGATAAAAATAAGAATTGACTCATGGTACAAAGTGAATGAAAGATTTCATTTTTACCAAGAAGAGTGGTATTAGAGAGAGTCTACTATATTTGAAAGATCTGACAAAAATTATTATCAATTATCTCACAAATTATTGGCAAACTATCTAGAAAGTTTATCCAAAATTTACTGATTTTACTTGGTTTCATGCAATGATCTTTAAAATAATATACTTTTATTTAAAACAAAAAAAATTAAATATTTTACCTATAGGTTATCATACTAAGTAATTATTCTTAACTTATGACGATAAAAATCTTCTTAGAAACTATGGGCAACAGTGCTCATTTTACATTCATAGAAGCTGTTCAGCGTCATGACTGCATTATAGAGTCCATCTATAATGCATTATCTGGGAAATATCAATTCTGACATGCAACAGGCCTTTCCACGGGGATACCCGGTGGCTCAAGTGATGCACCTACCTGCATGCAGTGCAGTGTGATGTATTACGGTAGCACACTCGTGTAGCAGAGGCAGTTTCACTTCTGTGATGTATTATATTTCAACGAGCTCCAGTCATAATAGTATTTTGAAAATAGGTAACTTTCTCCTAAAATGATTTTATATCTACTATGATAGAAACTTCTATGGCAGTTACGGTAAGATTACATGAATAAAGATTTTGTATAGGAAAAGATAAATAAAAGATATACATACTATACATTGAAAAAAAAAGTTAAAAATATAAAAATGAAAAATAAATTTTATAATTCGTGAAAAAAATAACACTTAATCCTTTTATAAATGTAAATTATTAATGAAATATTTGTATTAAAGATCCAGCAATTTTATCAAATAAAATTATTATATTAGCTATAATATATGCATTTGTAAGCATCAAATTCATGCATATATCATATACAAGTAATATATTTAACAAAAGAATGTTTTATTCACATGACAAGATTTACATTTAAAATTCATTATATATTTACTCTTAGCGTTTATTTTATTTAAACATTTTATAAATGTAAAAATTTCATGAAATATTTGTATTAAAGATACAGCAATTTTATTAATTAAAATTATCATATTAGTTATAATATATGTTTTATCATATATAACTATTATATATGTATACTTTTAAAGTTGTATCATATACAAGTATATGCTTATCATATACTTGCATATGATAAGCATCATATTGATGCATATATCATATACAAATATATATTTTACAAAGGAAGGTTTTACTCAAGTGACAAGGTTTACATTTAAAATTCATTTTATATTTATTCTTACTATTTATTTTATTTTTTATATTTTGTTCCTTTTTAAAATGATGACATTATTCACGAGAATGCATTTATAATATAAGTTATAAAATATTCTCAGCATTGAAATATATTTGCATATTTTTTCATAAGAATTATATACCAAGTCTGAAAATAATTTTAATTTTTTCAAACGAAATATGTTAGACCTGCATGAAAATGTATATTAGATATAATTAAATGCAATGCAATATTTGCATTAATTACCATTTTTTTATATTAAACTAATTATTAATTTCTTACATTTGTATAAAAGTATACATATATAATAGTTATATATGATAAAACATATATTATAATTAATATGATAATTTTAATTAATAAAGTTGCTTTATCTTTTAATATATTGCAAATGAGATAATGCATTTACAAATCTTTAGGAAAGATGTGCAAATAAATTGCTTACTTGCAATAATTGGATAAATAATTTTTGATTTTACAAGAATTAAAAAAAAAAAAATTAATATTATTTTCTATTTCAAAATGTAAATTATTTTCTAGTTTTTAGCAGATTATAACTAAAAAACTTAAGCAAAAGGTTATTTGCAACTAAAATTTTAATTGTAAAAATTTTATTACCCTAAAATAATTGATGTATTTATTTTATGTAGTTGTATTATTTACGATTTATTCTAAAATTACAATTGCATTTATTGGAACATTGTATGAATTATAATTACTAATTGTTAATTAATTGCTACTTATTGCTTAATTATTTTCCTTAAAACATTTTTTTCTTAAATTCGAGTGACATTTGTTACATATATCTATACACGATACAAATCCTGATTAAATATTAAAACTATTAAGTCAATATAAAATACTGATAGTAAACTATGTTATAACTTATTATTAATATATCGTAATGTAATTATATACTATATATTTATATAATATATATATATATATATATCTTAACATTATATCTTGTCATTGTTATTCTTATATAGCATGAAATATAAGATAATTCTTAATTGCAGCATTTTTTTTATCTTAAAGAGTTTTAAAAATCTTGGATTAATTATTATAATGGAACAATGAAGCAAGTAGGATAATCATCTAATGTTCAACTGAAAAAAAATTTAAATAATAATTTATGTAAATAATAATAATAATATTTTAGTATAATAACATTTAAAAAATAATTTATTATTTTTAATGGTTCTATTTCTTATAATATATTTGTTATATAAGTATAATATAATAAATTTCAAAAATAAATAGTTGAATATATTTTCACTATTTTGAAAGAATTATGAAGTATTTTACGAAATAAAATTCGTTTAATTGAAATGGTGTATGATAGGTCTTATGGGTATAATGTTTCAAAATTATTTAGATGAATTTAAATAGAATAATAATATTTGCTCGCACTATCAATCATTTTAATATTATTATAACTTATAATATATATATTCTTCAATGAATTTCCAAATTTTTATTGAAGGTTAACTTTTTTATGTATTAAATGTTCTCATCTTTCTTTAGTTAAATGATAAGTTGTCCTTTATTAGTACTTAAAATCATGCTTCTATTGTTTTTTGTAAAACGAAATTGTATTTTTTAATTATTAGTTTCAGTTTTTTAAAAATAGAATATAAATATTTGTCTCAAATGCTTATAATATTTTTGCAGATAAACAATGTATTTCCATATTTATATTTAAGATAAATAATTCTTATTATTATAAATAAAAATAACATAATGATATAAGTTATATTTGCAATTTTCATATTATTAATTAAACAATAGTTTAAAATTTTTTTAGATATTTAAGTATAATAGTGATATTTGCCCTAATATCAGTAGTTAAATTGTTATACTTTACAATATTTTTGCAGCCAAACAATGCATTTTCATATTTATAGTTAAAGTAAATGAGTTTTATTATGATATAATTTATATTTGCAATTTTAATACTGTTAATTAATTATTAGTTAATTTTTTTATATGTATTTAAATAGAATACTAATATTTGCAGACATTATATTATTAATAGCTATCATATTATACTTTGTAGTCAAACAATGCATCTACTTATTTATAATTAAGATAAATAACTTTTATTATGATATATTTTATATTTGTAATTTTCATAATATAATTATTCCTATCTTTAGTTGAATTATAATTTTCCCTGCATTAAATTTTAAAATAATATTAATTCTACATATATTTTTTTGGACAAAATGCCTATGAATATCAGTATAAAATATATTTCTTTGTATTCTTGGCTTTGTTAATTGACTATTAAATCAAGTATATTTTCGTTAAAATACAGCATTAAATTACTTTTAAATTTTTTCTAAACTTAAACTGCTTTAATTGACAGGAGCCTCACACAATTTAAGGCCGTTCCTGCTCATAAATTAATACATATCAGCTGGCGAAAAAAATTCATCATTTATTCTATTAGTTAAAATAACCAAATATGACACGGCGCAATAACCTCTTCCTTAATTGAAACAATACGTACGAAATCATTTTCGGAAGGAAGAGTTATTCGTGCACTGCATCGCAAGCATTCATCATAAGTTTGAATTATTCATTTACACCGATACATATGTTTCAAGTAATGACTGGTTCCCTAATTGAAAACATGTATGTCATGTCCCTGCCCCTTCTTCTCATTACCAATTTAGGAGCAGAACTTACAATCGTGTGTCCAATTAAACAGCTGGTGTAAAGATCAAATGTGCTGGAATGAATCTGATTATTAGTTTTAATTAATGCGATAACTTTGTGACAAGATTAACGGCGTTGATTCATTTTAATTAACTTAATCCCTTACCGCGATGGAGATGGGATATATATTTCAATAAGGAAAGAGATGGTTCTTCTTTGAGCAGTGGGGCTGTGTGTTAAATTCTTAAGATGAAATAAATTCTTGCTAAAATTTACAGGGATCGATTTTGTTGGATTAACAAGAAAAAAAAAATGTTCTCCCTTAATATATTTTCTCAGTTGGAGCCGTTTGACAATTATTCGTTAAAGAAACATACCAACAATTCTTTAAAAGGACAATTGGATATTGTCACAATAGTAACCATTAATTTAGTAGTAAACGTTAATGGAAAACATTTACATTAATAGTAAACGTCAGTAGGCGTTAATAGTAAACATTAGTATACGTTAACAGTAAATATTTGTAAGTAATAGCAAACATTAGTAGACGTTAGTAATAAACAATAGTAAACATTAGTAAATGTTAATAGTATACGACAGTAGATGTTAATAATAAACATTATCAGACGTTAATAGTACACTTTAAGAAGAAAAAAAAAAGGTTTTCCTTAACATATTTTTCCAGTCGATGCAGTTTGACAATTATTTGTGAAAGAAAAAAACAAGGTATCAATTCTTTAGCAGTACAATTGTTTTTTATAGAAATTTGCAACATTGACTTAGTAGTAAATGGTAGTAGACGTTAATAGTAAAAATTAGTAATTTAAAGTAAACGTTAAAAGAAGTTAATAGTGAACGTTTATGATCATCAATAAATATCATCTAACATCATTTCTAGCTAAAATTTATATTGATTCATTTTGTTGCCTTGAAAGAAAAAAAAATTTTTCCTTAACATACTTTCTCAATCGGTCCAGTTTGACAATTGTTTGTTAAAGGAGCGGACCCTGTTTCAATTTTTTAGTGGGATAATTTAATTTTGTAGCAATAGTAAACATTAACTTAGTAGTAAACGTTAGTAGACGTTAATAGTAAACATTAACTTAGTAGTAAACGTTAGTAGACGTTAATAGTAAACATTAACTTAGTAGTACACTTTAGTAGACGTCAATGGTAAACATTAGTAGTCTTTAATAACAAACATCATCATTAAGCGTCACATATAACAAAATCCCCTCAAGTATAATTTTCGTTAAAATATAGCATTACATTTCTTTATAATTTTTATTAACTTAAACTGTTTTAATTGACAGAAACCTCAAGCAATTTAAGGCCGTTCCTGCACATAAATTAATTCATAGTGAATAGCAAAAAAATTCACTGTTTATTCTATTAGTTAAAATAACCAAATATGACAGAGCGCAATAACCTCTTCCTTAATTGAAACAATACGTACGAAATCATTTTCGGAAGGAAGAGTTATTCGTGCACTGCATCGCAAGCATTCATCATAAGTTTGAATTATTCATTTACACCGATACATATGTTTCAAGTAATGACTGGTTCCCTAATTGAAAACATGTATGTCATGTCCCTGCCCCTTCTTCTCATTACCAATTTAGGAGCAGAACTTACAATCGTGTGTCCAATTAAACAGCTGGTGTAAAGATCAAATGTGCTGGAATGAATCTGATTATTAGTTTTAATTAATGCGATAACTTTGCGACAATATTAATGGCGTTGATTCATTTTAATTAACTTAATCCCTTACCGCGATGTAGGTGGCATATATATTTCAATGAGGAAGAGAGAAGATTCTTCTTTCAGCAGTGGAGTTGGTGTTAAATTCTTAAGATGAAATAAATTCTTGCTAAAATTTACAGTGATCGATTTTGTTGCCTTTAAAAGGAAAAAAAAAGTTTTTCCTTAATATATATTCTCCATCGGGGCAGTTTGACAATTATTTGTTAAAGATACAAACCCGCTCCAATTCTTTAGTAGGACAATTGTATTTTGCAGCAATAGTAAACATTAACTTAGTAGTAAACGTTAGTAGACGTTAATAGTAAAAGTCAGTTTACTTTAATAATAAACATTAATAGAAGTTAGTAGACCGGTCCTACGGTTTAAAGTGGATTCCGTGCCACTACAAACGTGTGGCACCACCGGAATTTGAACCCAAAACCCGGGGTACCGTGCGCCAGAGAGCTAGCCCCTCGGCCCATATATTTGAAATACAATTTTCATGCATTAAATGTTAACATAAGTCTGTATATTTTATTTTGAAGAAATTTCTACTAAATATGTGTATAAAATATACTTAAATAATTATTTCTACGTATTTTTATGCTCTGTTAAATATAACATTAAATCAAGTATATTTTTCATTAAAATATAACATTAAATCAAGTATATTTTTCATTAAAATATAACATTAAATCAAGTATATTTTTCCTTAAAATATAACATTAAATCAAGTATATTGTTCATTAAAATATAAAATTAAATTACTTTATGTTTTCTATTAAGTTAAACTGTTTTATTTGACAGAAACCTCAAGCAATTTAGCGCCGTTCCTGCACATAAATTAATTCATAGAGCCTAGCGAAAAAAGTCGCCATTTATTCTATTAGGTAAAATAACCAAATATAACCTGGTGCAATAACTCTTCGTTAATTGAAACAATACGTACAGAATCATTTTTGGAAGGCAGAGTTATTCGTGCACTGCATCACGAGTATTCATCATAAGTTTGAATTATTCATTTACACCGATACATATGTTTCAAGTAATGACTGGTTCCCTAATTGAAAACATGTATGTCATGTCCCTACCCCACTGCCCCATCTTCTCATTACCAAATTAGGAGCAGAACTTACAATCGTGTATCCAATTAAACAGCTGGTGTAAAGATCAAATGTGCTGGAATGAATCTGATTATTAGTTTTAATTAATGCGATAACTTTGCGACAATATTAATGGCGTTGATTCATTTTAATTAACTTAATCCCTTACCGCGATGTAGGTGGCATATATATTTCAATAAGGAAAAAAAGGATTCTTCTTTGAGCATTGGAGTTTGCATTAAATTCTTAAGATGAAGTACATTCTTGTTAAAATTTATAGTGATCGATTTTGTTGTCTTAAGGAGTAAAAAAAAAGTTTTCTCCTAACATACATTCTCAGTCGGTGAGGTTTGACAATTATTTGTTAAAGAAACAGAAGAACAATTCTTTAGTACGACAATTGGATATTGTCGCAACATTAGTAGTAAACGTTAGTAGACGTTATAGTAAAAATTTGTAGACGTTAATACTAAACGTTAGTAGACGTTAATAGTAAACGTTTATCATTATAATTAAAGATCAATTCTTGCTAAAAGTTATAGAGATCGATTCTGTTGGAAAAAAAAGTAAGAAGAAAAGAAGAAAAAAAGTTTTTCCTTAACATATGTCGGGACAGTCTGACAATTATTTGTTAACGAAATAAACCAACGATTCCTTAGTACAAAAATTACATTTAATAGCAATAGTAAGCATTAACTTAGTAGTAAACGTTGATGGTAAACATTAGTAGACATTAATAGTAAACTTTAGTAAACGTTAATAGTAAACTTTAGGAAACGTTAATAGTAAACATTAGTAGACGTTAATAGTAAGCATTCGTAGACTTTAATATCAAACGTTTATCATCATCATTAAGCATCACCTAGCATTAAGCTTCACCTAACAACATCACCTCAAGTATAATTTTCATTAAAATATAGCATTAAATTTAGCATTTTTTATTAACTTAAACTGTTTTATTTGACAGAAACCTCAAGCAATTTAAGGCCGTTCCTGCACATAAATTAATTCATAGTGAATAGCAAAAAAATCCACTATTTATTCTATTAGTTAAAATAACCAAATATGACAGAGCGCAATAACCTCTTCCTTAATTGAAACAATACGTACGAAATCATTTTTGGGAGGAAGAGTTATTCGTGCACTGCATCGCGAGCATTCATCATAAGTTTGAATTATTCATTTACACCGATACATATGTTTCAAGTAATGACTGGTTCCCTAATTGAAAACATGTATGTCATGTCCCTACCCCACTGCCCCGTCTTCTCAATACCAATTTAGGAGCAGAACTTACAATCGTGTGTCCAATTAAACAGCTGGTGTAAAGATCAAATGTGCTGGAATGAATCTGATTATTAGTTTTAATTAATGCGATAACTTTGTGACAAGATTAACGCCGTTGATTTATTTTAATTAACTTAATCCCTAACGCGATGGAGATGGCATATATATTTCAATAAGGAAAGAGAGGATTCTTCTTTGGGCAGTGGAGTTTGCATTAAATTCTTAAGATGAAGTACATTCTTGCTAAAATTTATAGTGATCGATTTTGTTGCCTTAAGGAGAAAAAAAAATATCTTAATATAATTTCTAATTAGGTGCAGTTTGACAATTATTTGTTAAAGAAACAAACCAACAATTCCTTAGTAGGACAATTGGTTTTCGTAGTAATAATAAACATTAATTTAATAATAAAAGTAAATGGTAAACATTAGTAAACACTAATAGTAAAATGTTAGTAGACGTTAACAGTAAATTTTGGTACATGTTATTAGTAAGCATTAGTAGGCTTTAATAGTAACCCTTAAGAAAAAAAAAAGAATTTTTCTTTAGCATACTATCTCATTCGGTGAGGTTTGACGATTATTTATTAAAGAAACACACCAACAATTGTTTAAAAGGATAATGTAATTTTCTCACAATAGTAAACATTAACAGTAAACGTTAGTTGACGTTAATAGTAAACGTTTATCATCATCATTAAACATTATATAAGATCATTTATTGCTAAGTTTTACAGTGATCGATTTTGTTGTCTTAAAAAGAAAAAAAAAAATGTTTTCCCTTAACATACTTTCTCAGTTGGTGTAGTTTGACAATTATTTGTTAAAGAAACATACCAACAATTCTCTAAAAGGACAATTGGATTTTATCACAATGGTAAACATTAACTTAGTTGTACACGCTAGTAGACGTTAATAGTAAACGCTTATCATGATCATTAAACGACATCTAACATCATTTCTTGCTAAGGTTTACAGTGATCGATTTCGTTGCTTAAAAAAGAAAAAGATAAAAAAAAAGTTTACCCTTAAAATATTTTCTTAGTCGGTGAGGTTTGACAATTATTTGTTAATGAAACAAACTAACAATTATTTCGTAGGGCAATTGAATGTTTTAGCAATGGTAAACATTAATTGAGTAGTAAACTTCAGTAGACATTAATAGTAAATGTTTATCATCATCATTAAATATCATCTAGCATCATTTCTTGTTAAAATTTATAGTGATCGATTTTGTTGCCTTAAAAATAAAAAAAAAGTTTTCCCTTAATTTATTTTCTTAAGTGGTGCAGTTTGACAATTATTTGCTAAAGAAACAAGCCATGTTTCAATTCTTTAGTACGACAAGTGGATTTTGTAACAATCGTAAGCATTAATTTAGTAGCTAATGTTAACAGTAAACGTTTATTATTATCTTTAAACATCATATAACATCATTTCTAGCTAAAATCTATAGTGATTGATTATGTTATCTTAAGAAGAAAAAAAAATTACCTTAACATACTTTCTCAGTCAGCGCAGTTGAACAATTATTTATTAAATAAACAAACTATGTCTCAGTTCTTTAGTAGAACAATTGAACTTTATTGCAATAGTAAACATTAGCTTAGTAGTAAACGTCAGTAGATGTTAATAGTAAACGTTTATCGCCATCATTGAACATCATCTAATATTATTTCTTGCTATAATTTATAGTGATCGATTTTGTTGCTTTAAAAAGAAACAAAAGTTTTTCCCTTAACATATATTCTCAGTCGGTGCAGTTTGACAATTGTGTATTAATGAAACAATTTGAATTTTGGATTGGAATCAATTGGATTTTGTAGCAATAGTAATCATTAACTTATTAATAAACGTTAGTAGACGTTAATAATAAAAGTGAGTAGACATTAATAGTAAGAGATAGTAGATGTTAGTAGTAAACGTTTATCGTCATCATTAAATATCCCCTAACACCATTTCTTACTAAAATTTATAGTGATCGATTTGTTACCTTAAAAAGAAAAAAAAAGTTTCCCTTAACGTATTTTCTCAAGTGGTGCAGTGTGACAATTATTTGTTAAACTAACAAACCGTGTTTCTATTCTTAAGTAGGAAAATTGGATTTTTTTATCAACAGTTAGCATTAAAAGTTGGTAGACGTTAATCGTAAAAATTAGTAGACGTAAATAGTAAAATTTAGTAGACTTTAATAGTAAAAAGTAGTAGACTTTAATAGTAAAAATTAGTAGACTTTAATAGTAAAAATTAATAGACTTTAATAGTAAACGCTTTTCATAGTTATTAAACATCATATAAGATCATTTCTTGTTAAATTTTAATGTAATCGACTTTGTTGCCTTAAAAATAAAAAATAATGTACCTTAACAAATTTTCTCAGTCAGTGCAGTTTGACAATTATTTTTTAAAGAAACGAACGGCGTTTCAATTCTTTAGTAGTACAGTTGGATTTTCTATCAATAGTAAACATTAAATTAGTAGTAAACATTAGTAGACGTTAATAATAAAAGTTAATAGACATTAATAGTAAATGTTCGTAGACGGTAATAATAAAAGTTAGAAGACGTTAATAGTAAATATTAGAAAACGTTAATAATAAAAGTGAGTAGACGTTAATAGTAAACGTTTACCATCATCATTAAACATCATCTAACATCATTTCTTGCTAAAATTTGCAGTGATCGATTTTGTTACCTTATAAATAAAAAAAAGTTTTCACCTAACATACTTTCTAATTATGTGCAATTTGACAAGTATTTGTTAAAGAAACAAACCACGTTTCAAACCTTAAAAAAGGGCAATTGAATTTTGTAGCAATAGTAAACATTAGCTTATCAGTAAACCTTAGTGGAAATTAAAAGTAAAAGTTAATAGACACTAATAGTAATCGTTTATCATTATCATAAAACGTCATCTGACATCATTTTTTGATAAAATTTATAGTGATCGATTATCGATTTATAGTGATCGTAGTAAATATTAGTAGATGCTAATAGAAAACATTAGTAGACGTTAATAGTAAACGATTATTTTTTTATTTACTATCACTGAGACTTTAATTCTTTGTTAATTTAAGAAAGATTTATTAATTTATTATTGCAATCATCATTAAACCGGCATTACTCAGTAACTAATGGAAATTATTCATAATGCAAAATTCAACATTGATTAAATTTTATACTATATTTAAAGTACATAAAACTTGGTTAAATACATTTTTAATACTTAAACAGACTGCAATAAATTTATTAATCATAAAATTTATTAAATATATCCTCTGTTTACATAGACTATCTTATATCATCGTTTTTAAGTGCTTTGCAAACTAAATCGGTTAGAAATAACAGGAATCGGGATATAATGGAATGTTACTTCTTAAAACGTATTTCCATTGAAAAAATATTTTTCAGTATAAAATTTTAGTGTACTGATGTATTCTTTAGATCTTATCCCGAAAGTGTGCATAAAATATACATCAAAGGAATTGAAGTACTTTACAAATAGAAACTACTTCTGGAAAGGCATTAAAGTCGTTTTATGTATGCAAAGTTAATTGCAATCTTGACGTTTTCTGTGAAAATATACACTATTTAGAAAACAAATGAATATTTCCATAGCTATTCTGCATCTATTTTTGTTGTACATTGGTAGGTTCATTTCCAGTAAAGTATACCACGAAAGGCGTTTAATGTATGGTAAAGTAAATATAATTGCTTTCTATGAAGTTTTTCAGAGGTAGTTAGGTTGCTTTTGAGAGTTTCATTAGAGAAAATTTTGTCAATTCTCACCAGATAAATTAGTTGTTGTCTCAATACAATTTGTCACAATAACTCTTCAGTTTCCATCATTCTCAAAGTGTTGACTGCTCAAGTACTAGGTGAAACCAGGGGATTTGAAATAGAATCAATAAATACTATTGCATTTCTAAGTAGGTTATTCTTTTAGACAAATGTCTAAGTTGATGAATTTTTTGATAATATTATATAATATCTGTGAAACTATTTCCTTATAAATTGTAACTTAATTGCGGTTTCAATATAATTTTTCACAATAGCTCTTCAGTTTCCATCCTGCTCAAAGTGGTGACTGCTTAAGTACCTGGTGAAACCAGGGGATTTGAAATAGAATCAATAAATACTATTGCATTTCTAAGTAGGTTATTCTTTTAGACAAATGTCTAAGTTGATGAATTTTTGATAATATTATATAATATCTGTGTAACTATTTCCTTATAAATTGTAACTTAATTGCGGTTTCAATATAATTTTTCACAATAGCTCTTCAGTTTCCATCCTGCTCAAAGTGGTGACTGCTCAAGTACCTGGTGAAACCAGGGGATTTGAAATAGAATCAATAAATACTATTGCATTTCTAGGTAGGTTATTCTTTTAGACAAATGTCTAAGTTGATGAATTTTTTGATAATATTATATAATATCTGTGAAACTATTTCCTTATAAATTGTAACTTAATTGCGGTTTCAATATAATTTTTCACAATAGCTCTTCAGTTTCCATCCTGCTCAAAGTGGTGACTGCTCAAGTACCTGGTGAAACCAGGGGATTTGAAATAGAATCAATAAATACTATTGCATTTCTAAGTAGGTTATTCTTTTAGACAAATGTCTAAGTTGATGAATTTTTGATAATATTATATAATATCTGTGAAACTATTTCCTTATAAATTGCAACTTAATTGCGGTTTCAATATAATTTTTCACAATAGCTCTTCAGTTTCCATCCTGCTCAAAGTGGTGACAGACCAATTACAGACGAAACCAGAGTATTTGAACCTGAATCAATAAATACTACTGTGTTCATAAGTAGACTATTCTTCTTTTAATTGACAACTTTTTAAGTATATGAAGTTTTTGTTAATATTATATATTATCTTCGAAACTATTTCCTTATAGATTGCTTTGGTTGTCAGTTAATTTCAAAAATATTAAATTTTTAATGATCACAAGCCAATAAAAAAAAACAATTAAGATATTCATAAATGCCTAATGATAACAATGATTTTTTTTTAGCATTATTAAGTAGTCTGAATTTGCCTCAGCACTTTCTTTGATGTATCACTGATTCTCAATGTGGTTTTCATGTCTATTTGAAAATTATATTTGATAAATATGGTACTATTGTAAGCATAGGAATATTACAAATAGTACGAGTATAGTAATATACTTTTCACTTGTTTGTTAATATATAAATTTTGAACAATCATCGAAATACTTTTAGAAATATTCTGAGAGTCAATCAATTTTGTACTCTTCCCGTTTTTCTAATTTCTTGAAATTAAAGAATAATGAAATGATACTTGGAATATTACTTTCAAAAAACATCTTCATCTATCAATTTGTTCATTAAGAGTTTGGAGGTCATTGAATTAAGATGTAAAGAATTTTAATCTTCTTAATAATTTCGATAAAATATTTAGACACAAGCATTATACCATATGGTTGTCGTAATGCTTTAATAATAATTTCCTGATTATTTGCATAAAGAAGTTATACAGGTCAATTCCTTTACACAATGGTAACTTACAATATACAATGGTAAATATTGAAATTAATAAATGGTTCTATGACTTGAAAAATATTATGATACCAATATAATTACATATGATTTCTTCGGTTTTAGATTACAATATAAAAGCATAAGACTACTGTAGAAATTTAGAAAGTAGTTTTGTTACTACTTAAATACAAAAAGAAAACTGATATTTTTATCAGAAATATCAAACTAATTAAATTATTTCATTGAGAAATAACAAATTTCTAATGCTATGAAATCAGTAAAATGTAGATTCCCAATCATGTATCATTAACAATAAAAACTTGATTACTAAAACAAAAGACACTACTTTAAATTGAGAAAAAAAAATTTCTCAATTAACCATAACACGAAATTTTTACTATTTCCATTTCCGTGTAAGTAACACACTTCATTTTAAATAACTTTCCCTTTCACTGTACTGTTTTTTTATAAACAAAGGACAGAAACACTAAAAGAACATTTGTTTTAGTTTTTTTTAGCATAAATTTATTGTTTAATTGCGATATAATTGCACTTCTCTCCGGAATATAAAAAATAATGGATTTAATGATTGCCACAAAGCGAGCAATTAAACGAGCAAAAGTCATAAAATATCTTGAGACTGGCAATTGGATTACTTCTTCTATTCAAATTGAAACAAAAAAAAATTAAATACATTTAATGACGAGAATTTTTTTCTGAATACAATGTTTGTATTCTGAAAGACAACAAAAAAATGTGCTTATGTTAGTTGTTTCAGAAATATGACTTAGGAATCATTATATTTCGGAGACATTAAGTAGAAACATCATATATTTCCTTTCTTGGTAAAGAATCATTTACGTTCATCAGATAAAATCTCGTAATTTTTTTAAGCTTAAAAAAATGTATAGAATAAATATAAATAGAAAATATAATGGAGAACATGAAATTACGTTTTAAAAAATTTATACATTTAAATGAGGCCAGAATTGAATTATACTTTTAATTCAAACCCATTGCATTAATAAAACTAAAAAAAGTTTAAAATCGAATGATTTTTGTGTATAATAGAAGTACATAATATATTTCATCTACTTAGAAATAGTTATAAGTATTTAGTATCTTAATATATTTCATATTCGTACAGAAGATGTGTAACCGTGCTTCATATTACTCACTGTAACAGCGACACCTGTGGCTTTCAAGAGAAATGGCTAATAGGCCACGATATTCTCACCGGTGAGGAAGTGCTGATCAACTGCTCATCTATTGAGTAACATTCAATTTACAGTCTCCCGTTCCATATATTTAACGCAACCTATAATTATAAGTTGTCTTACAGACTCTCACCCGAAGAGTTTGTCTATTTCGCGCGAACCAAAGTATCAGTTTTTCGGATTAGAAGTGGAATACTTCCACGAATCTAGAATTATATATGTTTAAATGTGTTAAATATTGTATGCCTCTAATTGTATGTCTGTGGTATTTGTGCTTGTGTAAATAAAGCAGTGGGTTCTCAAACCTGTGCCTCAAGCCACAATCCAATCACACCCAGTTACAATCTAATTAAAGAAACGACAACACTACAATCTGACTCCCAACATATGATTACTCATACCTACATACTAGTGATGTGAAATTTTTATCCCGTTATACGTCGCTAAATATTAAAATTAAGAACTGGTCCTATGACTTGAAAAATATTGTGATACCTTTACTGTTACAAATGATTACTTCGCTTTTAAATCACAATATAAAGTCCTAAGATTACAGTAGAAATTTTGAAAGTAGTTTTTTTACTTACTTATATTAAAAAAAAATTATAGTTTCATCAACAAAATAAAAGTAATTTATTTATTTCATTGGGAAATAACAAATGTTTAATTCTATAAAATCAGTAAAATGTAAATTCCCATTCATGCATCACTAACAATAAAAATCTTGAATACTGAAACAAAAGACACAACTTTAAATTTAAAAAAAATTCTTAATTATCCATAACACGAAATTTTTATTATTTCCATTTCCGTGTAAGTACCATACTTAATTTTAATTACCTTTCCCTTTCACTCTACAATTTTTTAAAAACAACAGACAGAAACAGTAAAAGAATATTTGTTTTAGTTTTTTTTTAACATAAACTTCTTGTTTAATTGCGATATAATCGCACTTCTCTCCGGAATATAAAAAATAATGGATTTTATGATTGTCACAAAGCGAGCAATTAAAAAGGCAAAAGCAACAAAAGACCTTGAGACTGGCAATTGGATTACTTCTTCTATTCAAATTGAAACAAAGAATTAAATAAAGTTAATGACTAGATTTTTTTCCGAATACGATATTCGTACTCTTAACGACAACAAAAAAATGCTTATACTAGTTGTTTCAGAAATACGACTTATGAATCATTACATTTTGGCGACGTTAAGTAGAAACATCAGATATTTCCTTTCTTGTTAAAGAATCATTTACGTTCATCAGATGGTGACAGATAAAATCTTGTAATTGTTTTTAAGATTGAAAAAACTGCTAAGAATGTATATCAATAAAAAATATGATGAAAAATATAAAATTATTTTTAAAAATGTAATACATTAAAATGTGACCAGAATTGAATTATACTTTCACATTATACCCACTACATTAACACAAATAACATAGTCTTAGAATCGAAGAATTTTTGTTTTCAATAAAAGTACTTAATATATTCATGGCACATGCAAAGAAATAAGTATGTGAATTAATATAGACGATTTTATTCGAGTTGTTTAATGTTTTTCCGTAAAATATATTAAATATATTACTGAGTCATCATTATCATCAATGGCGAAACAACCCCATGGTGGGCCAATGCTGTCTGCCTACTGACAGACTTCGAGACGGGATTTTTTTTTCTTATGGGGTAGATTTGCCAGCACTACTCCCAACTCTCTAATATCACATTAGACTGGGACCTACGGTCTAAAGAAGACTCCAAACTACAATAAACATGAACGCATCGCCAGGATTCGAACACAAATCCGAGCGCCAGAGCGCTAGTCACCCAGCCATGGGGACCCTATTTTAATAACTAGTATCCCTTTGATATATCAATATTACCTCAAATAAAAAGATGATACTTTTTTAAGGGAATTGAACCATATAATTTTCTTTTATGCGAAAAATCAAGAAAATATTATCAAAGCATTTCCACAACTATAAATGCTTACAATATAAAGTCGCTAACAATAGGCTTGCAATATAAAAGCATAAAAGCAATGCATCAATTTAGAAATCGGTTTTGTTACATACTTACATAAGAAAAGAAAACTGATTGTGTCATCAGCAAAATGTAGCTAAAATTGAATTATTTCATTAAGATTTCGAATAGAAAAATTGCAAATGTTTAGTGCTATAAAATCAGTAAAATGTAAATTTCCATTCATGCATCATTAACAATGAAAATTTTGAATACTGAAACAAAAGACACTACTTTAAATTAAGAAAAAAAAATCTCAGTTATCCTTAACACGAAATTTTTATTATTTCCATTTCCGTGTAAGTACTATACTTCATTTTAATTACCTTTCCCTTTCATTGTACTATTTTTTAAAAACAAAAGACAGAAACAATAAAAGACCATTTGTTTTATATTTTTTTCAACAAAATCTTCTTGTTTAATTGCGATATAATCGCACTTCATTCCGGAATATAAATAATAATGGATTTTATGATTGTCACAAAGCGAGCAATTAAAAAATCAAAAGTAATAAAAGATCTTGAGACTGGCAATTGGATTACTTCTTCTATTTAAATTGAAACAAAGAATTAAATAAAGTTAATGACGAGATTTTTTTATATTATATTTGTACTCTGAACGAAAACAAAAAAAAAGTGCTTTTGTCAGTTGTTTTAGAAAAACGACTTATTAATCATTACATTTTGCCGACATTAAGTAGAAACATCAGATATTTCGTTTCTTGATAAAGAATCATTTACGTTCATCAGATGGTGACAGATAAAATCTCGTAAATGTTTTTAAGCTTAAATAATTGTATAGAATAAATAAAAATGAAAAATATGATGAATAATATAAAATTATTTAAAAAAAATGTAATACATTAAAATGCGATCAGAATTGAATTATACTTTACATCAATTCCATTACATTAATAATTAATACTTTTATATTGTAAGCCTATTATTAGCGCTTTTAAATTGTAAGCATTTACAGTTGTCGATATGCTTTGATAATAATTTCTTTGTTTTTCGCATATAAACATATATATATTTTTCAACTCTTTTAAAAAAGTATCTTTTTTTTATTTGAGATAATATTGACAGATTAAAGGTATTCCAGTTATTAAAATAGGATGATGATGGCTGTGTGACTAGCACTCTGGCGCTCGGTTTTGGGTTCGAATCTGCCCTTGTGGTTTGTAGGGGTTCGGAATCCCCTTTAGACAGTAGGTCTCAGTCTAATGTGATATTCGAGAGTTGGGTGTAGTGCTGGCAAACCTACCCTTTAAAAAAAACATCTATCAAAGGGATACAAGTTACTGAAATAGGGTCCTAAAGGCCAAGGAGCTAACGTCTGGCCCTCAGAGTCACCGGTTTTAGTTTCCAGTCCCGGCGCTGTCATGGATGTTTGTAGTAGTTCCGAGTGCCCTTTAAACCGTAGGTCCCAGTCTAATATGATAGTTGAGAGTTGGATGAAAGTTCTTACAACCCTACCTTGAAAAAATAAAACAACTCCCGTTTCGAAATCGGTCGGTAGGCAGATGCCATTAGCCCTACAAGGGTCTGTTGCGCCATTGATGATGATAATCAGTCTAAAAATAATTAATATATTTTATGCAAAAACATTAAACAACTCGAGTAAAATCGACCATATTAATTGATATAATTCTTCTTTAGCATGTATCATAAACATAATAAGTACTACTTTTAAAAACAAAATTCTTCGATTCTAAGAATATGTGATTTGTATTAATGTCATTGGTTTAATGTAAAAGTATAATTCAAATCTGGTAGCATTTTAATGTATCATATTTTTCATTTTAATGTATCATATTTATTCATCATATTTTTCATTTATATTTTTTCTAATCATTTTTTAAGCTTGAAAACAATTACGAGATTTTATGTGTCACCATCTGAGGACAGTAAATGGTTCTTTACCAATAAAAGGAAATATCTGATGTTTCTACTTAATGTCGCCAAAATGTAATGATTAATAAATCATATTTCTAAAACAACTAACATAAGCACCTTTTTCTGTTGTCGTTCAGAGTAAAAATATCACAATCAGAACAAAAAGTCTAGTCATTAACTTTATTTAATTCTTTGTTTCAATTTGAATAGAAAAAGTAATCCAATTGCCAGTCTCAAGGTCTTTTATTACTTTTGCTTTTTTAATTGCTCGCTTTGTGACAATCATAAAATCCATTATTTTTTATATTCCGGAGAGAAGTGCGATTATATCGCAATTAAACAAGAAGTTTATATTTAAAAAAACCAAAATAAATGTTCTTTTAGTGTTTCTGTCTTTTCTTAAAAAAAATAGTACAGTGAAAGCGAAAGGTAATTAAAACGAAGTATGGTACTTACACGGAAATGGAAATAGTAAAAATTTCGTTTTATGGATAATTGAGAAATGTTTTTTTTCTTAATTTAAACTAGTATCTTTTGCTTCTTTATTCAAGATTTTTATTGTTAATGATGCATGAAAGGGAATTTACATTTTACTGATTTTATAACATGTGTCATTTATCAATGAGATAATTCAATTTTAGTTGACTTTTTCTGATAAAATTATCAGTTTTCTTTTTGTATAAGTACTTAACAAAACTAATTTCTAAATTTCTACAGTGATATTTCTTCCCAAATCCAAATCCAAGCCAAAAAATAACCTTAAAAATATTTAATTAATGCCTAATGATAATATTATTGAATCTTGTTTGGCATAATTAAGCAGCTTGTGTTTTACTTTAGCATTTTCCTTGATGTATCACAGATGCTTACTGTGATTTTTAAGTCTAATATAAGACTTTATTTGATAAATATAGTGCGATTGTATGTGTAGAAATAATACAAATAGTACAAGTATAGTACTTTTGAAAAGTATTGTGTGTTATTATATCCATTTTGACCGAACATCGAAATACTTTTTGAAACTTTTGTGAGCAAATCTAGTTTGTATATTTCCAATTTTCCAAATTTCTTGAAATTAAAAATAATGGAATGTTACTTACAAGAAAACCTTCTTCATCTATCCTTTTGGTCATTAGGAGGTTGAGGAAATATAATTGGATTTATTGCCATTGGAGTAAGATGTAAAGAGTTTTAATTTTATGAATCACTTCGATAAAATATTTAGTCATAGGCAATATACACTATCTGGAAGAAAGTGACGGGACACCGTCGAAAAGTAGAAAAATCGACAATACAGCTGACACATGCGCAATAATAGGTATCACATGTCAGCCATATCCTATAAATACTCTATGGAGTCGACTAGAGTTGTTTTTTGTTAAGATGCCGCCACGGGAAGAGTTGTCTGAGTTCGAGAAAGGTGTGTTGGTTGGATTGCATCTTGCCAAGGTGTCAGTTAGGGAGATATCCCGTCTCCGTAACTGCTCAAAATCAACTGTAGCACGTGTTGTGTGTCGCTACAAGACTGAGGGACACTGTCAGAACAAACCCCGAAGCGGACGACTTACAGTTCTCACCAGCAGGGACCGGCGGGTGCTGGGCAGGGAGATTCGAAGTAACCGTCAAACATCCATGGATAACATCGCTAATGAGTTTAGACAAGCCACAGGTGTGGCCGTTTCGACCAAGACTCTTCGTATAGGGGCCCATAAGTTAGGTTACACTGGACGTTCGGCGGCCCATAAGCCTTTGATTACGAAAACCAACAAGAAAGCGATGGGCCAAAGACCACCGTACTTGGACTCTGGATGACTGGAAACGCGTCCTTTGGAGTGACGAGTCACGATTTACCCTTTTCCGTTCCTATGGACGTGTTTGGGTATGGCGTTTACCAGGAGAACGCCTTTTGCCCGAGTGTGTCGTCCCAACTGTAAAGTTTGGTGGAGGAGGATTGATGGTATGGGCCTGTTTCTCCTGGTATGGGGCTGGCCCACTGATGAAGGTTGATGGTGCGATGAATGCCGATAGATACTGTGATATTCTTGACAATCATGTCCTTCCTACCTTGTGAGCAACGCACGGTATGGATGATTGCTGGTATCAAGACGACAACGCAACATGCCATGTTGCAAGGAGGACTCTTGATTGGTATGTGAACAACAACGTTAAACGCATGGAGTGGCCGGCGCAGAGCCCTGATCTTAACCCTGTTGAACATATCTGGGACGAATTGGACCGTCGGTTGAGGGCCTGCACCCCACTCCCCAAAAGCAAACCTGAACTATGGAACTTCCTGCTAAACATTTGGAAGGAAATTCCTCTTGCCACTATGGCTAATTTAGTGGAAAGCATGCCCAGAAGGGTTGCAGCTGTGATCGCAGCCAAAGGAGGCTCTACCTCCTATTAATTTTAATAAATATGGGTTTATGTCGTTATAGTGTCGTGTCCCGTCACTTTCTTCCACATAGTGTATTATATCTTTGTCGAACTGCTTTGAGAATGTTTTCTTGGTTTTTTTTCATGCAATGAAAATATGCAATATGGGTATAATTTCATGCAATATGGGTCAATTCATTCAAATGTGTATCATCTTTCTATTTCAGATAATATTTACATATTAAAGGGCTACCTGTTACTGAATTCAGCAATATATTTTTATGGAAAAATCATTAAACTCGAAAGAAAGAAATCCATATTAATTCATATAATTCTTCCATTACATATATCATAAACATATTAAGTACTTCTTTACAAAAATATGACTCTATGAATTATTATTTGAATTAATGTAAAAGTATAATTCAATTCTGCTCGCATTTTAATGTATTACATTTTTTTTTAAATAATAGTATGCTCTTCATTATATCCTTCATTGATATTTTTATAAGCGTTTTTTTTTTTAATCTTAAAACAATTACGAGATTCTATCTGTCACCATCTGATTAACGTAAATGATTCTTTACCCAGAAAGGAAATATCTGATGTCTATATTTAATGTCGCCAAAATTTAATGATTAATAAGTCGTATTTATAAATCAACTAACATAAGCACTTTTTTTGTTGTTGTCGTTCAAAGTACAAATATCATATTCAGAAAAAAAAATCTAGTCATTAACTTTATTCAAGTCTTTGTTTCAATTTGAATAGAACAAGTAATCCAATTGCTTGTCTTACGGTCTTTTATTACTGTTGCTTTTTTAATTGCTGGCTTTTTGACAATCATAAAATCCATTTTTTTTCTATTCCGGAGAAAAGTGCGATTATATCGCAATTAAACAAGAAGTTTATGTTGAAAAAAAAAAATGTTCTTTTATCGTTTCTGTCTTTTTCTTTAAAAAAACAAACAATAGCATTGTGAAAAGGAAAGGTAATTAAAATGAAGTATGGTACTTACACGAAAATGGAAATTGTAAAAATTTCGTTTTACTGATAATTGTGAAATTGTTTTTCTTAATTTAGAGTAGTGTCTGTTGTTTTTGTATTCAAGATTTTTATTGTTAATGACGCATGAATGGGAATTTTCAGTTTACTGATTATATAGCATTAAACAATTGCTATTCCATAATTCGAAATCTTAATGAAATAATTGAATTTTAGTTAATATTCACTGATAAAACTATCAGTTTTCTTTTCGTACGCAAGTATGTAACAAAACTATTTTCTAAATTTCCACAGTGGCCTTAGGCTTTTATATTGTAAGCCTAATATTAGCGCTATAATTTCAAAGCATTTCGACAATAGTAAATGCTTACAATATAATTGTAAGCAAAATAAATGGGTTAATTTCTTTAAGAAAGTATCATCTTTCTATTATATATAATATTCGCGTATTAAAGGGATACCAGTTACTGAAATAGGGTCCTGACGGCTGAGTGACTAAGTCTCTTGAGGTGAGTGTCACTGGATTTGGGTTCGAGGCCCGGCGCTGCCATGGATATTTGCAGTGGTTAGATGTCCCCTTTAAACCGTAGATCCCGGTCTAATGTGATAGTAGAGAGTTGGATGTAGGTCTGACAACTGTACGCTATAAAAAGAAAACTTTCCGATCTCGAAATCTGCAAGTAGACAGACGTCATTGGCCCACCATGGTGCTGTTGCATTATTGTGTTTGATGATGAGTCACTAAAATAATTAGTATATTTTCTGGAAAATCATTAAACAATTCGAACAAAATCGTCCATATTATTTTATATAATTCTTTCTTTGCATGCATCAAAAGCATATTAAGCACTTCTTTTAAAAACAAACTCTATCGAGTCTATGAATATATTACTTGTATCAATGTGATGTGTTAAATGTAAAAAATATAATTCAATTCTCCTCGCATTTTAATGTATTACATTTTGGAAAAATATTTTTTCTTCTTCATCATATTTTTTATTTATAGCTTTTCGAAACAGTTTTTTTAAACTTAAAAACAATTATGAGATTATATCTGTGACCATCCGATGAACATAAATGAATCTTTACCAAGAAAGGATATAGCTGATGTTTCTACTTAATGTCGCCAAAATTTAATGATTAATAAGTCGTCTTTCCAAAACAACTAACATAAGCACTCTTTTTTATTGTCGTTCAGCGTACAAATATCATATTCAGAAGAAAAAAAAATCTAGCCATCAACTTCATTGAATTCTTTGTTTCAATTTGAATAGAAGAAGTAATCCAATTGCTAGTCTGAAGGTCTTTTATTACTTTTACTTTTTTAATTGCTCCCTTTGTGACAATCATAAAATCCATTCTTTTTTATATTCCGGAGAGAAGTGTGATTATATCGCAATTAAACAAGAAGTTTATGTTGAAAAAAAACTCAAACAAATGTTCTTTTTAGTGTTTCTGGGTTTTCTTTAAAAAAAAATAATATAGTGAAAGGGAAAGGGAATTAAAATGAAGTATGACACTTACACGGAAATGAAAATAGTAAAAATGTCGTTTTATGGATAATTGTTAATTTTTTTTCTTAATTTAAAGTCGTGTCTTTTGTTTCAGTATTCAAGATTTTTATTGTTAATGATGCATGAATGGGAATTTTACATTTTACTGATTTTATTTCATTAAACTTTTGTTATTTCTCAATAAAATAATTCAATTTTAGTTATCCTTTTCTGATGAAACTATCAGCTTTCCTTTTGTATGTAAGTAAGTAACAAAACTGCTTTCTAAATTACTACAGTGATCTTAAGTTCTTATATTATAATCTAAAAAATAAGTAATCATATGTAAATATATAGGTATCACAATAGACAATGAACCATTTTTTATAATCCAATATTTACAGTCGTATAAAGGGATTAAATTTCATATCTGTATTGGTCAAGTCAATGAATTAGATATATACAATATTTAACACATTTAAAGACGAATAATTCTAGATTCCTATAAATATTCCACTTCTAATCTGAAAACCAGATACTCAAGTTTGCTCGAAATATACTACCCCTCCGAGTAAGAGTCTGTAAGACAACTTACTCTTATAGTTTGTTTTAAATATACTTACTCTCGGAATGAGAGACTGTGTACTAAACGTTTCTCAATAGAAGAGCAGTTACTTAGTACTTCCTCTCCGGTGAGAGTCTCAAGGCCTAATGAAAGTTTCTCCTGAACGTCACAACGCTCTTACAGTGTGCAGTAGCAAGCACGGTTACACATCTTCAGTACGAGTAAGAAATATATTAAGATACTAAGTACATATAAATATTTTCAAGTAAATGCAGTACGCTAAAGTACATATATTAAAAACCAAATTCATTCGATTCTGTGATTTTGTAATATGTGTTAATCCAATGTATTTTATGTAAAAGTATAAATCAATTCTGGTAGCATTTCCATGTATTGCATTAATTTTTAAAATTAATATATGTTCTTCTTCATATATTTCCGTTATTTTTTTTTTAAGCTTAAAAACAATGAGATTATATCTGTGACCATCCGATGAACATAAATGATTCTTTACCAAAAAAGGAAATAGCGGATGTTTCTACTTAATGTCGTCAAAATTTAATGATTAATATATCGTATTTCTAAAACAACTGAAATAAGCACTTTTTTTGTTGTCGTTCAAAGTACAAATATCATATTCCGAAAAAAAAAATCCAGTCATTAACTTTATTCAGTTCTTTGTTTCGATTTGAATAGAAGAAGTAATCCAATTGCCAGTCTCAAGGTCTTTTATTACTTTTGCTTTTTTAATTGCTCGCTTTGTGACAATCGTAAAATCCATTATTTTTTATATTCCGGAGAGAAGTGCGATTATATCGCAATTAAACAAGAACTTTACGTTAAAAAAAAAAGTAAAACAAATGTTCTTTTAGTGTTTCTGTCTTTTCTTTTAAAAAAATATATAGTACAGTGAAAGGGAAAGATAATTAAAATGAACTATGGTACTTACACAGAAATGGAAATTGTAAAAATTTCGTTTTATTGATAATTGTGAATTTTTTTTTCTTAATTTAAAGCAGTGTCTGTTGTTTCAGCATACGAAATAATACGAAATTCTAATGAAATAATTCAATTTTAGTTAGTTTTTTCTGTTAAAACTGTCAGTTTCCTTTTCATTTATAAGTATGCAACACAACTGTTTTCTAAATTTCTACACTGATCTTAGGCTTGTATATTGTAAGCCCGTTATTAGAGCTTTTATATTGTAAGCATTTACCTTTGTCGAAATGATTTGAGAATATTTTCTTGGTTTCTCACTTAAAAACTTGATATGAGTCGTTTCCTTTAAAAAAGCACAATCTTTCAATTTGAGATAATATTGATATATTAAATTGATTTGAGATCCTGAAATAGGGTCATGTTAGCTGAGTGACTAGTGCTCTGGCTGTCGGTGTCACATGTTTTGGGTTCGGGTCTTGTCGCTGCCGTGGATGTTTGTTATGTTTCGGAGTCCACTTTAAGCCATATGTCTCAGTCTAATGTGATAGTAGAGACATTATATTCTAAGAATGTGTTTTTTTGTATTAATGTAAAAGTATAATTCAATTCTCGTCGCATATTTAATGTATTACATTTGTTCACAAAAATATTTTTATGTTCTTCATCATATTTTCCATATATATTTTTTCTAAGCAGTTTTTTTAAGCATAAAAATAATTACGAGATTTTATATGCCGCCATCTGATGAACGTAAGCGATTCTTTACCGAGAAAGGAAATATCTGATGTTTCTACTTAATGTCGCCAAAATGTAATTATTAATAAGTCGTGTTTATAAAACAACTAACATAAGCAATTTTTTTGTTGACTTTCAAAGTACAAATATCATATTTAGAAAAAAAAATCTAGTCATTTACTTTATTTGATTCTTTGTTTCAATTTGAATAGAAAAAGTAATCCAATTGCTAGTCTCACGGTCTTTTATTTCTTTTGCTTTTTTAACTGCTCGCATTGTGACAAGAAGTGCGATTATATCGCAATTAAACAAGAAGTTTATGTTAAAAAAACTAAAACAAATGTTCTTTTAGTGTTTCTGTCATTTTTTAAAAAAAAAATAGTATAGTGAAATTGATAGGTAATTAAAATGAAGTATGGTACTTACACGGAAATGGAAATAGTAAAAAGTTCGTTTTATGGAAGATTGAGAAATTTCTTTCTTAATTTAAAGTAGTGTCTGTTGTTTCAGTATTTAAGATTTTTATTGTTAATGATGCATGAATGAGAACTTACATTTTACTGATTGTATAGCATTAAACATTTGTTATTTCTCAATGAAATAATTGAATTTTTGTTACTTTTTGCTGATAAAACTATCAGTTTTCTTTTTGTATTTAAGTAAGTAACAAAATTTCCTTCTAAATACCTTCTAAATTTTCCTACAGTAATCTTAGACTTTTATATTGTAATCGAAAAACGAATTAATTATATGTAAACACAGCATGTGTATCATAATGATAACATACAACCATTTTTAATTTCAATATTTACCGTCGTATAATGGGATAAAATTTCCCATCTGTAGTGTACTATTAAGGTCTACCCCTCGTTGGGCTTCAGATTGTAGTGTTGTCGATTGTGCAGCTGGATTGTAACTTTGAGACATGAGACATATGTTTCAAAATTCAGACCTTATTTACACACGTACAATTAGAGATACATAATATTTAATACATTTAAGAACTGATAAGTCTAGGTATTCTACCAACGAGTCCACTTCTAATCTGATAATCTAGCGCTTTGTCGCTCGGTAGCATAGTTTTGGGCCCGAGTCCTGGAGGTGCCATGAGTGTTTGTAGTGGCTCAGGGTACACTTTAAGCCAAAGGTACCTGTTTAATATGACAATATTCGGCGTAGGGATGGAAACCATTCCGATAAAAAGAATACATCTCCCATCTAGGAATCTGCCAGTAGGCAGACGGCATTTGCCAACCATGGGTCTGTTGCGCAATTGATGATGATAAAGAGTCAAAAAATAATTAATATATTTTATGTAAAAACATTAAACAATTCGAATAAAATCGCCCATATTAATTCATATAATTCTTCTTTTACATGTATCATAAACATATTAAGTACTACTTTTAAAAACAAAAATTCTTCAATTCTAAGACTATGTTATTTGTATTAATGTCATTGGTTTAATGTAAAAGTATAATTCAAATCTGGTAGCATTTTAATGTATTACATTTCTGTGAAATAATTTTATGTTCTTCATCATATTTTTCATTTATATTTTGTCTAATCATTTTTTAATCTTTAAAACAATTACGAGATTATATCTGTCACCATCTGAAGAACGTAAATGGTACCAATACCCTTTACCAATAAAAGGAAATATCTGAAGTTTCTATTTAATGTCGCCAAAATGTAATGATTAATAAATCGTATTTCTAAAACAACTAACATACACACTTTTTCTGTTGTAGTTCAGAGTACAAATATCACAATCAGAAAAAAAAAATCTAGTCATTAACTTTATTTAATTTTTTGTTTCAATTTGAATAGAAGAAGTAATATAAATGCTAGTCTCAAGGTCTTTTATTACTTTTGCTTTTTTAATTTCTCGCTGTGTGACAATCATAAAATCCATTATTTTTTATATTCCGGAGAGAAGTGCTATTATATCGCTATTAAACAAGAAGTTTATGTAAAAAAAACTAAAACAAATGTTCCTTTATGTTCTTGTATTTAAAGAAAAAAAAATAGTATAGTGAAAGGGAAAGTTAATTAAAATGATGTATGGTACTTACACAGAAATGGAAATAGTGAAAATTTTGTTTTATGGATAATTGAGAAATTGTTTTTTCTTAATTTAAAATAGTGTTTTTGATTTCAGTATTTAAGATTTTTATTGCTAATGATGCATGAATGAGAATTTACATTTTTTCTGATTTTATAGCATTAAACATTTCCTATTTCTCATTGAAATAATTCAATTTTAGTTACCTTTTTCTGATAAAACTATCAGTTTCTTTTTGTATGTAAGTAAGTAACAAAACTACATTCTAAATTTCTAGAGTGATCCTTATATTGTAGTCTAAAAACGAAGCAATCATGTGTAAAGATATCGGTATGACAATATTTTCCAAGTTATACAACATTTTTTTAAATTTCAATATTTACCGTCGTATAATGGAATAAAATTTCACCTCTGTATTACGCAGGTATGAGTAACCCTAAGTCGGGTGCCAGATTGTAGTGTTATAGATTGTGCAACTTGATTGTAACTTGGTGTGGTTGGGTTGAGACTTGAGTTGCACAGTACTTCCACTGCAGTGAGAGTCTCGAGATCTACTCACCATTTCGCCTGAACGCCACAGAGTTCGTTCTTGCAGTACGTAGTAGGAAGCACGGTTACACATCTTCAGCAGGAATATGAAATATATTAAGATACTAAGTACATATAAGTATTTCTACGTATATGAAAGATGTTAAGTACTTCTATTAAAAACAAAATTCATTCGATTCTATGAATATGTTAATGGTATGTGTGTATGTTGTTGTAATGCGCTTGATGAAAAAGTATAATTCAATTCTGGTAGCATTTAAATGTAATAAATTTTTAAAAAAATTATGTTTTTCATCATATTTTTCATCTATATTTTTTCCAAAATTTTTTTTTAACTTAAAAACAATTACGACATTTTATATGTCACCATCAGATGAACGTAAATGATTCTTTACCAAGAAAGGAAATATCTAATGGTTCTACTTAATGTCGCCAAAATTTAATGATTAATAAGTCGTCTTTCTAAAACAACTAACATAAGCATTTTTTTTTTGTTGTCGTACAAAGTACAAATATCATATTTAGAAAAAAAAATGTCTAGTCATTAACTTAATTTGATTCTTTGTCCAAATTTGAATAGAAGAAGTAATCCAATTGCTAGTCAGTCTCAGGGTCTTTTATTTCTTTTGCTTTTTTAATTGCTCGCTTTGTGACAATCATAAAATCCATTATTTTTTATATTCCAGAGAGAAGTGCGATTATATCGCAATTAAACAAGAAGTTTTTGTTGAAAAAAAACTAAAACAAATGTTCTAATAGTGTTTCTGTCTGTTTTTTCAAAACAATAGCATAGTGAAAGGGAAAGGTAATTAAAATGAAGTATGGTACTTACACGGAAAAGGACACAGAAAAAATTTCGTTTTATGGATAATCGAGAAGATTTTGTTTATTAATTTAAAGTAGTGTCTTTTGTTTCAGTATTCAAGATTTTTATTGTTAATTATGCATGAATGGGAATTTATATTTTACTGATTTTATAACATTAAACATTTATTTCTCAATGAAATAATTCACTTTTAATTAGCTTTTTTTGAAAAAATTATCAGTTTATCTTTTAAAATATCTTTTATATGTAGGTTGTCTTTTATATGTTTTAATTTCTAAATTTCTACAATGATCTTAGGCCTTTAAATTGTAATCTAAAAACTAAGTAATCATATTTAATGGTGTAGGTATCACAATATTTTTCAAGTCGTAGAACCACTTTTTAATTTCAGTACTTCCTAATTTCTGGAAATTAAAAAAATAATGGAATGTTACTATTAAAAAACCTCTTCATTTATTGTGTTGGTTATTAGAAGGGTGGTGGAAAATAATTGGATTTATTGTCGTAGGAGCACGATGTTAAGAATGTTAACCAAGAATTTTGAATCATTTCGATGTAAAATTTAGTCATGGACAATATACTTACCGTTGTTGAACTGCTTTTATATACATATATATTTTTTTTTTGGTTTTTCGCATAAAACACTTATATATGTCACATTTTTTTAAGAAGTAACATATTTCTGCTTTACATAATATTGACATATTAAAGGGTTACCAGTTACTGATACAAACAATAGAGCTTTATGGAAAATGCATTAAACAATTCGAATGAAAAAGTCCATATTAATTCATATAAATCTTCCTGTGCATATATCATCAAGATATTAAGTACTTTTTTAAAAAACAAAATTTATTCAATTCTAAGAAATATTTATATGTGTTAATGCATTAATGTAATGTGTTTGATTTAAAAGTATAATTCAATTCTGGCAGCATTTCAATACATTATATATTTTTTAAAATAATTTTATATTCTTAACACTTTTCATTTATATTTTCTCTACTCAATTTTTTTAATCTTAAAAACAATTACGAGATTGTATGTCATTATAAGATAAACGTAAAAGATTCTTTACCAAGAAAGCAAATATCTGATGTTTCTACTTAACGTCGCCAAAATTTAATGATTAATAAGTCGTATTTCTAAAACAACTAACTTAAGCACTTTTTTTTGTTCTCGTTGAAAGTACAAATATCATGATCAGAAAAAAAAATCGAGTCATTAACTTTATTTAATTCTTTGTTTCAATTTGAATGAAAGAAGTAATCCAATTGCCAATCTCAAGGTCTTTTGTTACTTTTGCTTTTTTAATTTCTCGATTTGTAACAATCATAAAATCCATTATTTTTTATATCCCGGAGAGAAGTGCGATTATATAGCAATTAAACAAGAAGTTTATGTAAAAAAAAACTAAAACAAATGTTCTTTTATTGTTTCTGAATTTTTTTTAATGAATATTATAGTGAAAAGGGAAAGGTAATTAAAATGAAGTATGTTACTTACACGGAAATGGCAATAGTAAAAATTTCGTGTTATGGATAATTGAGAATTTTTTTTTCTTACTTTAAAGTAGTGTCTTTTGTTTCAGTATTCAAAGTTGCTATTGTTAATGTTGCATGAATGGGAATTTACATTTTACTGATTTTATAGCATCGAACATTTGTTATTCCACAATTCGAAATCTTAATAAAATAACTCAATTTTAGTTAGTTTTCAGTGATAAAACTGTCAGTTTTCTTTTTGTATGTAAGCATATAACATATGTTTCTACAGTGATCGTAGGTTTTTATATTGTAATGTGAAATTGAAGCATCATATGTGAAGATGGCATCACAATATTTTTTTAGGTCATAGTACCTTATTTTTATTTCATTATTTACAGTCCGGATAATGGGATAAAATTTCACATCTGTAGTGTACAATTACAGGCAACCCCAAGTTGGGCTCCAGATTGCAGCGCTGGGTGTGGTTGGATTCAGACTTGAGACACAGGTTTGAGAAGTCATAGATTTATTTACGCCTGGATAGACATCAAACACATACAATTAGATATATACAATATTTAGCATATTTAAAGACATAATTCTAGATGCGTGGAGGTATTCCACTTCTAATACGAAAACCGGATACTTAGGTTTGAGCAGAATATACACAGTCCAGTCACATTAATGTGACCACCTACCGTCGACGTCAACATGAAATATCCAATCACAAAAGGCAGGTGGTAGCACATTGCTGTGGAGTGTATATAATGAATACCCCTTAATACCACTTAATACCACATTCCACACTCCACTTACAGCCAGAATATGCAATAGTGTACATTCTGGCTTTTGACAGATGGTCACATTAATGTGACAGGACTGTGTATTTCGTTTCCGATTGGGCATCTGTAGACAAACTTATACGTAGGTTGCGTTCCTCCTCTCAATTTATAATACATATATACTTTCTCTTGGGATGAGAGACTGTAAACTAAGTGTTTCTCAACAGAAAAGCAGATCTGCTGAAAATAAATAAATAAATATATATATATATATACAATTTAGGGCCTGATGGCCGATTGACTAAGGCTCGATATCACAGACTTTTAGTTTCGAGTCCCAGCGTTGCCGTGGATGCTTCTAGTGGTTCGGAATCCACTTAAAACCGTAGGTCCAGGTCTAATATTACTTTTGGTTGTAGGGCTAAAACTCTGACCCGTAAAAAGTAACCACGTCATGTTTTCAAAGTCATGCCGTCATGTCATCAAATAAAACATGTCATGTCTACATCTGCTATAAGGCAGACTTCATTTGTCCGTTATGGTGTGGTTGCGCAATTGATGTTGATGATATATATATATATATATATATATATTATGTCTATCCATACAAATTGTAATAATACATTTTTTAAGTAAAACTCCAAAAATGTCAAAAATCTAAATTAAAGTCGAAAAATTTAAATTTTCAATTGCTTACCTAAATTCCTGAAATTAAATATTATGATGTAACAACATGCTATTTTAATTTGTAATGAAATACATTCTCTTTTAAAGGGAATATATATCTTATAAATAAATAACTTAATTAGGGTAAAGCTAATAAATAAATACAAACCCCATACCAAAATTCTTGCTTCAATAAACGAAGCTCTTCAAATTTATTTAGCAATCTGCAGTTTCTTCACCAATTATTTAACTCAATCATTCGTTACCCTCAGCAAATATTTCAATCTAATAGAAAAGTATTCCCTTCACTTGTTCAGCGCACCCAATCCAATATTCTGGCAACTAAAACTCCAGACACAGCGACACTGGCGTAAGACGTGCTTGTTCAATTACAAAAGCGAAGAATTATTGTGAGTTATAATTACAGATGGTCCAGCCCAGTTCGCGCAATTAATTAACAACTGCGGCAGAATGGAGACGTTCATTTTTGCTTTTGTACCGGGATCAGTTTAAGGCATCCTGACGTGAAAGTTAGTCACGGAATTTCTGGTGGCGTTCATCAATCGGTTGCTCTTTACCCAGTTAGGTGTAGTGAGGTGGAATTGAAGTGAAAATTGAGCGGAAAGTTCCACGTTCATTGAAGTTGAAATCAGAATTCTTCCTTCCTTTGAGGAACAGTGATTTTAGAGTAATAGGAAAGAAATATGGGGCGTCTACTTCCAATGATGGCGTTTTACTCTACCATCGTATTCTTGTCTAGAACGATAGAATAAAATATATTTTCTTCTTCATATTGAAATATTTTAACAATTACAGATTATGAACAGAAATATGTGGTATCTGATTTCAATGAAAATTCTTAAGAGTGAATGATGAGATGATGAATGATAAGGCATTAGTTCCAATGATGGTTTTGTACAGTACCATAACATTTTTGTTTTACCATAATATTCTTGTCTACAACGATAGAATGAAATATATTTTCTACTCTATATTGAAATATTATTTTAACTATTAAAGATTATGAACAGAAATATGCGGCACCTGATTTCAATGATGGTTCTTCAGAGTGAATGAGGAAACATCTAGTTCCAATGATGGTGGTTACAGTACCATAATATTCTTGTATAGAACGATAGAAAAAATACATTTCTTACTCCCTACTGAAATATTATTTTAACAATTAAAGATTATGAACAGAAATATGTGGCATCTGATTTCAATGATGCTTCTTTAGAGGAATGATGAGGCATCTAGTGATAAGTAATGATGAGTGACGAGGCATCTAGTCCCACTGATTTTATTTTACAGTATCATAATATACCTATATAGAACGATTAAATAAAATATATATCATACTGCGTATTGAAATATTATTTTAACAATTAAAGATTATGTACAAAAATATGTGGCATTTTATTTCAATGATGATTCTTCAAAGGAAATGAGGAGTTATCTAGTGATGAGAAATGATGAGTGATAAGGCATCTAGTTCCAATGATGGTGTTTTGCAGTACCATAATATTCTTTTCTAGAACGAGGGAATAAAATATATTTCCTACTCCATATTGAAGCATTATTTTAACAATTTAAGATTATGAATAGAAACATATGGCATCTTGTTTCAATGATGATTCTTTAGAGTGAATGATGAGGCCTCTAGTGATGAGGCATTTAGTTCAAATGATAGTCTTTTATAGTACCGTAATATTCTTGTCTAGAATGACAGAATAAAATATATTTTCTATTCCATATTGAAAAACTATTTTAACAATTAAATATTATGAACAAAAATATGCTACATCTGATTTCAATGATGGTTCTTCAGAGTGAATAATGAAGCATCTTCTGACGAGTAATGATGAGTGATGAAGCTCTAATTCCAATTATGGTTCTTCAGAGTGCCGTAATATTGTCTAGAAAGATATAATAAAATATATTAACTATACTCCATTGAAATATTATTTTAACTATAAAAGACTATGAGTAGAAATATGTGGCCTCTGATTTTAATGCTGATTCTTTAGAGTGAATGATGAGGCATCTAGTGATGAGTAATGATGAGTGATGAAGCATCTAGTTTCAATGATGGTGCTTAACACTACAATAATGATAGAAATATATTTCCTACTCCATATTGAAATATTATTCTAATAATTAAAGATTATGAACAGAAATATATGTGGCATCTGATTTTAATGATGTCCTTCATAATACCATAATATTTCTGTTTAGAGCGATAGAGTAAAATATATTTCCTACTCCATATTGAAATATTATTTTAACAATTTTAAGATTGGGAACAGAAATATATGGCATCTGATTTCAATGATTTCAATGGTTAAAAATTTCTATATCATCAGCATGTATGCTTTTAAATATTATATGAACTGTGGATATTCAAAATCATTATTCAAATAGTAGAATTTTTTTGTTGTTAAAAGATTTTGTCAAAGCAAACTTTTTTATTATGTTTATTTATTAATTACTCAATCATTGAAATTGATGAGTCAACGAGTATTGAAGTAATCAAATAAATGATAAATAAAATAGCTTACAAAATAAATATGATGCTTTTAATCTATAGAAGCAAATTTTGTAACATTGATCATTATTTATATGGTGGTTAATTAAAATTCTACTATCGTTGAAGTTGACATCAAAACTTTTTCATTCTTTGGGAAATACGAATTTTAAAGTAATATAAAAACAAAAAAAGTGATATTTTTTCATATATTTAAATAAACATAACTTAAAATTTATAAATATTCTAATATATATAAATTATTACGGCGAAAAAATTATTTTTGGCAAATATAATAAATTTCAAAAATTGTGTTAATGCACATATAGAATCAATATTCCAAAAGCTGAAATAAAGAAATCAACAAAACAAAATATAGTAAAAGAAATTAAGTAATCTGTAATAATGATGTAAAATAAAATATTGTAGGCACATAAACACCAATTATTAATAATTAATAATTTAATTTATATTTTCGCTTTAAAATGATAGGAAAGTGACGCCATCAGATAAGTTTGCTTAGTTGATTAGAAATGCAGGCACAGACTCAAGCACACTTATACATATAATATCGGGTTTATAAAGTTCAAATTTGCAATTTTAATATAGCTTATTATTTGATATTGGATTAAAGTTTTACTATTATGTTTTGTTTTTTTTCCCTTTAGGAATATTATAACATGTTTTAAAAGTAAGTTTGTTGAAAAGGGAATGATTGGAAATTTGCACCATTATGTAGTTTGAAAACTACGCCATCGCTTAACGGGCAAAACATAATATATTTGGCTCTAGTGTTATTACGCAGCAGACAGTATCAAATTGGTAAGTCAAATTTCGTAATGGCGGCCGTCCTAAATTAAAGGTCAATAATGACGAAGTGAAGGTCACCGTTGAGTCTGATTCATCTCATTAATGTCTATAAATTATCGTTGAAGTTTGGTGTTAGCAAATAGACTATATTAATTCACTTAACTCAAATCGGTAAAGTGAAAAGTTGGATAACTGGGTAACACATGAACTGAAGAAAAAAAGAAACAAAAGAGTTTGGAAGCTTACTTGATGTTGCTTTCTGGTCACAAATCTGTTCCATTTTTTAATGGAATTGTCACTTGTAATGGAAAATGGATACAATAAGGCAATCACGACAACGTTCAGCACAATAGTTGGACAAGGATGAAGCACCAAAACCCAATCTAAAGCATAACATTCCTTAAAAGAAGCTGATGGTGAGAGTTTGGTAGTCTATTGCAGGTGTAATGCAGTATGATTTCATGAAACCTGCCCCATCGAACATAGCAGAAATATACTGCAAACAACTAGACGAAGTGGTGCAAAAACTTAAAAGAAAATGATCTAGACTAGTTTATATAAGATTGACATTATCTCTTGACTATCTTATTGCATGATAACGCTAGACCACACATTGCACACATGACTGTGGCAAAACTAGTGGAATCGAAGTTGGAACTTCTCATTCTCCATACTTACCAGACCTAACCCTGACTCACTGATCACAAATTCTTCTTCAATTTGGACTATTATTTAATAGGCAAACAATTTAATTCGGACAATGCTGTAAAGCTAGCCTTCGAGGAATTCATTGACGCTCGTCCACCAGGGTTTTATGAACAATCTGCCGCTTAAATGGCAATAGCATATAGACAATATGCTAGTGGGTGCACACTTTGATGAGTAAAATAATTATTTATATTTGTAAGTTATCAACCGATTTTGCCATTTTTTCTTCAAATTTCATCTTTAACGGCCTGATATTGTTCAGACATGTAGATTATTTTATAAAGCAAAATACTTTAAGATACATTTATAATATATACACATACGTAAATTATTTTATAAAGATAAATTACCTTAAATATACATACATGCACACATGCAGTAAATATATAAAAATTAAAAAAGGGGAAAATACCTTTACATTGAACAAAGCTATAATTTGATACTTAGTCTGGGATAATTAAAATTTGATTTTTCCAAATAAAATTTAACATGCACCGAATTATGAGTAGAGACCTAATTCGGTGGTGTCACCTATTTTAAACTGCTAATCTTACCAAGATTACTATTGGCTTCGGAAAGTTTTTTCATATGCCATGACAATGTAAGTGGGCAGGATGTAGAATAGTGGAGAGGATACCTACATGTCCACGGGAATGAAACTTGAGTCTCTCAAATAAAATTTTGAAAGTAAGAAAGTAATGGGCCAGAAGCATAATTTCCTGTCTTGTCCATCCAGCAGAATAATGACACTTTTTGTATTATTTTGGTGAATTGGTCGATTCGTTAATCCTTCATGTTTCTATTTTTGAAATTTTGGCGCGCTTTACTACTGAGTTAAAAATGTGGATGAAAAAAACAAACTTATTCACAAAATAAAAAGTGTTTAGTTTTAAAAATAATCGTAACCATGACCATTTTCAAACATAAAACATATCCATCATAACATCTTTCAGAAAATATACCTTGAACGCACGAATCACAAAATGAGATACAAATGTTTTATTTTCTTTGGCGGTTTTTGATGAAAAAAAAAAAAAAAGTAAAAACCCAAATAAACTAAATAGAATCGTTCAAAAGTTTGTACTTAGCATTGAAAAGGAGAAAGGCTTCCGCGGTTTCGGCTTCGATATTTTATGTATTCAGTCCGTGTATTTATTTACTTCGTGCTCATTCGGTTTTGCTGCATAATCGAAACCGATGAAATTTTAAATTCTGAGTTTAGTCAAGCTGCGCCTTTGCATAATGGAAGCAACGAAATAAAACTCGCGGCGAAGCTTTGGACAGAAAGATATCGATTCTTAAACAAACAGGGTGAGGACGTTGTCTCGGGTGATTTGTTACATGTAACGATAAACGTCTGGGGGAAAACGGCGTCTTTCAACTCTAATAGAACTTGAAGTCTCTTAAGCTTTTCTTTATACTTTTTAGTTAAAGATGGTTCCTCAAACCTAATAAATATAAAAAACTTTCTTGTTGAAAGGAGTGAATTATTAATGTGAAATAACTTATGCCACCGTAATATTAAGTTGGTAAACATGGTGATTGATGATTAAGACAGCAAATATATCTATGCAATGATTAGTTAAGACATAAAATATTTGTCAATCATAATTCTGAAAAACAAAAAAACGTGTATGTTTACTATTTGTTATTTCGTCAGAATTAAACATCTATTGTTCAAGATGTACTTTTATTAGAATTATACAGAATTAAATATCTTTTGATGTATTTTTATTGGACATGAGCTGTTTTCAAAATATAGTAGTGGCCATTACCACGGCATCACTGTCATTTTTTATGTATATGACATTATAAATTTAAATTCGACAAATATTACCATTGTATAGGAAATAATTTTGATAGATTTGCATAAGGTAAGCATGATTACTCCTCGATTTTTTATTTGTTCTTTTGATATTTTTTTAAGTGTGCTTAGAAAAAATATGCTACTTTAATATGAGCAAATGATGGCGTTTTGAAGTATTGAAAACATGATACATAACAGTAACAAATTATATTATTACTATTTTGAAATACCTTTTTTGTCGAATTTCAAAAGAATGATTAGTATCAATCTTCATTTATCATTCTTTATATGATTGATATGAATCATTATTCCTTTAAATGAATGTTTAAATCACTCTTAAGGCATTTAGTTAGTTTTATTGATTATGTGATATCATTTGAATGATTTACAGTGCTGGTCTGTTTTTGTCACTATTGAAAATGAAGTTGAGGACGTTGTCTCGGGTTATTTGGGACATGTAACGATAAACGTCTGGGGGAAAACGGCGTCTTTCAACTCTAATAGAAGTTGAAGTCTCTTAAGTTTTTCTTTATACTTTTTAGTTAAAGATTGTTCCTGAAACCTAATAAATATAAAAAAACTTGCCTGTTGAAAGGAGTGAATTATTAATGTGGAATAATTTATACCACCTTAATATTATGATGGTAAACGAATTATGGATGATTAAGAGAACAAATATATGTCTATGATTAGTTAAGACATAATATATTTGTCAGTTATAATTCTGAAAAAAACATGTATATTTACTATTAGTTATTACATCAGAATTAAACATCTTTTGTTCAAGATGTATTTTTATTGGACATGAGTCGTTATCAAAATATAGTAGAAGTCTTTAAAACACCACCGCTTTCATTTTCTATGTATATAAGATTATATATATATAAAACGGACAAATAGTACTGTTAAATAGAAAATAATTTTGATCAGTTTGCAATAGAGATGCATGATGACATCTTCTTTTTTGTATTTGTCCATTTGATATTTTTTTCTGGTATGCTTAAAAATATTTTGTCGAATTTTAAACGAATGATTCGTATCAATCTTAATTTATCATTCTCCATATGATTGATCAGTATCATTATTCATTTAAATGAATATTTACATCAATCTTAAGGCATTTAATTCATTAGAGTGAATATGTGATATCATTTGAATGAGTTAATTGTTGGTCTATTTCTGCCTCTATTGAAAAATAATTGTGACTATCTTCTATTATATAAATGATTGGGACATTTAAAGAAACTAATTCAATACTATTAAATAAATTTATATAATAAAAATATTAAGATGATATACGTGTTGATAGATAATTCAGATAATATGTCAGAATTAAATCATTATAATATTAGGTCATTATAATAACGCCACTTTCAAGTTTTATGCATATGACTTTATAAATTTAAATTGGACAAACATTATTTTTGAATAAAAAAAATATAAAAACGGTTTGTAATAATAATGCTTGATTATATCATCGTTTTTCATTTGCGATTTCGAAATTTTTTTTCTAGTATGCCTAGAAAAAACTTGTTATTGTAATTGAAGTAAATGATGGTGTTTTAATGTATTGAGAACATGATATATAACAGTTACAAATTGTATTATCGTTATTGTTATTATTTGGAAATTCTTTTTTGTTGAAAATTAATTACGACGAATATCTTAATATATAAATTGTTGGGACATTTAAATGAAATTCAAACCTTTTAAATAATTTTTTATAAGCTTTAATAAAAGCAATGCAAAAATATACCTAATTTATGCGATTGAAGTAAAATTGATTGTGAAAATTTTAGTGGTAAACTAGTAAATGTAAATTGGTAAATTGTTATAAAAGTGAATAATATCATAAATACAATTTAATTTTTACAATTATTTTGCTGATAAATTAGCTAATTTACAACGATGATAGTTTTATAATTCAAATTTAACCACATCTTTCTATTTTATTGACAAATTGAATATATTTATATAAATTTTAAACAGCCATCTAATTAAATAAACTGATGATTGAAAATGTAGACTATTATTCATATATCTATAATTTAGACTAAAGTCATATATAATATTATTTTTTTCAAGCAATTGAAACCCTTATTGAATTTTAGAATTATGTAGTTCACATTGAATGAATAATTTAATTGTCAGTGTTTAAATAATTAAATATAATATAAAATAATTTCACGAAAAGTTTTATTTAATATAATACATATGATTCTTTCAAAATTACTTATAAATAAATAAGTAACTTGTTCCAATTAACATTATATATCTTTGAATATTTTCCCCTTCATAATTCCTCATCTGCTCTTGTATAAATCACGATTAATTTTAAATACTTAATTATACATTACTTTCTGTTCCTTTTGAAATCTGTAAATGCTATAAAATTATCTTTAATTAAATTTTATTATTACAAGTTACAATTATTTCCTTAAGTTATAATCATAACGAAATGATAATTTATAGTTGGTAGTAATTTTAAATTATTCATTAATTAAATGAATAGCTGAAAATTTTATTTTAAGAGTCACCAACTGCTGAAATTATCCACAAAATGTCATGTATTTTTTCAATGTCAGTAGGTGTACGGGAAGATGGAAATTAAAAAAAAAAAAAAAGATTTCATTTGCAATACACCTAAGGAGAAAACAACTAAGGTAGAAAAAAATTATTTTTTTTTACCTTCCATGTCCAGTTCTCAATAGTAATCACAACATTATTAAGTAACGACCTGATAGCTGAATGGGTAGCGCTCTGGCGGTCGGTACCCCAGGGTTCGAGTCCCGGAGTTGGCGTCGATGTTGTTGTAATTCAAAATTCACTTTAAACCGTAAATCCCAGTCAGATATCATTGTGAGGGTAGTGTTACTTGCGTCCGTAGCATATCATATAGAAAAACAAAACTTGCAAAATATTAATATTTATGAAAGAAACACACCAGTGTCTTTAGTTGAAATAGCAATATATTGTATAAATATATTGAAGTTCAAGAGGCATGATGGCCGAGTGACTAGCGCTCGGTACTACAGGCTTTAGGTGTAATGATTGTACTGGTTTTCATAGATGTTTCTAAGGGTTCGGAATCCATTTTAAGCCTTAAGTCCCGGTCTAATATGATCATAGAGCATTGTGGGAATAGTGTTACTAGCGGTCGTAGCATAACTTCAAGCTACCCCCTGCCCCCTGGTGGTTAGTACTAAATGATTAACAGCGGTGCTTCCTTGCTTACGGCATATAGTTTATAAGTATTAGTATTACCCGTTGCATTAGAACAACAACAATGTTATTAAATTTCACCTCGGTTAAAAAGTGACTCGTTCTCCAGTGGCAATGTGCGCAACTAGCGTGCAATAGGGACATGGCTCGAATCTGCTGGTAACATTGTAGTTACTGATTGGGACTGTAAATGTCAAAGCGTCGCTAGTCGATATTCAGCCGGTCTAGCGAGAAGTTTTCTGCCATGCGACAAGCAAATGTGGGACAGTTACTTTTAAAAGTGCTTCCGGAAGGCATTGTCCACCCGACATCACGCATCAGTGTGCTGTTCTTATATGCATGTTGGTATATCATGAGTGTACATGAAAGTACATGAGGCCAAGTACATGAAGTGGAACGTGGTACATGAAGCCAGCCAATATTAAACAAAAAAATGTCTCAATTCGGGCAATAGTAATCATGAGTATATCTCTAAGAAAAAGGGACACAATTTAACCGTAATTTTTTATACAGAATATTTGAAGTGAAATAAATAATTATTATTAATATACGCATAGCTATAACATGGCTGAAAAGTAAGAGAAGAAATAAATGAATCAGCGAATTCTAAACCTGATCTTTTTCAGGAGAAAAATAGCAATTTTTTCATTAAAAATTATTTTTAATCAAGGCAATTAATAGTTGAAAAGGTATTACAATAAATTTTAATTTTCCATGCAAAATAAGAATTGATAAAGTAGTATTTTGAGCTAAACTTAGTAACTGAAGATTAATTATTAAATAAACTTAAACTGATGAATTTCCCTTTAGTAACTTCTCACAAATATAATCTTAGAGATTCATGAATTATTTAAATTTCTTGGGAACTTTATGCAAAGAGAAAAGTTATATGGATCAATATAAATTTGAATATTATCCTTAAGTTCTCTTAGAGTTTCATAGGTAAACCTTTAAGAATATAATATATAGATTAAACTTAACAACAATTTTGTTTTATTATTTTATTATAAGCGAATTTCTACGTAATCCAGATCAAAAAATATTAAGTGAATTTTTATTAAAAAATATTATTTTATCCAATATTCTTCTCATCAACTAAATTTACTTCACTGAACTAATTAACACATTAATTTACTCAAATTTTAACCGTATTACAAGAGCTATAATTACATCTAAATCCAGGTTTTACATAAATCTGATTGAACAAATTAATTTTCTAAATTATTAAATAAATTTAAATTTATACGGTTAATTTATATGCATACGTTTGAATTTTTAAATAAACTAAAAAGGTTGATATTTGTTACTTTTTTTAACTATCATTTTTTTCAATTCCTTTTATTAGCTCACACTCTCCCTATATATATCTTGTTTAAATTTTCAATCGTTAATAAATTACTTCTTATTTATCCACTCAAGTTCAAATACAATTTTTTAACTTGTAGTGGATGTCACTTGATATTAATACAGCTTTTTCAAATATTAATTCAGTAATTAAATTTAATTAATTAATTTTAGTTTTGCTTAGATTTAAGTTGCATATATCTACCAATAGATGGCGCTAGATAAACTTAAAAAAATGAATGAAAATTATTTATAAAGGACTTTCTGCAATATAGTGAAAAAAAATAGGAATTGACTTTAAAAATTGTTTTTTATATTACTTGTTTTCAAATTTGTGTGATTCATAAATATAAGAGGCTTAGAATTAAAAAAGCTCGTTTTGTGCCCAAATGTTAAGGTGTAAAGATTAGGTTTGAAATCCCCATTTTCAGAAACGAGGAGTACTTAAGGTTAATTTAAACAGTTTGCGTAAAGAGGTGACATTTAATCTATTTGATGGGAGTTCCTTGTTTTCTGTCATACTATACTCAAATGTGAGGCAGTTATCTCCTATGTCCTTTCAGAAAACAAAGTTCTACCTTACCCCACCGATGTTAAACATATATTAAAAAAGTCCTATTTAACATATTAATTTACAATACATTATATATGATTTCTTTATAGAATAATATATTAATTAAAAAAACATTTAAAAGATCATTAAAATAACTGGATCAATATATTACAACTTTTTTTTTTATAAAAATTGTTCAAACTTTTTTTCTTTGACTGTTTTGTTAAATTTTGGAGAATATGTCGATGGATAATATATCAAGATTTTACTCAATAAAAATTCTTTAACGCAAGGTTAAATGTTAATTTAATTTATTTTCCGTTAAGTGTAAATCTGCTTTTGACACCTTTATTCATTCATAAAATTCGATGTAGTCATACTATGGAGTTCATACATGCATATGCATACATATGAGTGTGTGTGTGTGTATGCATGTGTGCGTGTCAGTGTGCTATATGTGTAATAAGGGACAATTCCCTAAAAATCGAAATCTTTATAATTTATACAAAATTGCTTCAAGTAAATAGTTTCTTAATCATTCAGTATTTAAAGAAATTCGATCAGTTTTCTGTTATCCATTTGTTGTATCTTACACTGATACCATTAATAAGAAATTAGATTAATTAAAATTTTAATACGACCAAGTATATATTATGTATATTACATTATTACATATATTTAATACGTATTACATGTGCATATAATACATATTTATACTCAAATATATTTAATTAATATTAATTTTCTAATTTGACAAACACAAAAACTAACAAAATATTCTATATATTAACTAGTCTAGTAAACGTATAGAAAAGTTAACGAACTTTGAAAGTATTAAAAAAATCCAGATGCAGTATTAATATCATTTATTTTTAAGTGAAATTCTGAAGATTTATTTGAATGCGAATTGAAAAAAATTAATAAAAATCAACGTATAGTCAATATATTTCAAGGCCTTTTTTCACAATAAAAAGCCAATTTTGATCCGCTCAATATTTGAAGATCTTTGATAGATTCTCATCGTGGAATCCTCGCATCGTACTAAAATATTTGTCAACAATTTTGAACGTACTGCTAAGCAGCTTTAAAAACAAATAGTGAAATCGAATACAATGTTTATCACATTTTATATTAAAATATAATACTAATGTGCCCCCCCAATTTTTTTAAACTCTTTATTTATTTTTATAAATTTATTTCATCGCCTTCAAAGTAATCCCCTGCGGCCACAATGCACTTAAGACAATTTTTTTTCCAATCCTCACTCCATGCTAAAACGTCCTCGGCAGGCATGGCCTTCAAAGAGCGCGGCGATTCATGTTGAATCTCTTCAATCGACTCAAAAAGATGTCCCCAGAGTGATCTTTTGAGTTTAGGGAATAGCCAGAAGTCGCACGGTGTGAATATGGTGGTTGTGAAATGATATGAATTTCATTTTTTTGGCGAAAAAGTGACAAAGAATCAATGCAGTGTGAGCTAGCGCATCCAGTGTTTTCGGTACCAATCGAGATTTGACGCGTTTGATGCCCAAAATGGAATTGACCGACCCTTTTAGAATTCAATACATGCATGAATATATAATTTTAAAAAAGATTTCAAGTTCAATACATTCATGAATACATAATTTTAAAAAGATTTCAAATTCAATACATTCATGAATACATAATTTTAAAAAAGATTTCAAATTCAATACATTCATAAAAGAAAAGGGATTAGAGAAACAATATAAAATATATTCTACACAATATTCTTTTTTTAAAAAAGGATATTTATTTTTATATTTTTTTGAACAAAGAAATTTTATTCTTATTAAAAAAATCAATAGCATTGTATTCCTTGTCATTTTTATATGATTAAAATATAATTATCCCTTCTGTATTTAAAATTTTCGATTTCTCTAATTTGATATTTGAATGTAAAGCTCAGCACTTTTGAAAAGAATTTACTACCATAATGTCTTTTAAATAAAGTTATGGGCGTATTTCCAAATAAAATTTAATAACAGATGCATTCATAAATTTCAAGAAAAAAAGTGAACAAAGAGACGGAAAATATACTATACCAATAATGATTAACAAAATAATAAAGAAGTGTTATAGAAAAATTAAAAGCATTATGTTTCAAGTAAATTTTATTTCACTAAAAGAGCATTCATTACATGATCTTTGTGTTGAAAACCAGTAATGATCTTCTATTTGATAGATTTGAACCATGAATGTAAAACTCAGCTACATTGAAAACGATTAATGTAATATGTAATGATAAATTTATTACTGTAATTTATATTGATGAATGTGTATTTTGAAATAAAATTTAATAGCAAATACATTTATAAATTTCTAGAAAGAAAAGTGAATAAAGAGACGGAAAATATACTATACAAATAATGATTAACAAAAAAATTTTTCTCTAATGTAGTTTTATGAAAAACAATTCAAAGCATTATGTTTCCTGGTCATGTTTATTTCAATAAAAAAAATATTGATTTTTCGTCTAGAGAAATATGTAATGATCTTCGATTTGATAAACTTGAACCTTGAATGTAAGCGGTCTGATGGCCAATTGGCTAGAGCTCTGGCCTTTGGTAACACAGGCTTCAGATTCGAATCTTGGCGGTGGTAGGGATGTTTGTGAGTGGTTCTGAATCCACGTCAAATCGCAAGTGGTTCAATCAAGTGGTTCTGAATCCACGTCAGTGGTCTAATTAACTCAAAGTATGCACAAAATAACAGTAGAACGACAAACCAACCTTGAATGTAAAGCTCAGCGACTATGAAAACGTTTATGGAAATGATAAATTAATTACTGTAATTTATATTTAAATGCATGTATGAATATGTATTTTAAAATAAAATTTAATATTATGTGCTTTTATAAATTTCTAAAAAGAAGTGTGAATAATATAAAACACAAAATAGATTCTACCCATTTTGTTTATATATTTATTTGCTTATTTACTTTTACATAGTTTTATAATTAAGGAAATCAAGGTATTTTCCATGTTTTTAGAATTTCCTTAAAATGTATCATGATTATTTCAATATTTGCAAATATTTCTACCACCGACTCTAGTCATCAGTCTCACCCCCTTCGTACCCCACCACACTTAACCAGAAGATTGATTAACCGAAATTTTAATCGAATTATATGAACCCGGTGCGTTTACATTCAGTAAAACTAATTTCCCCTCTCCTTGACGCGAGAACAAAAGGCAAAGAATCCTGCACGGGGACCCCCTAACGACTTTGGCACCGAAAAGGAGAGAGTCAAGTGCAATGCCAAACAACTCGAAGCAATACAAATGATCCCAGCTATTCGCATCGGCCAGTCTCCCGGGATAATGATAATGGGGCCCCGCGCATTGTTTCCATATACCAAATTGCCAGCAATGAAGCTTGAGGTGGAAGTGGCCGCTATTGGGTAATAGAATAGGCCCCATTATGTGGCCGCATGTTGTGTTAAAATATCCTGCACTCATGTGAGACGGTGGCACACAATGGCAAAAGAGCATTCGATTGGATTAGTAGCATGTGTGTGGCATTAAACGCCTTTTTTATAGAAATATCATTCTTGGAATATGTAGATGTTGCTGCTAAAATAAAAATAAGGAAATATATGTTTTCTTAATATGATATTGATGCATAGCGGGCTTTTCCGGTACGGCTTTTTCAGGATATTGTCAATCACTTGTGTCCAAAGTCTTCCAAGTTATTTAATAAGATTTTTAAATCGAAATTATTAATTAATTAAAAATTTTAATGAAGTAATTAATTTAAAATTTTAAAATTAAAATTTATAGTTATTATTATTTTGTTTTGTTCGGCTTTGTAAAAAGTTACATGATTTCCAGTAGTGGTTTGTTGTTGTTTCGTATCCCACTTGGTAGACAGCAGCATCTACACCAAGTTCAAGAGCCCGTGGAGTCTCATGGAGGGAAGGAAAGGGGGTGGCAGCTTCGGTTGTGATGGAGCACCCGAAGGTGGAAGTCTGACTTTGCTCTGTGCCATTGAAGAAAAGGGCGGTTCTTACGGGAGGACTTTTAGGGTGTAACCACCTCCCATTTGCGTATGGTATAGGGGAAAATCCGGAAAACACTCACCACCAGGGAAAGATGCTGAACATCACAAACGTCATCAAGACTTCTCGTTTGTTTTAAACAATGTCTACACCTAAGCCTCCAGCATATTGAACCTCCGTCCTAAAGCTCAAACGCTGCGAGCTTTGCCACTGAGTCACGAGTCGGAATCATGAGTCTCTAGTCGGAATCATGAGTCACGAGTTCCTGTAGAATTTGATTAAACGTTGTCAATCAAAGAAAATTTTAATAAAATCAAAATAATGGTTTTGCGGTTAATAATCAAATAAATGTTCATTAAAAAATTTTAAATATAATTATTCTAATTAATGACATTTTGGAAATATCGAAAATTTACTAAAACATTGATAAACCAGTATTTCACTTCGATTATTTATTATGGAATACTTAACTGTGTCAATTTGCAATGTAATATTATTAAGATGCTAAAATTGTTATTAAAATTAGAATAAAACGCAGTAAGCATCAAACTTAAATTATGGTACTGCGATATTTTCACTGTGAAATTTAATACACAATTACAGTTTTCATTGTGACGTTTAATACATAATTACCATTTTGATGTATTAATTAATTGAAAAAGAAAATAATAAATTTGAAACATTTGAGGTATGGATTGAAATTGTCATAAGAATTTGCTGTAAAATGTTTAGATTTTTATTAATTTGTGTTCATTATAGATTATTTATTTATTTAAATTCTATATTATTTATTTATATAATTTATTACATAAATATATTATTTATTCATTTATTTATCTGAAAGAAAAAATTGATTAGTTAAACTTTTAAATTTTATTGAAAAGTTGATATTTAGTCCAATGAATTGTTTAAACAAGCTGAAGAATTCAAAGCAAATAATTTTCTAAATATAGCGAAAATCTTTTCATGCTGAAAAAGTGAGTTTAAAGTAGCTAGCTGCAATTCAGACGTTGGGTATGTTGTTAAAAGAAAAATAATTAAGGAATAAAAAAGGTAAGGATGCAAAAACATCAAAACAAAATCTTTCAAAATCCTTTAAAAAACAAGAATTTAACAACACAGCAAGTTCAGTCAGAAATTAATTAGTATTTATTCGACTTTCAATTTATCGTTAAATTCTTGAGATTCCAAGTTTTGGTTGCTTTCTTAAAAAAGAAATGAATGAATTTCTTTTTTTAAGACTAAAACATGTTATCGCTCAACATCTTGATTTTTCTTGAATCCAACAAAGATTTTATATCATTAGTCAAACATTTTTAATAGACACAAAGAACGTCACAAGAATGATATGCACGGCAATTGAAGCTAACGTATTTATTTACGAGTGCCTTGCATCAATTTCCCAAACGCAACAGGACCTGAACTCTTTGTTCATTTCCCCAGTAATCCTACATAAATGACACGGGCAACAAATAAAAGAACAATCAAGCAGTGTTATTTTTAATCATTAGGCTTAGTGAAGGGTAATGAAAGGATCTCCTCTTCAAATGCCGTGCATTATATTTATAACAGCAGCAGTTGTGTGTGCACACTCCAGTGGCTGCCATTACGTGTTGTGACGTCTACCTGTAATGGTGGTTTTGCAGTAATTAGAGAAGCTAACTTCACTTTGTTGAAATTATGGGTTGGCCTCACTGTCTTTCTGGGGGGACATGTACAAAAGAAATAAAGACACTTCTAGCTCTGTATTTTTTTTTTTTTTTTTTTTTTAATTTAAGCAATACTAATTTGACGTGTTTGAAAATAGAATAACAATAACTCAGATAATCCATGATCATACTTAACAGTGGCAAATAGGTAAGAAATTATTTTAAACGGCTGATTTTTCATGCAGAAGTGTCATTCTTTTCTTTTTGTTAGATAAAGATATAAGGAGTTTATTTGTCATTATTTTTATAGCTTATATGCTGTTGCAAATTAATTTAGTTTTCCTATAACTCGTGTAATATTTTTTAAAGAATTATACTTATTCTTGGGACATTTTAACAAAATATAACTTTTTTTATTTTTTATTTATTTACTTTTTTACGTTTCAAAAGCAAGTAATCATGGTAAATATTTTAAATTGAGGGGATATATTTGCTTTAAGTGACCAATTGATATATTTATTGCAGTTTTTCGCTTAAAATGTACAAGATCCATCTGCCTACCGGCAGATTTCGAGACAAGATATGTTTTCTTTTTGTTTGGTAGGGTTGTCAGCATTACGACCAACACACATAATTAGACTGGGAACTACGATTTAATGTGGATTCCGAACCACTGCAAGCATACTTCGCACTAGCATAATTATCATATTTGAAATTTAGGGCTAATTCTTGATATAATACTTTTAATGTAGTAATCCTTAAATATGAATCATACAATGATACAAGTATGATATTAAAATTGATAGAATTAAATTTTAGGAAATAAAAAAAAAATTACCATAATTTATTTTATTTCGTATAAATTTATTAATTAAATATTAATTAGCAAACAGATTGTATTCTTTAACTATTTCTTAAAGTAAAATCAAAAGGAAATGATGAAAATGAAATGATATATGAAATAATCTGAAAATAATAAATTAAATTTCATGTAAACATTTATGAAATTTAGGACAATTCTTTAAAGTATACTTTTTAATTTAGTAATCCTTATAGATGAATTATATAACTGTACAGATATAATATGAAAATTTCTCGAAGTACATTTTAGAAAAATTAAGCATAAATAATTTTTTGTTTCATATACATATATTGATTAAATATTGATTAGCAAACAAATTATATTCTTAATATTTCCTGAAGTAAAAACAAGAGGAAATTTAGTTTAAAACCAAAAGGAAATTTAATTTAATATGAAAAGATTAAATTAAATTTCATGTAAATATTTGAAATTTAGGGATACTTCTTGAAATTATTCTTTTTAGTAATCCTTATAGGTGAATTATATAATGATACATATTTGTAGTGCATTTTATAAAGATGGGAAGAAAAAATAAGCATTTTGTTTTTGTTTCATAGCAGTTAATTAATTATTAATTAGCAAACAAATTGTATTCTTTGAATATTTCCAGAAATAATTCCTTAGTTTAATATAAAAACAATACAAACATATGTTCCGGAATATTAGCTGATTTGACTAATGGAATACTTAGCCAAACATTTTAAAACAAAACACCTTAAACAAGTTAAAACCGAAGTCAGAGAAATGTTCCCATTCTCTTCGCGAGAGCATTCATTTGTGAAACATTTCCATAACTGCATCACTTAAAATTCTTTAATTTCCTGAAATATCCCAAATTGCTTTGTTCCAATTAACACAACTCACTTTCTTCCTCGCAACAAAGGCAGGATAATAAAATGTAACAATACCGGGTCTATATAAATATACGCGTATGCAACAATACTGATAGAATCAGGAAACGAAACTTACCCACTTGCTTAATTATCCGGCTACTCCCAGAGGAGCCCGGGTTTTCCGGCCCTACTTTTTCCTGCCCTGTCCCCTACCCCGCCTACCGACTGTTTCGCGGAATAGACAATATCCCCAGAGTACCACTTGCCCAATGCATTTACTGTCGGTTCCTTTTGTAAAAGAACCCTAAGGCTGAGCCATTAACAACTCTCCCAGAGGGCCCCTGATAGCGGGGGATGTTTTCGCATGCAGCCAAATGGAGAGTTTTGCCTTTTTGACCGGTCATCGTCTGGGGTGGTTTCCAGCCGGAGAATGTTAACGGGGGTGAGAGAGAAAACCGCAATTCGATGGTGCTGTTTTTTGAATAAAAACTCTTTTTCTTTTCTTTTATTTCTTTCGCGGGGGACTAGAAGAAAGTACAGCGGTACATTGGCACCTTAATCCTTGAATGCATCAGACAATTGAAAACAGGACATTTACCAAATAAATAAGATTTTATTTAAATATAACTAATTAATATTATTGCTTATTAAATTTAAAAATTGGAAAAATATTTTTCTTCTTGGTGATATTGTTGATATATAACAATATGTCAACAACTAATTTTCTTTAAGTTATAAATGACAACAATATCTTTTGATATTGTTGGTTATATAACTTAAAGAAAATTAGTTTTTATATTTTTTCAAATAAAGTAATTCATATTGTAAACAAAACTATAAGGCATTCAACGTTATAAAATAATATATTTTTTAGATTCTTAATGCTTTGAATTAGCAATAAATTTACGATACATGTAAGATAATGTGTTTTATGCAGTTAACTTCAGTCATCTTTAATTTGTTTGATTTTATCAAAACGCTCTTATACCTCAGTATATACCTTAATATGTTTGAGATTCTTGGATTTACAATAAACAGGACTTAGCCCAGACGAAGTTTTTCCATAAGAAATAAAGGAAAAATGATTGATCCTTCCCATAAAAAATTCTTAATGTTATTTGCATAGTATGGTGTTGTATCAAATAATTTAAATACTTTTTACTAAATATACTTCGCTATATGAAATACAAACATAAATGAAATCTTAACGCATTTAATATTTTCCTTCTGCGTCAATTAGCTACTTGGATCTGATTGAAGATTGTCAGATTTTTGTTTACTCTAAATTTTAACTGCGAAGTAAATACTACGAAATAGGTATTCTGGAAAAATAGAAATGTTCCATATTATTTATGTTATGGTTCATTAATGATTTAATTCATCATAAAAGAATAAAGGGAGTCAAACATTATCTTCAATTTAAGCCTTCGTCTCAGTATTTTTTAGAAATTACAATCTGTGCATCCCATGCAATGTTGCTTGGGCCTATCTGCAAAATGTTTGACATCCAATCATTTGGAAAAAATTTGGAGCATACGATTCTCATTCCATGTCACGTCCAATTCATATCCAAATAGAATGTATATAAAGTTAGATTTATTTCGTAGCATATGTATATCGAGATACCACTGCACTTAAATAAAGAATCAACAGCATGGTATAAAACACTCCCATTAATTTGTCTTAATATTAACATTTATGCTTATAGAGTCGAAGCAGTCTGGTTGAAAGTCCGGTTTGAAACCAGAAAAGTGCTACCATAATTAAAACTTTCATATATGTGACTGGAATGAGTAACATAAATCTGTACAGTGGGAAATTCTTCAGTTGAGGTTGAAGAAAAATATAAGAAGATGTAAGCCCCTCAAATATCTTCCATTGAAATGTACGTTCAAAATTGTTATGAAGATGTTAGTCAATATAACATATGTGTGCATTTGTAGATATCCTGCTATTCACATCTGGTAGCGATGAATCTTCTACATTTTTGTCATTCTAGTAGCTTAAAACTCCATGTCATATTTGGTATTCAAAAGCAATATCAAATATTGTTTATGGTAAAATGTCTTTATGCAGATAATTTTTAAATGCCATTGACACGTATCGATATTCAACTATTTAATGGTGTATTTTAAAAAAAACAATAGTTATTATTTTATTATTCTTTTATCTTACTTAACTCTTTTTCTGAAAGAGCATTAGAAAAAAATCCAATTGAAGCTTGCAATGCTGTTGCAGAAAATTACCTCCCACGTAGTAAAAGCCAACAAATAATATTGAGGGAAGTTCTCTTTCAAAATTGATCGTATATGAATATGTTAATAACACTTACTACTCCTTTGGACTACTAAAACCAAACACATATTTCTTGATACTTTTGAATAGCATTTCTGTTCTAATTTAATATTAGCCTCAATAAAAACACAAAAATATTACGCATAGTTATTATTTTTTTTTAAATCATGCCTTATTTGTAATTTACAGTCAAAAAGAAAATAAATAAAGTAATAATCTCAATTGATTTAAATAGAAAATAAGCTTTATTTATGCCTTTTACATGTGGTTGGCAATGTACTGCTAATTTATTATTGAAATAACATAATCCTCTAAAATTAAAATACTTTTTTAATATATTTGCATATTATGTTAATGGTTCAATAAACACTTTATGTGTTTATTGCATCCCATTAACAATTTTAAGGTATAAATTATTCCCATTAAAGATGCATGTAAAAAACCCTAAGAAAAATATAAACACAGACAGCCAGACATCGCGGAGGTAAATGCTTGATTTTGGATTTTATTTTTAGATATGCTTCATTTAAGTGCTCATCTGTAAGTAAGAATGTAGTTCGATTTCGCTGACGAAATATATTATTATATTTCGTCATTATTGCGGCTTATTATTACTATTTTTTTATAATTATTGCGGTTAATGCTTTCAGAAACATGGAGATATGATGACGATTGTTACAATATATGTGAAGCGTTTCATATCGATTTTCAGGTTGTCTGGTTGGAGTTAAGGTATGGTGAAACGTTTCGACCTATATTAGACCTGTAACTTCTTCAAGAAGAGGGCAATTTTCAGGTTCATGGGAACACTTTAATTTTTATTTTTAATCACTATATATATATATATATATAGTGATAGAAAATAAATAAATATATATATATATATATACACATTTAAAAAAATTTGATCGTAAGTATACAATTAAATCACAAGTACAGTTCACTCAAAGGTTGGAGATTTACCAGAGTTCTCGAGTCTACGTCGAATCTAATTGTCTGTTCTGCGACAGACTTTAATTATCATATGTCTTAATACGGAAACCACAAGGGGTTCACTTTGAAAATGGATGGACAATTCTGGACGATTCGTAGCAGTACTCTCTCGCTTCTTCACCGAAAAAGTTTTTTTTAGTCTACTCCAATAAGAAGTAAGGGAAGCTGACCTTACATCCTTTTGATGGATTGAAATGATGAAATTTTGATGAATCCATCAAAAGGATGTAAGGTCAGCTTCCCTTACTTCTTATTGGAGTAGACATTTCTGAGCTCGTGATAAATCCCCAATCACGATAGAACAACTTATAATATATCATATTCAATATGTAATGGTTTAGATCTGTGAAGCGCACAGACATTCGCTAATTTCCTGAGTCTCACTATATATGATACCGAATATATGCTATCAGATTTCACAGAATGTTTAGATCTGTGAAGCGCACAGACATTCGCTAATTTCCTGAGTCTCACTATATATGATACCGAATATATGCTATCAGATTTGAGTGACAGTTTAATTTCCTTAGTACAAAACATTAATTGCATGCGATATAACTACCCACAATACTGATTGTCTGCTGTCAAATTTGAATGATGGTTTATTATATACTTGTTAAATAACAAACATTCACCTCTCCTGGAAATGTAATGGCAAAAAATTTACAGTGAGAAAACAATGCTACAATTGGAATTATGAGAGTTCCCAAGTTTACTACTTGCCCATGCAAGACAGTTATTCTTAAAAATCGCCCTTGAAGGCACTTTCCTACCCTATTCACTTACAAAAAACCACCTTTACCGTCGGCTGTTCGTGATATGAATAAATCGTTCATAAGGCCCATCAATGTTATTGAAATAATAAAAAAATCCCTCCTTTACCAAAATTTCTTTCTCTTACTTCCTAATTATAGCACATGCACTAAATCTGAGGTAACTATTCTGTTTTTATTGGGTATTTTGAATGCTGTTCTGGCTTTTCCCAAGATGCTTTATAGCAAAATTGGCAAAACAACAAATATAACTAATTATCATAAATCGGATGCATGAATTGTCTGCGAAAACATATGTAGAAATTAAAATAGAAGATAGGCAAAAAAATTTCAAATTTCGATTTTAAATTACATTAGAAATGATAATAATAGTAATAATAATAATAAAAACTTAGAAGCCTTGAACGGCATTTATGAAATATTTCTACAAGAAGTTGACATTAAGCAGAATAATATGATGTTTAATTTATAATTAAGTGTACTTAAAAAAAACATGTTTATCGTAAATATATGAAACAGAAAAGAAAAAAAACCCATACAATATCAAGCGAAAATTTCATTAACTTATTAATGAAATATTATTGGTATTAAACAAAATTCTAATTAGCTTTGGAAATAATTGCACATATTATGAGTATAAATCAGAATAATTCATAATAGTATTATTATAATTCTGATTAAAAGAATTGAAAATCATATTTTAGACACAATTTGGAAACAAGAAAAAACCCCGACACATTTATTTCTAATTATTATTAACTTCAGCAATGGCTTGTTTACGTTTAAAATTAGAACAATTTTACTATTTGTTTCTTTAAAATAAGAATTTTTTCTCTTTAACGATCGAACAATCATAATTTTAATTTATAAACTAACTAATATTTAATATTATATTTGCATACATACATGTTGTAACTATTCAAATATGATTTGTTTCATTACAAATATTTTGTCTTTTTAACAAATATATGTAAAGATTGAGCTTAGTTTATAAATTAGAGTTATGATTATCCTATCGCTGTAGAGAAAAATTCCTTGTTTTAAAGGGAAAAAATGCATAATATTAGTAAAATTAAGTAAAATTGTTCTAAGATTATATACAGGATGATTAAAATGAAAGTCCCACTTTCAAAATAATTCAAAAAAAGAAACACTCATCACAATGAGTTCAAATTTCAACTGAAGATATGTGAAAAAGGGAAAAACGATATGGCATCAAGAAAAAAAAATTCCAAGAAAGGTTAAACGGATTTTTCCCATTCAATTTGGTATGACCATGCCGTAGTAGATGGGCTTTCCACTCACAGTGTCACAGCTGTTGAATGACTTGGAAGTCATTTTTCCCGTCGAAAAAACGAAACAATCAAGCACAATGAACACTACAGTTGGTTTAATGTGCAACTCATGACTAATACGTTGTAATTTCGATTCAAAATTTGATAAATAATTTCGAATAAAAATATTTATTATTCGAATTAATAATTACGTAAAATTAAGTAAAATAGTTCTAAAATTATATATATATATGTATATATATATGCATACATGTGCAATTTAATCAAATCATACTGTATTTTAAAAAACAATTAATTTAATGATCACCAAGATCTGCGAAAAATGATTTCTGATAAATACTTAATAAACTAAAACCTTTTAAGAAGATTAAGTAAATTATATTACGTGTCAGTTAAAAAAAATTATCAATTATTTCTTTATTTTATATAAAGAATGCTACTACACTTTATCCAGAAATATTGGCTTATAATCTAGAAACATACGTTAAGAAAAATCATACTGCAAAAGTTTTGACATCATTTTTTTCTTGTTTTTCCGAAAAGTATCAAAACTTTTCCCTTTTACATATCATTCAGTAGCACGTTGGATTTATTTTTCTTCTCTATGTAAGGCTTTTACTGGCAGAGCGAGTGAAGGTATTTTAGCTTCTTATTTGCGTCTAGGACAAATTTTTAACGCTATATAAAGGAGCAATGTGACGCTTTTCTTTGTGAAAATTAGAGAGGTCACAGACACCTATTGATCTTGCTTCAGGTGTCTGGGGCATTCTGCAAAAGTAAAAGTGATGAATTTGGAATTTATCTGCTAATATTCATGTAATTAAGTACATAAAATCTTAGAATGGAGGAAAAGCCAAAGTATCCATGCAATTTAAAATTATATATAATCAATTATTTACATCTTATTTAATTTTAAATTATGATAATATTTTGAGAAAGTTTAATAGATTATTAAATGGAAATTTATTTTAAATATATATAAAATCTTCAAAAGTTATTAATAAAAATGGTATTTTTTAAACTATTGTATTTTATTTTATACATTGTCATTATATTGATGTTATTACATTACATTACGATAACGAATTAAATATTTCTTTTAATTATGAAAACGTTTAAATATAAAAATAAATAGCATATTATGCTAAGGAATTGATAAGAATCCAACTTATATTTTTTTAATGTCATCTTTAATCATAAGTCATTTAAGAGTCTTTATGACTGTCTAATATTTTTCCAGAACAGAATTGTATAAAAAATAATTGTGTAAGCTAATGTTTGCTTTTCCTTTATGGAAAAATGTCATTATCTTAAATATTAAAACAATTTATCTAATTAGTTCTACTAATAATATCTATTATTACGATACCTAATAAGTAATTGTACTCGCGGTTTTTTTACGTACAACTATTTTGGGAATATTTTTTGGAAAGATTTTATAATATATTTCTTTAAATATTGTAATAGAAATATTGAAATTAAAAAGATTATGGAGGCTACTGATAAAGAGGACTTCGATTAAATGTCTAGTAATATGGAGTTACACAAAATGTTGGAATCATGTTCCACTTAAAATTTTGGATTAAATTCACTTTTATAAATATTTTTTAGCGTGGTTTGTCACAATGTACAGGTATAGACAGGAAAATTCAAAGTGAAACTACAAAGGTATGATATTCCTGGCTAAGAAAGAATTTCTATAAAAATATTTTTCAATATTTTATGTTATAAGTGCAAAGTACTTACTCCTCACAACTCTTTTATGAGTGCAATGTAACTTCTCCATATTCTTCTTGTATGTAACATTACGCACAACCCACAAATCTTGTTATGAGTGTATTGTTACTCACCCCTTTAAATCTTTTTATAAGTGAAATATAGCCACCCCCCTCACAACCCCTTTATGAGTGTAATGTAACCTTTCACAACTCTTTATGAGTGTAATCCTATTCACCCTAACCAACACTTGTTTTGAGTGTAATAACTCAAATTTAATAACACTCCCAATGAGTATAATACTGCTATATTGTACAACCAACTGTTTGCTGGAATTGTTCGAAAATGAGGCGTTTACGTTATGAAAGTAATATGTAGCGTTAATTAATGACATTTGTCCACACATTAAAAGAATATGTTAATATTTAAATGTTTTGCTTTCAATTCTTTTGAATTTTTTTTCGTAAAACATTTGCCAAAAACAATCATGCATTAATATTTTTTAACATAAGTTCAAAGAATAGACACATCACCAATTAACCTCTTTAAAAAATAAATCTTTTTTTTTAATCCTCAATCTAAACTATCCTTTTCTAACCTCAAAATTATCGCTGCAGCCCAAAACCTTGTTATCACAATGAAAATAAATAAAACCACAGCCAAAAACGTCCAAGCGAACTTTGTCACTCTATACTTCTCCGGTATAAAAATAAAGATAGCGTCCCTAAAAATGAAGAAGACGAAGACTTAAAAAAAATAATAATAATAAGTAAAGCAAAAGCAAAAAGTAACTGAAAAGTAGGAGACAACCGAGAAAGAAATGATAGATTAGGATCTTTCATTGGAAGAAAATCCGGAAAAAATGATCTTTCGGATGAATGAAACGTGCCGGGTATGTGTTCCCCGCAGCTGACGGATGGTGAGGGATTTTGGGTATGTAAGTGGGACTCTCCGCCCTTATTTTTCTGTGTGTATTTCACGTTTTTTGGGAGGAAAAGTGAGACGCTAAGATTTATTTTGCCTTATTTCAAAGTGTTTTAGTATACAAAAGTGTTTGAGTGAAAAAAGTGTGAGTCTACTAAATTGGAAGTCATTCATTAAGACATTAGTTATCAATTAACACGTGTATGTTTGTCGTAATAATCAATTAGAGAATACAGTTTATTCAATATTAATTATATTACACAGAAACACATACAAATATGTAAATATTTATATATAATTGAGATTTTAATTTTCTGTATAAATAACTCATGCCTCACAACTCTTGTTATGAGTGTAATCTTATCATCGCCCATAACTTTGTTATGAGTGTAATCTTACTCACGCCGTGAAATTCATTTATGAATGTAATGTAATCTCTCACAACTCCTTTATGAGTGTAATGTAATCTTAAACGTATGTCAAATTTCTCGATATGTCAAAAAATGGACAGTTGACGTAACGAAAGTAATACTTTCAGTAATGGCATCTATCCATTCATTAAAAGTATATTTTAATATTGAAAAAGTATAGATTAATTACTATTAAAAAGTACTAAATACTATTAAATACTATGAAAAAGTATATTTAAATCATAAAATTAAATTATAATATTTTTTTTTCGTAAAGCATTTGCCAAAAATCTCATGCATCAATATTTTTCAACATAAAAAATTAAAGAACAAACACATCACCAATCAACCTCTGTAAAAAATATACTTCTTTTTCTTAATCCGAAAACTAACCTCAAAATAATTGCTTCAACTCAATACTTTGTTATTACAATTAAAAAACCAAATAAAACCCAGCCCAAAATCACCAAGCGAACTTTGTCACTCTATTTCTCTAGTATAAAAAAATAAAAATTGCGTCTCAAAAATGAAGAAAAGGAAGACTTCAAAAAAGGAAAAGGAAAAAGTAGCTGAAAAGTACGAGACAACCGAGAACGAAATGATAGATTAGAATCCTTCATTGGAAGAAGAAAATCCGGAAGAAATGATCTTCCGGAGAGGTATGAAAGAGACGTGCCGGGTATGTGTTCCCCGCAGCTGACGGATGGTGAGGGATTTTGGGTATGTAAGTACGACTCTCCGCCCTTATTTTTTTCCGTGTACTTAGCGTATTTTTTCTGAGGAATAGTGGGACGATGAGATTTATTTTGCCTTGTTTCAGTATTCATAACTTTTGGAAAAGTGTTTTGAGTCTTTTAAATTTGAAGTCATTCGTTAAAGACATTAGTTACCAACGAATACATGTATTTTTGTCGTAACTATCACTAAGAGAATACCGTTTATTTAATATTAATTGCATTGCACACACACACACACACACACACACACACATATATATATATATATATGTAATTGAGATTTTAATTATCTGTATAAGTAACTCAAGCCTCACAACTCTTTTATGAGTGTAATCTAACTTCTCACAACTCATGTTGTAACTGTAATGTTACTCATCCCTCACAAGTCTTGTCATGAGTGTAATGCGATTCGCCCAAAACAATTCTTGTTTTAAGTGTAATGTTACTCACCCCTTGAGATTTTTCTATGACAATAACGTAAAACAGCCCCCCACACACACACAAATACTGTTATGAATGTCATGACTGACATCTCATAACACTTGCAATAAGTGTAATATACGATATTGTACAACATTATTACTGTTTGCTCGATATGCCAGAAAATGAGCCTTTAACTTAACGAAAATAATAAATTGTTTATAGCATTGTTTAAAGATATCTATCCAAGCAATAAAAGTATCGTTTAATATTTAAATATTCTGCTTTAAAAATTATGCTGCTTCTACTAATTAAACTATAATAGTTTTTTTTTTTTTTTTTTCGTAAAACTTTTGCCAAAAACTCTCGTGCACCAATATTTTTCAGCATAAAATTAAAGAACAGACACATCATCAAATAACCCCTTTTAAAAAAACATACTTCTTTTTTTGTAATCCAAAGTCTAACCTCAAAATAATAACTTCCACCCAAAAAATTACAATTAAATTACAATTAAAAAATAAATAAAACCCAGCCCAAAATCACCAAGCAAACTTTGTCACTGTATTTCTCTCTAGTATAAAAATAAAGACAACGTCCCCCAAAAATGACAAAAGACGATGACTTCACAAAAAAAAAAAAAAAAAATAACCGTCAAGTACGAGACAACCGAGAAAGAAATGATAGATTAGGATCTTTCATTGGAAGAAATGATCTTCCGGATATTTAATATTTAAATTTACTATCAACTACAATAATATTTTTCGTAAAACAATTGCCAAAAGTCCCATGCAGCAATATTTATCAACATAAAATTAAAGAACAGACACATCACCACTAAACCTCTCTTAAAAAAAAAAAAAAACGTTTTTTTTTTTCATATCAAAATTCTAACCTCAAAATAATCGCTTCAACCCAAAACTTTGTTATTACAATAAAATAAATAAATAAATAAAACCCAGCCATAATCACGAAACGAACTTTCTCACTCCATATTTTTCTATTATAAAAATGAAGATAGCGTCCCCAAAAATGAAGAAGACGAAGACTTCAAAAGAAAAAAAAGTAGAGCAAAATCAAAAAGTAACTGAAAAGTATAAGACAACCGAGAAAGAAATGATAGATTAGAATCTTTCATTGGAAGAAGAAAATCCGGAAGAAATGATCTTCCAGAGCGGTATGAAAGAGACGTGCCGGGTATGTGTTCCCCGCAGCTGACGGATGGTGAGGGATTTTGGGTATGTAAGTAGGACTCTCCGCTCTCCCGGTCTTATTTTTCTCTCTGTACTTAGAGTTGTTTTTGGTGGAATAGTGGGACGCTAAGATTCATTTTGCTTTATTTCAGTATTTAAAAATTTAGGAAAATGTTTTGAATCTTAAATTTGAAGTTATTCATTAAAGACATCAGGCTACCAATTCACACATATATGTTTGTCGTGACTATCACTAACAGAATACAGTTCATCTACTATTAATTACGTTACCAACACACAAATAAACAATATATAAATAATATATATATATATATATATACATAATTGAGATTTTATTTATCTGTATAAGTAACTCACGCCTACCGGCTCTTGTTACGAGTGAAATTTAATCTCTCACAAATCCTTTATAAGTGTAATAAGTCACATCTCATGACACTTTTAATGAGTGTAATATAGCGATATTGTACAACCAACTCTTTGCTCGATATGTCAGAAAATGAACTTTTGGCATAACGAAAGTAATACGTGGCATTCATTATTGGCATCTATATATTCATTAAAAATATATTTAAATATTTAAATCTTTGGCATTTAACAAATAATAGATTTTTTCGTAAAATATTTATCAGAAAAGCTCACGCATCAATATTTTTTCAACATAAAATTAAATAACAGACATATCACCAATTAAACTCTTTAAAAAAAAATCTAATTTTTTTAAATCCAAAAGCTAACCTCAAAATAATCGCTTCAATTTAAAACTTTGTTATTACAATTAAAAATAAATAAAACCTAGCCAAAAACCACCAAGCGAACTTTGTCACTATATACTTTTCTACTACAAAAATAAAGATAGCGTCCCCAAAAATGACGAAGACAAAGGCTCCAAAAGTAAAAAAAAAAGTAAAGCAAAAGCAAAAAGTGTTCGAAAAGTACGAGACAACCGAGAAAGAAATGACAGATTAGAATCTTTCATTGGAAGAAGAGAATCCGGAAGAAATGATCTTCCGGATGAAAGAGACGTGCCGGGTATGTGTTCCCCGCAGCTGACTGATGGTGAGGGATTTTGGGTATGTACGTAGGACTCTCCGCCCTCCTGGCCTTATTTTTCTCTGCGTACTTGATGATTTTTTTCGGAGGAATAGTGGGACGCTAAGATTTATTTTGCATTACTTCAGTATTCATAACTTTTGGAAACTTGGTTGAGTCTTTTAAATTGGAAGTCATTCATTAAGGACATTAGTTACCCATTTACACATGTATTTTTATTGTAACTATCACTAAGAGAATACAGTTTATTTAATATTAATTACATCACACACACACACACACACATATATATAGTTGAGATTTTAATTATCTGTATAAGTAACTCGTTCGTTTATGAATGTAATGTAACAAATCTCCTATTATCTTTTAAAACTCTTTTATGAGCATAGTCTAACCTCTCCCAACTCATGTTATAATTGGAATTCAAAATTTCAATTTATTTATTTATACAGATAATTGAAATATCACCTATATATATATGTGTGCGCGTGTGTGTGTGCGTGTGTAATTAATATTCTGCAGATAATTAAAATATCAATTATATACTAGCGTCCAGAAGTTAAGGAACAACCGGTTTTTGCACCTAATTTGCAAAGGAATGAATGTAGAAACACCAAATTTGGGGGACATGTGCACAAAACAGTTATTTTTTGACTGCAGCGTAGAAGTATACATAAGAAAACACGAAAAAGAGTTACAAAAAAAAAAGCAATCTATCTGGAAAAGTACATTCCTGAAAAAAAAAATAATAATCACAGTTTTATGTAGCAAAATGTCATAGAAACACAACAAAAATGTGTTTTAATAAGGGATATGCCCACCCCTAGCTTGAATGCATTGGTGGCATTGACTTTCCATGCTGTCAATTAAGTTGTCGGTTACCGAAATGGGAAGCGAAGACCAGACACTGAGTAAGCTTTGATCTAGCCCTCCTAAAGTCTCTGAAGGAGGACTTAAAGACGCAACCTGTCTACCGAGATAGTCCCAAAGATGCTCTATCGGATTCAGGTCTGGGAATTGAGCTGGTGCTTCCATTCGCTCCAAAATAAGATCCTCAATATATTACTCAACAACTACAGCTCGGTGAGGTCGTGCATTATCATCCATCAGAATGGAAAAATTGCCAATTGCACCGACATATGGGTGGACATATGGATCAAAGATCTCATCCCGACATCTCAAACCAGTCACAGTTCCCCCCTGGAACACATGCAGACCAGTGTGACCACCGAGTGAGATCCTTTCTCAAACCAACGCTGTCCAAACCTCGGTAAATGGGTCTGCAACAGTGTTACATTGATGGTATCTGGTTCTTTGTTTCGATCAGATCAGCAGACGTCCTGAATCACTTTCGGGTGTGAATCTGAACTCGTTTGTAAAGAATACATGAGCCCATCGCTGCCTCATCCAGGAAACGTGTTCTCTTGCCCAAGATAAGCCCTTATCTTTTATCCGTTCAGAGGGACACGCACAACTGGTCGCCTTGCATAGAGACCTGAATTGTGAAGATGCCTTCGCACCGTACTAGCGGATATCCTTTCCCCTGATGCTACAGAGTGGTCTACAGCAATTTTTAACGCAGAAATGCTTCTTCTCCTTCGGAACGAAAGAGTTATAAAACTATGTTCTGCAGGTGTTGTAGCTCGTGGTCGGCCTGGAACATGTCTTCTAGACACAGAAGCTTCTGTTTGCTATTGATTCCAGAGACGGTGGACTACACTGAGAGACACATTAAGACGCCTAGCAACATCAATCTGGGACATACTCTTTTCCATCCATCCGACTGTCCGCCACCTTAACGAATCGGGAAAACGGCTTCTCTCAGACATTGCGAGACCCCACTGACTATTGTAAACGAATCTGCAAACAAAAGTTGTAGAACAACAAAAGTTACACGCGCAATTACGAAAGCCTGATATTTGCATATTTTCTCTCACTCATATATACCTGTTCTTTTTTATAAAAAAAAGCGTGGCAGCTATCGTTTCTGCAAAAATGTGCATAAATTTCGTTTTTATCATTTATATAAACTATAAATTTTATGTTTACCGTCATTTTTTTGATGGTGAACTTCCAAAAACATGTTGTTCCTTAACTTTTGGAGGACAGTGTATATACATATGTGTAATATAATTAAAATTAAATAAATTATATGCTGTTAGTGATAGTTACGGCAAGCATCCAAGTGTAAATTATTAACTAATGTCTGACTGTTAATGAACGACTTCAAATTTAAAAGACTTAAAAACTTTTTCGGGAAGATATGAGTACTGAAATAAGGCAAAATAAATCTTAGCGTCCCAATATTCCTCCGAAAATAAGCGCTAAGTACACAGAGAAAAATAAGGCCGGGAGGGCGGAGAATCCTACTTACATACCCAAAATTCTTCATCTTCCATCAGCTGCGGGGAACACATACCCGGCACGTCTCTTTCATGCCGCTCCGGAAGATCATTTCTTCCGGATTTTCTTCTTCCAATGAAAGATTCTAATCTATCATTTCTTTCTCGGTTGTCTCATACTTTTCAGTTACTTTTTGCTTTTACTTTACTTTTTTTTCTTTTGAAGTCTTCGTCTTCTTCATTTTTGGGATGCTATTTTTATTTTTATACTGGAGAAAGAAAGTGGCAAATTCGCTTGGTGGTTTTAGTTTGGGCTTTATTTATTTTTTAATTGTAATAACAAAATTTTGGGTTGAAGCTATTATGAGGTTAGATTTTGGATTAGAATATTTTTTTAAAGAGGTTAATTGGTGATATGTCTTTTCTTTAATTTCATGTGGAAAAATGCACAAGCCCTAGTACTATCCTATTCATGATATCCCTGAATGGAATAAAAAAAAAATTGTGTCATTGCTACGGCTTTTCTGTGGTCACAATTGTGTCCTCAAGCACCTTCACAGAATTAAACAGTGTCCTAACTCTGTCTGTCTCATGTGTGATAATCAGGAAGAAATGAATATCTCTCACTTTGCTTCATATTTCTTTATGGAAGCATTACTTTATTGCAGACTTAAGAGGATTGATTAAGTGATGCCATTTGTTTCTATCTTTTTCGTTCTATTTTTTTTTTATGAAATCTGTTGTCCTGTAAATTTGCTATTGCAAATGAAAAAAATTCTGAGTAACTAACTAAATTTGAACTAACTTGAGTAATATGATAGTAGTTTTTTTTAAATGCATATACTAAATATATATTATATAAACTTTTTCTTTTACCTGCATCCGTAGCTTTCTACTTAAACTTAACTGTTCATATGGTAATAATATTTCACATTATTTAATAATTTTAATGTTGGTATTTAGTCCGATCTTTTATTTAAATTAAAAGACACTTATTAAAGACACTAAGTTCAAATTTGTATTATAAAAATAAGTACAATTTAAAGATGCTGTGTACTTTATATATATATATATGTCTGTGTGTGTGGGAATGTGTGTGTTGGAAGTAGATAATTACTTACCATTTAAATGAATAAATTTATTTTACATGATAAGTGATAAAAAATAAAAACATATTACATAACGTTTTAATTATCTGAATAAGTAATTAAACCGAATATATAAACTTATAATTAATGTTGCAGTTATTAAAATGAATATATAAATGTTAATTATAATATTAATAGTTGTCATTTTAATAATAGTTATATTTATTTTTTTATAATTAACTAACTGTATTTGTTATGCATACTTAAATTCTCCTTTTGAGCAATTGAACAATATTAAATATTTCGCTATCTATACTATTTATTTTGCTTAGTAAATTAATTAAAAATTGGCAGTATAAATAATGAATTAATGTACTCTTAATTAGACTGTAAAAGTATGAATATTTTTATTTACATTTGCAATTACACGTCCTTTTTCGAACAGCAAGTTGCGATGATTTGTTTAGAACTATTTTATTATATATATAACTTTAAATATATAATATTTTACAATCAAATTATCTACGCACACATATATATATAGATATATATATATGTATGCGAATGAGATAATTATGTTTGTTTCATAATTTATTATGATTCTAGATTTCCAAAATCAATTATAAACTTTCTGAACAACTGAAATTTTAAATATTAACATATATTATTGAATAAATTTTTAATTTTATAATAATGTGTATATTATTTTTCATTGATTTCCAAGGCTAATTTCTAAATGTTTAGTTTGGGACATTTATGAATTTTTTTTTTTTTTTTTTTTTTGCACTGATACTTTTAAAGTAATTTAAACTTATTTACTTATTTCTCAAATTTTATTTGTTCTTAGTTATTTATTTCTTTTTAATACCTAATTTTTTCTCATGAATTTTAAGTACAGGGAAATCACATTCATCATTTTTGTAATTTATTTAGTAATACATATTATTAAACTATATAAAAAGTCTTTGTTTTATTTTAAGTCTTATTTTTAATGTATTTTAATTACAATACAAATTAGGCTATAATTCCAATAAAGGATACAAAAATAATAATATATAGTCATAGATTAAATAGATTGTATATATATATATATATATATAGTCTTAAATGTTTGAGCGTTAAAAAACAAATGCAATGTGAAAGAACAAGGATTAATGTTTTAAATTTCTATATTAAAAAAATAATAAAAAATTAAAAAAAAAATGTTTTCTTTTATGAATGTTTCATCCCAATTCCAAAAATAAAACTTTATGTTTTTCTAATAAGTTTTTCAATTGAAAAACAAAATGTATTGTTGCCCAATGATAACGCAAGCCGAACTAACTGTAGAATTTTTAATTCTCCTGGTGGCTTAAATAGTCCTAACTGTTTTCAGAAACGAAACGACTGATTGACAGTTTATGTCAGAATTTTGTATAAAGTGGATATGCCTTTCTCATAGATGTCTTCTGGTGTTGAAGCAACAAAAAATATATGACAGTTATTGGAGAATGTATTAAAAAAAGACCCCTCATTTCTCCATTTTTTAGATGATATTTTCACTTCGTATGTTAATAGAAACTGCATGAAACCGAGTAATAATAAATAAATATGTAAATTTAAAATATAATTAATAATAAGGCTATAATATAAGGATATAATAAGAAAAATGATAATTAATAATAAGGCTATCATGTATTGAAAAATGATAATTGATAATAAGAAAATTTAAGGGATATTTTGTTTTACACCAGTTGACTTCGTATTTCACAGGCAATATACTTAATCAAAGACAAAAAGAAGTCAAGATAGTTAAAAATCGTAATAAAAATAGTAATGTTCAAATATATATTAAATATCTAAAATTACTTTTAATCATTCAGTATATTTATAATGTAACAAGAAAAAAACAAGTACAATGCAAGAAATCATCAAACTGAAAAAAAAGTGGCAAAAACATATATTTTCCATTTCTAAAAATAAAATAAAAATGCATTGTATAGAAATGAAATAAATTTAATCGACTTTAAATTTATTAAACTGTTATATAGATAATTGATGTGGATTTAATTAATTTTTATTAAACAAAACTGAGCTTTTAAATTGTGATAGAAATTTAAGAAATATGTTTTAGAGAGTCTTGATAAAAGTAATTTTAACATCATCAGAAAGAAAAAAAATGAAATCGTTTAAGAACAGTGTTGGTAATATGATTTAAAGAAAAATTGTTTTAAATTTCTCGAAATAAATAGTAAAAATTATCCTAATATATAGTGTCTAACAGAATCTAAATATTTGAGTTAGTTGAAAAATAATGAAACAATAATTTACATTTGTTATATTAAATTAGATCATATGTATCTTGTTTCAAACACATAAATAATATATTCTAATGTAATTCTTAAAACAACTAATACAATTTGATAAAAAAATGAAATATAATAAACTAATCTTTTTCAAATTATATTATTTACTTGTTCAAAATATTTTACATTTTTGTAATTTTAGAATTGAATAAAATAATTTATGTAAATACATTTACTAAGAATAAGAAAATGTAAAAAAATATATATATAATAAAAATAATTCATGATTCCTGAATATTTACTTAAATGATAACTTACATCTTTTATTAAATATATATGCCAAATATTTATATTTATGTGTTTTCATTTAAAAATAGAAGCCATGCTTTTCATTAGGATTTTAAATAAAAATTTACAGTGAAATGAAATGGAAGGAAAATCTATCCATGTTATAACAATTAGCTTACAATACAATAATAGCATAACAATTAGCTAGAGATATATTATCAGATTTCATCCTTATCTATGAAATTGATAATGTCGAGTGTCAGTAAATTATCTATAAATGTTTACTAACAAAGAAACTAATAAATATATCTGACAACATTTATTTTTCCTAGTTATTCAAATTCTCCTGACACCAATAGTGGTTTTATAGAGCAAAATTTTTAATCCCTAATAGTAAATAAACATGGTCAAGGACATGACAAGGTCTCGACAGGACAGGATTTTCTTAATAAACACATGCACCGTATTGTTGTAACTACTAATGATGTCTGCCCTCTTCTCGTCAGGTGAAGCCATGGACGTTTTACATTTGACAACACGCACTGCACTTGATTTTATGACTTTTAATTCTGACAACCGTATCAAGGCTAAATTTTATTGGGCTGCTAGAGTTCTTATGGTGGATATCGCTATAGTTTGATGTAGGGAAGAAAAAATTATTCTGACAAAATTTTAGAAAGATTATTTACTTTATTTTATTTTTTTATTTTTTGTTAAAATTTCTAAATAAGACCTATTTTGTATTTGCATTAGTTAAAATTATTTCTTATTTATTAGATTTATTTTTATTTATCATTCTTATTTATTAGATTTATTTTTATTTATCATTCCTATTTATTAGATTTATATATCATTCTTATTCATTAGATTTATTTATCATTCTTATTCATTAGATTTTTTTATCATTCTTATTTATTAGATTTATTTTTAACTACATATTTTATATATGTTTTTACCAGTCTAATATCTATTTCAGCAAACATGCCAAATATATATATATATATATATATATATATATATTTTTAACTCTCAGAATTAAAAACACCCCAGACTACTTTATATATTTTTGTTGAATTTAGTCAGGTTTGGTTAGAAATAGTATCAGAATTTTCGAGAAAGTTTCAAGGTAACATAAATATATTCATAACATATGCTCTAAATTAAAATAAAAAATAATAATCCCTAAATAAACACAGTGCTTTTAAATATTTAACGAATAATAAAGTTCTTTGTATTTCGTAACTAGAAACTAGAAAATAATAATTATAATTACTTTATGCAACGAAAAACAACAAAAAAAAGGTTGATTTTCGATATAAAATGGCAATCTTAAAAAACTTTACTCGACGCTAAAAAACAGATTTTAAATATTCAGGTAAATGGATTCCACGAGTGAATTCTGCAAGAGAGAATACTAACAAATTATTGACTTAAACCAATATTGCTCTTCGTTATTAGTTTCAGTTTGCCTTCGAGTTTTCCAAAGAAGTTCCAACTTTGAGATTTGTCGTTACTTTTAGTCCTGAAAAAGTCTTAAGCACTTAAGATATTCAGTAAAAGGAAACAGGCAGTGCCTTTTATGCAAACAGAATTTTTTATGGGATACATTTTTCTATAGGCTTTCGGAAGGATGTGTCCTTAGTAAGTTTAGAGATCTTTTTTTTTCGAATCCTGGACTTTTTCGGTTTTACAGGGATGAAGAATATTTTCGAAGTTGTTTACCGTTTTTTTTCCCTTCATCTTCTAGAAAAATGAATTTAAATTATCGTCAACACCCCACTGAAGTTAATGTAGTGTAACTAAATTATTTAAAAGCACCTATGTATAAGCAGAAAAGGGAAAAAAATCAATAAAAAATCGTCGATTTTTCTTGTAGATTCTTTTTGTTTTGTTTTTCTCCATTTTTTTTTTCCTTCTAGTTCAGAACTTTTTGAAGATTGTTTAATAATGCATTTTGAAATATAGGCTTAACGAAATTGGTGTGTTTTTAAAGTGTAATTTATCAAACTTCATCTCTCTGTTTTTTTGTCATAAAATTATTTTCAATATCATAAATAATATAAATATTTACATAAGCAATATATAAAAGTATAACTCTTGCAAAAAATAATAAATAAAATAATTTCCCCCTCTCATTAATCAACGCCTTTTTAAAATGTAAACACATAATGACACGTTTTTATATTTTATTTGAGAACATGTGCGAAATATTTAAAATTAATATCAAATAACATTTAATTCTGAATTTTTGGATATTACATATATTTAATTAATTCATGTATGATGGTATTTTCTGTTAAATAATATTATATTTTTAAAAAAAAAATGCTAAAGTCAGATTATCAGAAAACAAAAAAAATAATAACACATTTATACAAAATATATAAAAGTAACTGTTTGTAAATACTAAAATAAAAACTAAATATCGTCATTCAATATATTATTGTTCAAGTCATATACTTTGAAAATATATTGAAATGTTTACTTTTGGAAGGAGACTATGATTTTATTTTGAACTTGAAAAGACATAACTTCAGTAATAATAACACATTTTACATAAAAAAAACCCCTAAACATTGGTAAAGTAAGTGGTTTTAAACATAAAAAAAATAAATTTTGCCATTCAGTATATTACTGTTCAAGTCATATATTTTGAAAAACGTTTACTTTTGAAAGGAGACTAAGATTTTATTTTAAACTTGAGAAAAACATAACCTCAGTAATTAATAACACATTCATACAAGATACATAAAAGTAACTGTTTTTAACATAAAAAAAACCTAAACATTCTCATTCAATATATTACTGTTCAAGTCATATATTTTGAAAATACATTTTAAAAATGTTTTCTTTTGAAAGACTACGATTTTATTTTGAAATGGAAAAAAACATAACTTCAGCTGTCAATTTTCTCCTCAATTTGAATACAAAAGATATGGTGCAGTGAAAAAAAAAATTCGATTCAAATAAAAAAAATATATATTTAAATTAACCAATTATTCAATAATACATTAAATACCCGATATATTTTTTTAATCCTCCTGCCTCTTTCCCAATCCTTTATACGTCTTTTACAAAGATGTAATAATCATAATAGACATATACAACCAAATTCAACAGCACATACAATAGCAAATAAAAATAATATATCATAAAGATTAATATGATTATAAAGACAATCACGCAGTACAACTTCTTCAGCTTCTTAAGAATAAACAAATCAAGATAATATAATAAATAAAGATAATACATTATAAAAGATAAACGAATAAACATAATATAACAAATAAAGATAATACATCACAAAAATTAATGTGATTATAAATGCAATCACGCAATACAACTTCTTCCGCTTCTTAAGAATAAACAAATAATGCTAATATAATAAATAAAGATAATATATCATAAAAATAAACAAATGAACATAATATAACAAATAAAGATACATCATAAAAATTAATATAATTATAAAGGCAATCAAGCAGTATAACTTCTACAATTTTTTAAGAAAAAAATGCAGATAATATAATAAATAAATATAATATATCATAAAAAAATAAACAACGATAATATAACAAAAGATAATACATCAGAAAAATTAATATCACTCTTTATAATTTCTTCCGCTTCTTAAGAATAAATAAATTAGGATAATATAATAAATAAACATAATATATTATAAAAGCAAACAAATAAAGATAATATAACAAGTAAATATAATACATAATAAAATTTAATATGACTATAAATGCAATCCCGCAGTACAACTTCTTCCACTTCTTAAGAATAAACAAATGAAGATAATATATTAAATAAAGAAAATACATCATAAAAAGGAATATGATTATAAAGGCAATCACGCAGTACATTCGTGCACTTCTTAAGAACACACAAAAATAGATACTACATCAAAACAAATAAACAAATGAAAATAATGTAATATAATACATCACAAAAATTAATATGATTATAAATACAATCATGCAGTATAATTTCTTCTGATTCTTAAGAAATAATTCATGTCAATTTTAAGTTTTCATTCCTGTGTCACCTTGAAAATTTTCCAACATAACTTTAAAAACTTGTAGACTTATTCTAAAACATTCTCTCGAATATATTATTAAAACATTTCTTCCTCGAATATATATTAACGTTTCAGTAACTTTACTTATCTCCTTGAAAGTATGCAAAAATGAACTAATTTAATATTTATGATATACGCATAAAGTTTCATTCCGTAATAAACTAATCTACCACAGACTATCTTTCCGAAAATCCGGTAATTCATTAAACATAATTATTCAGAAATCTTTCCTGAGGACAACAATCTGTTAAAAATGTATAAAAATAAGGAAGCAATTGGAGTTCTCCCAATTTAATTTTTTATTCAAAAATCTCGGAGGGATCACTAAGTAAAATTGTTCAATTCAACAATGCTAAACCAAAATCTCCAATGAGCAATTGTGGTGAATGACTCACTTTTTCGACTATTTTGAATCACTGTGAATGATATTAAAATGAAGATTTATTTACATCAGTTTTACTTTGGAGTTTTACTAGGTGACCAATTTTTATCGTCTTTCGTTGGTATTTCCTATGTTTGAACAATTAACAAACCAGCACAATCAGGTTTCACAATTCAGTATACTTAATTCGATTTAATTCATTAAAATAATGTTGAATATTGTTATAACTTATTATTATAGTGAATGACATTATCATTTATTATTATATTATTATAATTAATGGGGAATAATATAATTTTTTATAAAGCGGCTATTTTTAAGACATTACTGAAAGGATGTTCTTGGTTTTGACTTGAAATAATTATAATCGGCTTCAATTGCAAAATTATTAGCTAGCTTATTTATTGATAGGCATGAACATTTAAAAAGCATGCTGAGAAAAATATTGGTATCAAAATAATGACGAAAAAAAAAAGATTTTGAGAAATTCACCTGGAAATCTACTTTGTCTTTAAAAAAGGTACTAATATAAGGAAGCAATAGAGTTCTCTCCTTTTATTTTTTCATTCAAGAATCTCGGTGGGATCACTAAATAAAATTCTTCAATTCAACTATACAAAACCAAAACCTCCAATGAAAAATTGCGATGAATAGCACACAATTTCGAAAATTATTTTTATTCATGAGGGAAAGTGAGTGATATTGAAATAAAGATTTATTTACAATAGTTTTAATTGGAAGTTTTACTCGATCGAAAATTTTTTATCGCCTTTCATTGGCGATTCCCATACTTCAACAATTAGAAAAACAATAGAATCAGGGTATAATAAAGAAAAGATAGCGAATGTACAATAATATGAATAATTTTTAAATTGCAGCTACTTTATAAGACAATTTTAAAATTATGTATAAAATGTCTTAAAGATATGTATGTAAGTACATTCTTTAATTTGACTTGATGAAACCATTATAATCGGCTTCAATTGCAAAATGCTTATCTTGATAGAGATAAATATTAAAAATGATGTTGAGGAAATGATGACAAAAAAAAAAAGTTTTAAGAAATTCGCCAGGAAATCTACCTTGTCTTTGAGTTGAGTTCAGCTTGACAAAGTTAATTGTTTGGAGAAAATGCAGGCTAATTTATTTTAAATTCGTATTGTTAAGCAAAATAATTACTACTACTACTACACCACATCACTGTGCCTAGAGCTGAGTTGACCTTTACAGTTTGGGAATGATGAGGGGGAGAAGAAGTCTCATTGGGATCTATGTCTCTCTACGGTCATATGAGATCGATATATACTGCTTAAAGTAAATTCCAAAATTGAGATTTAGGAATTAAAGATTTTTATTTCCATTTCACAGACATACTTGTTTTTTTGTCAAAGGATAGGCATGAAGAACATAGGATTATATGCCGTTGTTGATTATGCGACATCTTTTTTTTTTCTACTAATCATTTTTACTATACATTTTTTCTTTCGTCGTAAAATAGC